>OX459100.1:3552635-4152635 GCA_949775045.1 Metridium senile
TCTGCAGCCGAGATCAAAGAGGGCGTTGAATACCTTGGCCTTGGAATAGACCAAGAACGTTTCCTTGCACCGTACTATTGGTTTTTGCCTTCCATTTCTTATTTAGATTATGACCATGAACAGAGGCTTTTTTTGAAGAATCTGAAATATTCTACTCGGGAACTTACCTTTTGGAAAGACGACAACAAAGTGACAAGGCTAGCGACAATCGAACATCTTAAAGACCTGCAGCATCGCTGTAAGCATTTAGGATTGGACTGCGGGTTTACCTCAACAGATCTGTCATTGATATATTTCTGTGACCAAAACTCCGATGCCTCTGAACGTATGTTCACTCCACGTGTTGCAGATCTTTTAGACGAGCACGTGCCTGGTTCGCAAGCCACCAGTCTGTACTTACGAGCTGTATATTGTCTTATACATCCTTTCAGAGTTCCTGATTTTGGTTCGCCAGAAGATGTTCAAAAATCTGTTTCATGTGGCATTTTTATTTTGCGATTGTGGAGAAGGGCGGTGCAGTTAAAGAAAATGCGTTTGCATTCCAAACCAGGCGCTAAATCTGATCCATCCAAACGAGGTCAATTTCTCACCGTTGGTTGTTATGATACTGCCGAAATTCTTTTTTCTGCTGCCACGACACACCAATTGGCAATGTTTTTACATTTCAAGGAGCTTGGACCTCGTTGGGCTTCCCCTTATAATTCTGGCACTAAGTCAACCGAACGCATTATTGGGGAGATGCAGGGTAAGACGACCGAAATACAGTCCCTTGATTCTCAGCCAACATTTGGTGATATGTTGCACAAATCCACAAAGGTGCAGTATAACATCAACGTGAAGCATGGCCTTGCCCTTGCTGGAGCTAAAGTGAAGTCCTCCCATAAAAGAAAACGGCTAGCATTTAAATACAGAAATAGCAAAAACATCCAGTACAAACCATATCCAGATACTTACAGTGAGTTTAAAGCGAATCAGATTAAAGCTCACAAGGAAGGTGTTAAAAATGCACAAGCTCTGTTTAAGAAGTACATGCCTCCGCAATGCATTGAAACTCTCAAAGCTGCAAAAAAGTGGGATATGCCCTACACCTACGAGAAACCCGACAATTGTAAAGTTGTAGACGGAGCCCCTCCGAAAGATTTCAACAAGCTTGACATGTCCTTCGCAAGCATTGTTAAAGACATTGGTCAGTCCGCACAAATTGAAGATGACATTGAAGAAGAAATGTGTAAAGACGAATTTGATGAGCTAGCAGATGTCGACATGGACATTGAAAAAGATAACGACGTGGATAACATTGTCGTGGGTGGCGAAAACAACAATAAATGGAAGATAAGCAAGATGGTAGATGGTAAGATGACCTATATGCACTTAAAAAAAGCCATTAAACTCCTTTTGCCGCGCGAATATATATCTCGAAGTCGACAACAAAGGCATTGGGCTATAAGCATCTTCCAGGAAAGGAGCCCATCAACGTTAAGCATGACATCTTCAAGTACTCCAACATTGCATTGAATATCACTCGCAATAAAAAGAAAACCTACCAAATAGGCAGGATTGAATTGATTCAATCTGAGTCAGACAGCAAAGACGTGTTGAGTTACGAGATGAAACAAAAGCCATCATGCCTGCGATTGCGCTGTTCAGTGTACTGTAAAGACGAAAATGATGTCTACTACATTCCTGAAACAGTAACACTAACCAATTGGAGGAGTACATCTTCGGTAATTGGCCCAGTTGACCTAGTACCAGTGCCAGAGAGAAGTGGCAGGTACACACTTCATCCTGACACTTTGCAAAGCCTTCGCAAGCTTGGTTTTTCGAACGACGGTGAATCAGATGACGATATTATTAGTGACGAACAGGACCAAGAAACAGAAGAATCTATTCCAGAAGACTTCTATGAAGTTGAAGACGTCATTGGAAGGCGCATATCCAAGGATACTCTTGCATATGAGTACAAAGTAAGGTTTAAAGGTTATGGACCAGAAGATGACATGTGGCTTCCGTCCTCATTTTTTAGCAGAGCATTAAATTTCCAATCAACATCTCGTTTTGGAAGAAAGAGGAAACACACGCTAGATCCAAACAGTGTCCAGGAGTGTCCAAAAAAAAGACGTACTGAAAATTCAAAGGATTCCATCAAAAAAAAAGCTACCAAGGAAAATAAAACCGAGGATCAGAAAAACAGTAAAAAATCTGAAAGTTCTTCAACCAACGCAAAACAACAACCATTCAAAGTGAAACCTGAAAGAAAATCAAAGGAAAATAAAACAGAGCCTAAGAAAGTCAGTAAACCAAAGTCAGAAAGATCTTCCAATACTGCAAAGCCACAAGTCAAAGGGGAACCAGTGAGAAAATCGAAGAGAGTACAGACTAAAGAAGATAAGGGAAAAGCTTTTCGTTCTTCATTGAAGACAAAATGTTCAAAACATGAAGAGATGGAGAAATGCCATGTAGCCAGGAAAGATGAAACCAGCCAGGAAAAGAACACAATTAAGGAATCTTCCACCAAGAAAACGGCCACAAAAAAGGGAACAGTCATACAGGACATTCTTCGCCGCGATGACAACTTTTGCAATCCACGACGAGTTCTTGCTCATGCCAATTTACCAGATGTTGACTACAGGCTAACGAAATACGAAAAATGTGCAAAAGACCAGGATACTCATACCGATTGTTTGCAAATTTCTAAATTGCCCCCTCTGTCTGTCTTGAAGGCCATATCACAGCAATACAGAAATTGCACTGGCAATGATTCATATAGCGTGATGTTCTTATCTCTTGGTCATTTCAACAAGGAAGGCATAAGAATCCTGGAACGATTCCATCGTATAAAGTCGCTCAAACAAGAAGTTTCATTTGAAGAAAAGTGGCTAATGGAACATACTGACAGTATTGGGCAGCATGGAAAGGAAAACATCACACATGCGCTTCTTGACCGATGGAATGAAAAGAATGAGTATCTTGTTTCCTATAATAATTACAGAATAACCAGCCAGGAGTACTCCCTATTATGTGGCGAAAGATATCTATCAGACGAAATAATCAACCTTCTTTTGCAAAGCTACGTTGACATTGCAAACAGGGATAAAAATCTGGATCACTACATGCTCTTATCGTCATTTCTTTCTACTGGTGAGATATCTGAAAATATTGTGAGATTTTGTTGCCGCCATAGCAACATGGAAGAGATTGATACCATGGTCTTACCAGTGCATATGTTCTCTAATCATTGGGGGCTAGCTGTTTTTCAAGTCAAGGAAAAGAAGATATTCTTCGATGATGGATATCATTGCAAAGTCCCTAAACAGCTAAATACTAATTCAAAAGAGATTTTACAGACCATATACGGCGAAACAGGACTACTTCAATTCAATCCTGCACAATGGAATGAAATACAAAGGTTTACAATTCCAATGCCAAACCAGCCACGAGATTCTGGACATGGATCCGCAAGCTGCGGAGTGGCAGTGATCTGTGCAGCAAGAGATATCATCCATGGACTCGGGAAATCCTTCACTTGGACATATAATGATATGCCAAGTTTGCGAGCACAACTGATGGTACATTTGTTGAATATTAAGTGACAAGCTCCGTTACTGTAATCAACATTCATCTGCTAGCTTCAACAGGATAAAGACTTTGCTCGTAAACCACCGCCAACCATCGTTGTTAATAACGTAATAATGAACTGTGCCTTAACCTGGCATTTAAGTCTACATCTACCACCGTCAACTGCATGGATAAAGTCTTCTCTCATAAATCGCCGTCAATTGCTCTTAGTTAATATCGTAATCATGAACTGTGACTTAACCTGGCATTTAAGTCTACATCTACCACTGTCAACTGAATAAAGTCTTCTCTCCTAAATCGCCGTCAATTGCTCTTCGTTAATATCGTAATAATGAACTGTGCCTTAACCTGGCATTTAAGTCTACATCTACCACTGTCAACTGGATAAAGTCTTCTCTCATAAATCGCCGTCAATTGCTCTTCGTTAATATCGTAATAATGAACTGTGCCTTAACCTGGCATTTAAGTCTACATCTCCCACTGTCAACTGGATAAAGTCTTCTCTCCTAAATCGCCGTCAATTGCTCTCGGTTAATATTGTAATAATGAACTGTGCCTTAACCTGGCATTTAAGTCCACATCTACCACCGTCAACTGCATGGATAAAGTCTTCTCTCCTAAATCGCCGTCAATTGCTCTCGGTTAATATTGTAATAATGAACTGTGCCTTAACCTGGCATTCAAGTCTACATCTACCACCGTCAACTGGATAAAGTCTTCTCTCATAAATCGCCGTCAATTGCTCTTAGTTAATATCGTAATAATGAACTGTGCCTTAACCTGGCATTCAAGTCTACATCTACCACCGTCAACTGGATAAAGTCTTCTCTCCTAAATCGCCGTCAATTGCTCTCGGTTAATATCGTAATAATGAACTGTGCCTTAACCTGGCATTCAAGTCTACATCTACCACCGTCAACTGGATAAAGTCTTCTCTCCTAAATCGCCGTCAATTGCTCTCGGTTAATATCGTAATAATGAACTATGCCTTAACCTGGCATTTAAGTCCACATCTACCACCGTCAACTGCATGGATAAAGTCTTCTCTCCTAAATCGCCGTCAATTGCTCTTAGTTAATATCGTAATCATGAACTGTGCCTTAACTTGGCATTTAAGTCTACATCTACCACTGTCAACTGGATAAAGTCTTCTCTCCTAAATCGCCGTCAATTGCTCTCGGTTAATATTGTAATAATGAACTGTGCCTTAACCTGGCATTCAAGTCTACATCTACCACCGTCAACTGGATAAAGTCTTCTCTCATAAATCGCCGTCAATTGCTCTTAGTTAATATCGTAATAATGAACTGTGCCTTAACCTGGCATTTAAGTCTACATCTACCACTGTCAACTGGATAAAGTCTTCTCTCCTAAATCGCTGTCAATTGCTCTCGGTTAATATTGTAATAATGAATTGTGCCTTAACCTGGCATTCAAGTCTACATCTACCACCGTCAACTGGATAAAGTCTTCTCTCATAAATCGCCGTCAATTGCTCTTAGTTAATATCGTAATAATGAACTGTGCCTTAACCTGGCATTCAAGTCTACATCTACCACCGTCAACTGGATAAAGTCTTCTCTCCTAAATCGCCGTCAATTGCTCTCGGTTAATATCGTAATAATGAACTGTGCCTTAACCTGGCATTCAAGTCTACATCTACCACCGTCAACTGGATAAAGTCTTCTCTCCTAAATCGCCGTCAATTGCTCTCGGTTAATATCGTAATAATGAACTATGCCTTAACCTGGCATTTAAGTCCACATCTACCACCGTCAACTGCATGGATAAAGTCTTCTCTCCTAAATCGCCGTCAATTGCTCTTAGTTAATATCGTAATCATGAACTGTGCCTTAACTTGGCATTTAAGTCTACATCTACCACTGTCAACTGGATAAAGTCTTCTCTCCTAAATCGCCGTCAATTGCTCTCGGTTAATATTGTAATAATGAACTGTGCCTTAACCTGGCATTCAAGTCTACATCTACCACCGTCAACTGGATAAAGTCTTCTCTCATAAATCGCCGTCAATTGCTCTTAGTTAATATCGTAATAATGAACTGTGCCTTAACCTGGCATTTAAGTCTACATCTACCACTGTCAACTGGATAAAGTCTTCTCTCCTAAATCGCTGTCAATTGCTCTCGGTTAATATTGTAATAATGAATTGTGCCTTAACCTGGCATTCAAGTCTACATCTACCACCGTCAACTGGATAAAGTCTTCTCTCATAAATCGCCGTCAATTGCTCTCGGTTAGTATCGTAATAATGAACTGTGCCTTAACCTGGCATTCAAGTCTACATCTACCACCGTCAACTGGATAAAGTCTTCTCTCCTAAATCGCCGTCAATTGCTCTCGGTTAATATCGTAATAATGAACTATGCCTTAACCTGGCATTTAAGTCTACATCTACCACTGTCAACTGGATAAAGTCTTCTCTCATAAATCGCCGTCAATTGCTCTCGGTTAATATCGTAATAAAGAATTGTGCCTTAACCTGGCATTTAAGTCTACATCTACCACTGTCAACTGGATAAAGTCTTCCCTCCTAAATCGCCGTCAATTGCTCTTAGTTAATATCGTAATAATGAACTGTGCCTTAACCTGGCATTTAAGTCTACAGCTACCACTGTCAACTGGATAAAGTCTTCTCTCATAAACCGCCGTCAATTGCTCTCGGTTAATATTGTAATAATGAACTGTGCCTTAACCTGGCATTTAAGTCCACATCTACCACCGTCAACTGCATGGATAAAGTCTTCTCTCCTAAATCGCCGTCAATTGCTCTTAGTTAATATCGTAATCATGAACTGTGCCTTAACTTGGCATTTAAGTCTACATCTACCACTGTCAACTGGATAAAGTCTTCTCTCCTAAATCGCCGTCAATTGCTCTCGGTTAATATTGTAATAATGAACTGTGCCTTAACCTGGCATTCAAGTCTACATCTACCACCGTCAACTGGATAAAGTCTTCTCTCCTAAATCGCCGTCAATTGCTCTTAGTTAATATCGTAATAATGAACTATGCCTTAACCTGGCATTTAAGTCTACATCTACCACCGTCAACTGCATGGATAAAGTCTTCTCTCCTAAATCGCCGTCAATTGCTCTCGGTTAATATTGTAATAATGAACTGTGCCTTAACCTGGCATTCAAGTCTACATCTACCACCGTCAACTGGATAAAGTCTTCTCTCATAAATCGCCGTCAATTGCTCTTCGTTAATATCGTAATAATGAACTGTGCCTTAACCTGGCATTCAAGTCTACATCTACCACCGTCAACTGGATAAAGTCTTCTCTCATAAATCGCCGTCAATTGCTCTCGGTTAATATCGTAATAATGAACTGTGCCTTAACCTGGCATTCAAGTCTACATCTACCACCGTCAACTGGATAAAGTCTTCTCTCCTAAATCGCCGTCAATTGCTCTCGGTTAATATCGTAATAATGAACTATGCCTTAACCTGGCATTTAAGTCCACATCTACCACCGTCAACTGCATGGATAAAGTCTTCTCTCCTAAATCGCCGTCAATTGCTCTTAGTTAATATCGTAATAATGAACTATGCCTTAACCTGGCATTTAAGTCTACATCTACCACTGTCAACTGGATAAAGTCTTCTCTCATAAATCGCCGTCAATTGCTCTCGGTTAATATCGTAATAAAGAATTGTGCCTTAACCTGGCATTTAAGTCTACATCTACCACTGTCAACTGGATAAAGTCTTCTCTCCTAAATCGTCGTCAATTGCTCTCGGTTAATATCGTAATAATGAACTGTGCCTTAACCTGGCATTCAAGTCTACATCTACCACCGTCAACTGGATAAAGTCTTCTCTCATAAATCGCCGTCAATTGCTCTCGGTTAATATCGTAATAATGAACTATGCCTTAACCTGGCATTTAAGTCCACATCTACCACCGTCAACTGCATGGATAAAGTCTTCTCTCCTAAATCGCCGTCAATTGCTCTCGGTTAATATTGTAATAATGAACTGTGCCTTAACCTGGCATTCAAGTCTACATCTACCACCGTCAACTGGATAAAGTCTTCTCTCATAAATCGCCGTCAATTGCTCTTCGTTAATATCGTAATAATGAACTGTGCCTTAACCTGGCATTCAAGTCTACATCTACCACTGTCAACTGGATAAAGTCTTCTCTCCTAAATCGCCGTCAATTGCTCTCGGTTAATATCATAATAATGAACTGTGCCTTAACCTTGCATTCAAGTCTACATCTACCACTGTCAACTGGATAAAGTCTACTCTCCTAAATCGCCGTCAATTGCTCTCGGTTAATATCGTAATAATGAACTGTGCCTTAACCTGGCATTTAAGTCCACATCTACCACCGTCAACTGCATGGATAAAGTCTTCTCTCCTAAATCGCCGTCAATTGCTCTTAGTTAATATCGTAATCATGAACTGTGCCTTAACCTGGCATTCAAGTCTACATCTACCACCGTCAACTGGATAAAGTCTTCTCTCATAAACCGCCGTCAATTGCTCTCGGTTAATATTGTAATAATGAACTGTGCCTTAACCTGGCATTTAAGTCCACATCTACCACCGTCAACTGCATGGATAAAGTCTTCTCTCCTAAATCGCCTTCAATTGCTCTCGGTTAATATTGTAATAATGAACTGTGCCTTAACCTGGCATTCAAGTCTACATCTACCACCGTCAACTGGATAAAGTCTTCTCTCATAAATCGCCGTCAATTGCTCTTCGTTAATATCGTAATAATGAACTGTGCCTTAACCTGGCATTCAAGTCTACATCTACCACCGTCAACTGGATAAAGTCTTCTCTCCTAAATCGCCGTCAATTGCTCTCGGTTAATATCGTAATAATGAACTGTGCCTTAACCTGGCATTCAAGTCTACATCTACCACCGTCAACTGGATAAAGTCTTCTCTCCTAAATCGCCGTCAATTGCTCTCGGTTAATATCGTAATAATGAACTATGCCTTAACCTGGCATTTAAGTCCACATCTACCACCGTCAACTGCATGGATAAAGTCTTCTCTCCTAAATCGCCGTCAATTGCTCTTAGTTAATATCGTAATCATGAACTGTGCCTTAACTTGGCATTTAAGTCTACAGCTACCACTGTCAACTGGATAAAGTCTTCTCTCATAAACCGCCGTCAATTGCTCTCGGTTAATATTGTAATAATGAACTGTGCCTTAACCTGGCATTTAAGTCCACATCTACCACCGTCAACTGCATGGATAAAGTCTTCTCTCCTAAATCGCCGTCAATTGCTCTCGGTTAATATTGTAATAATGAACTGTGCCTTAACCTGGCATTCAAGTCTACATCTACCACCGTCAACTGGATAAAGTCTTCTCTTATAAATCGCCGTCAATTGCTCTTCGTTAATATCGTAATAATGAACTGTGCCTTAACCTGGCATTCAAGTCTACATCTACCACCGTCAACTGGATAAAGTCTTCTCTCATAAATCGCCGTCAATTGCTCTCGGTTAATATCGTAATAATGAACTGTGCCTTAACCTGGCATTCAAGTCTACATCTACCACCGTCAACTGGATAAAGTCTTCTCTCCTAAATCGCCGTCAATTGCTCTCGGTTAATATCGTAATAATGAACTATGCCTTAACCTGGCATTTAAGTCCACATCTACCACCGTCAACTGCATGGATAAAGTCTTCTCTCCTAAATCGCCGTCAATTGCTCTTAGTTAATATCGTAATCATGAACTGTGCCTTAACTTGGCATTTAAGTCTACATCTACCACTGTCAACTGGATAAAGTCTTCTCTCCTAAATCGCCGTCAATTGCTCTCGGTTAATATTGTAATAATGAACTGTGCCTTAACCTGGCATTCAAGTCTACATCTACCACCGTCAACTGGATAAAGTCTTCTCTCATAAATCGCCGTCAATTGCTCTTAGTTAATATCGTAATAATGAACTGTGCCTTAACCTGGCATTTAAGTCTACATCTACCACTGTCAACTGGATAAAGTCTTCTCTCCTAAATCGCTGTCAATTGCTCTCGGTTAATATTGTAATAATGAATTGTGCCTTAACCTGGCATTCAAGTCTACATCTACCACCGTCAACTGGATAAAGTCTTCTCTCCTAAATCGCCGTCAATTGCTCTCGGTTAATATCGTAATAATGAACTGTGCCTTAACCTGGCATTTAAGTCTACATCTACCACTGTCAACTGGATAAAGTCTTCTCTCATAAATCGCCGTCAATTGCTCTCGGTTAATATCGTAATAAAGAATTGTGCCTTAACCTGGCATTTAAGTCTACATCTACCACTGTCAACTGGATAAAGTCTTCTCTCCTAAATCGTCGTCAATTGCTCTCGGTTAATATCGTAATAATGAACTGTGCCTTAACCTGGCATTCAAGTCTACATCTACCACCGTCAACTGGATAAAGTCTTCTCTCATAAATCGCCGTCAATTGCTCTCGGTTAATATCGTAATAATGAACTATGCCTTAACCTGGCATTTAAGTCCACATCTACCACCGTCAACTGCATGGATAAAGTCTTCTCTCCTAAATCGCCGTCAATTGCTCTTAGTTAATATCGTAATCATGAACTGTGCCTTAACTTGGCATTTAAGTCTACATCTACCACTGTCAACTGGATAAAGTCTTCTCTCCTAAATCGCCGTCAATTGCTCTTCGTTAATATCGTAATAATGAACTGTGCCTTAACCTGGCATTTAAGTCTACATCTACCACTGTCAACTGGATAAAGTCTTCTCTCCTAAATCGCCGTCAATTGCTCTCGGTTAATATCATAATAATGAACTGTGCCTTAACCTTGCATTTAAGTCTACATCTACCACTGTCAACTGGATAAAGTCTACTCTCCTAAATCGCCGTCAATTGCTCTCGGTTAATATCGTAATAATGAACTGTGCCTTAACCTGGCATTTAAGTCCACATCTACCACCGTCAACTGCATGGATAAAGTCTTCTCTCCTAAATCGCCGTCAATTGCTCTTAGTTAATATCGTAATCATGAACTGTGCCTTAACCTGGCATTCAAGTCTACATCTACCACCGTCAACTGGATAAAGTCTTCTCTCATAAACCGCCGTCAATTGCTCTCGGTTAATATTGTAATAATGAACTGTGCCTTAACCTGGCATTTAAGTCCACATCTACCACCGTCAACTGCATGGATAAAGTCTTCTCTCCTAAATCGCCGTCAATTGCTCTCGGTTAATATTGTAATAATGAACTGTGCCTTAACCTGGCATTCAAGTCTACATCTACCACCGTCAACTGGATAAAGTCTTCTCTCATAAATCGCCGTCAATTGCTCTTCGTTAATATCGTAATAATGAACTGTGCCTTAACCTGGCATTCAAGTCTACATCTACCACCGTCAACTGGATAAAGTCTTCTCTCCTAAATCGCCGTCAATTGCTCTCGGTTAATATCGTAATAATGAACTGTGCCTTAACCTGGCATTCAAGTCTACATCTACCACCGTCAACTGGATAAAGTCTTCTCTCCTAAATCGCCGTCAATTGCTCTCGGTTAATATCGTAATAATGAACTATGCCTTAACCTGGCATTTAAGTCCACATCTACCACCGTCAACTGCATGGATAAAGTCTTCTCTCCTAAATCGCCGTCAATTGCTCTTAGTTAATATCGTAATCATGAACTGTGCCTTAACTTGGCATTTAAGTCTACAGCTACCACTGTCAACTGGATAAAGTCTTCTCTCATAAACCGCCGTCAATTGCTCTCGGTTAATATTGTAATAATGAACTGTGCCTTAACCTGGCATTTAAGTCCACATCTACCACCGTCAACTGCATGGATAAAGTCTTCTCTCCTAAATCGCCGTCAATTGCTCTCGGTTAATATTGTAATAATGAACTGTGCCTTAACCTGGCATTCAAGTCTACATCTACCACCGTCAACTGGATAAAGTCTTCTCTTATAAATCGCCGTCAATTGCTCTTCGTTAATATCGTAATAATGAACTGTGCCTTAACCTGGCATTCAAGTCTACATCTACCACCGTCAACTGGATAAAGTCTTCTCTCATAAATCGCCGTCAATTGCTCTCGGTTAATATCGTAATAATGAACTGTGCCTTAACCTGGCATTCAAGTCTACATCTACCACCGTCAACTGGATAAAGTCTTCTCTCCTAAATCGCCGTCAATTGCTCTCGGTTAATATCGTAATAATGAACTATGCCTTAACCTGGCATTTAAGTCCACATCTACCACCGTCAACTGCATGGATAAAGTCTTCTCTCCTAAATCGCCGTCAATTGCTCTTAGTTAATATCGTAATCATGAACTGTGCCTTAACTTGGCATTTAAGTCTACATCTACCACTGTCAACTGGATAAAGTCTTCTCTCCTAAATCGCCGTCAATTGCTCTCGGTTAATATTGTAATAATGAACTGTGCCTTAACCTGGCATTCAAGTCTACATCTACCACCGTCAACTGGATAAAGTCTTCTCTCATAAATCGCCGTCAATTGCTCTTAGTTAATATCGTAATAATGAACTGTGCCTTAACCTGGCATTTAAGTCTACATCTACCACTGTCAACTGGATAAAGTCTTCTCTCCTAAATCGCTGTCAATTGCTCTCGGTTAATATTGTAATAATGAATTGTGCCTTAACCTGGCATTCAAGTCTACATCTACCACCGTCAACTGGATAAAGTCTTCTCTCCTAAATCGCCGTCAATTGCTCTCGGTTAATATCGTAATAATGAACTGTGCCTTAACCTGGCATTTAAGTCTACATCTACCACTGTCAACTGGATAAAGTCTTCTCTCATAAATCGCCGTCAATTGCTCTCGGTTAATATCGTAATAAAGAATTGTGCCTTAACCTGGCATTTAAGTCTACATCTACCACTGTCAACTGGATAAAGTCTTCTCTCCTAAATCGTCGTCAATTGCTCTCGGTTAATATCGTAATAATGAACTGTGCCTTAACCTGGCATTCAAGTCTACATCTACCACCGTCAACTGGATAAAGTCTTCTCTCATAAATCGCCGTCAATTGCTCTCGGTTAATATCGTAATAATGAACTATGCCTTAACCTGGCATTTAAGTCCACATCTACCACCGTCAACTGCATGGATAAAGTCTTCTCTCCTAAATCGCCGTCAATTGCTCTTAGTTAATATCGTAATCATGAACTGTGCCTTAACTTGGCATTTAAGTCTACATCTACCACTGTCAACTGGATAAAGTCTTCTCTCCTAAATCGCCGTCAATTGCTCTTCGTTAATATCGTAATAATGAACTGTGCCTTAACCTGGCATTTAAGTCTACATCTACCACTGTCAACTGGATAAAGTCTTCTCTCCTAAATCGCCGTCAATTGCTCTCGGTTAATATCATAATAATGAACTGTGCCTTAACCTTGCATTTAAGTCTACATCTACCACTGTCAACTGGATAAAGTCTACTCTCCTAAATCGCCGTCAATTGCTCTCGGTTAATATCGTAATAATGAACTGTGCCTTAACCTGGCATTTAAGTCCACATCTACCACCGTCAACTGCATGGATAAAGTCTTCTCTCCTAAATCGCCGTCAATTGCTCTTAGTTAATATCGTAATCATGAACTGTGCCTTAACCTGGCATTCAAGTCTACATCTACCACCGTCAACTGGATAAAGTCTTCTCTCATAAACCGCCGTCAATTGCTCTCGGTTAATATTGTAATAATGAACTGTGCCTTAACCTGGCATTTAAGTCCACATCTACCACCGTCAACTGCATGGATAAAGTCTTCTCTCCTAAATCGCCGTCAATTGCTCTCGGTTAATATTGTAATAATGAACTGTGCCTTAACCTGGCATTCAAGTCTACATCTACCACCGTCAACTGGATAAAGTCTTCTCTCATAAATCGCCGTCAATTGCTCTTCGTTAATATCGTAATAATGAACTGTGCCTTAACCTGGCATTCAAGTCTACATCTACCACCGTCAACTGGATAAAGTCTTCTCTCCTAAATCGCCGTCAATTGCTCTCGGTTAATATCGTAATAATGAACTGTGCCTTAACCTGGCATTCAAGTCTACATCTACCACCGTCAACTGGATAAAGTCTTCTCTCCTAAATCGCCGTCAATTGCTCTCGGTTAATATCGTAATAATGAACTATGCCTTAACCTGGCATTTAAGTCCACATCTACCACCGTCAACTGCATGGATAAAGTCTTCTCTCCTAAATCGCCGTCAATTGCTCTTAGTTAATATCGTAATCATGAACTGTGCCTTAACTTGGCATTTAAGTCTACAGCTACCACTGTCAACTGGATAAAGTCTTCTCTCATAAACCGCCGTCAATTGCTCTCGGTTAATATTGTAATAATGAACTGTGCCTTAACCTGGCATTTAAGTCCACATCTACCACCGTCAACTGCATGGATAAAGTCTTCTCTCCTAAATCGCCGTCAATTGCTCTCGGTTAATATTGTAATAATGAACTGTGCCTTAACCTGGCATTCAAGTCTACATCTACCACCGTCAACTGGATAAAGTCTTCTCTTATAAATCGCCGTCAATTGCTCTTCGTTAATATCGTAATAATGAACTGTGCCTTAACCTGGCATTCAAGTCTACATCTACCACCGTCAACTGGATAAAGTCTTCTCTCATAAATCGCCGTCAATTGCTCTCGGTTAATATCGTAATAATGAACTGTGCCTTAACCTGGCATTCAAGTCTACATCTACCACCGTCAACTGGATAAAGTCTTCTCTCCTAAATCGCCGTCAATTGCTCTCGGTTAATATCGTAATAATGAACTATGCCTTAACCTGGCATTTAAGTCCACATCTACCACCGTCAACTGCATGGATAAAGTCTTCTCTCCTAAATCGCCGTCAATTGCTCTTAGTTAATATCGTAATCATGAACTGTGCCTTAACCTGGCATTCAAGTCTACATCTACCACCGTCAACTGGATAAAGTCTTCTCTCATAAATCGCCGTCAATTGCTCTTAGTTAATATCGTAATAATGAACTGTGCCTTAACCTGGCATTTAAGTCTACATCTACCACTGTCAACTGGATAAAGTCTTCTCTCCTAAATCGCTGTCAATTGCTCTCGGTTAATATTGTAATAATGAATTGTGCCTTAACCTGGCATTCAAGTCTACATCTACCACCGTCAACTGGATAAAGTCTTCTCTCATAAATCGCCGTCAATTGCTCTCGGTTAGTATCGTAATAATGAACTGTGCCTTAACCTGGCATTCAAGTCTACATCTACCACCGTCAACTGGATAAAGTCTTCTCTCCTAAATCGCCGTCAATTGCTCTCGGTTAATATCGTAATAATGAACTATGCCTTAACCTGGCATTTAAGTCTACATCTACCACTGTCAACTGGATAAAGTCTTCTCTCATAAATCGCCGTCAATTGCTCTCGGTTAATATCGTAATAAAGAATTGTGCCTTAACCTGGCATTTAAGTCTACATCTACCACTGTCAACTGGATAAAGTCTTCCCTCCTAAATCGCCGTCAATTGCTCTTAGTTAATATCGTAATAATGAACTGTGCCTTAACCTGGCATTTAAGTCTACAGCTACCACTGTCAACTGGATAAAGTCTTCTCTCATAAACCGCCGTCAATTGCTCTCGGTTAATATTGTAATAATGAACTGTGCCTTAACCTGGCATTTAAGTCCACATCTACCACCGTCAACTGCATGGATAAAGTCTTCTCTCCTAAATCGCCGTCAATTGCTCTTAGTTAATATCGTAATCATGAACTGTGCCTTAACTTGGCATTTAAGTCTACATCTACCACTGTCAACTGGATAAAGTCTTCTCTCCTAAATCGCCGTCAATTGCTCTCGGTTAATATTGTAATAATGAACTGTGCCTTAACCTGGCATTCAAGTCTACATCTACCACCGTCAACTGGATAAAGTCTTCTCTCATAAATCGCCGTCAATTGCTCTTAGTTAATATCGTAATAATGAACTATGCCTTAACCTGGCATTTAAGTCTACATCTACCACTGTCAACTGGATAAAGTCTTCTCTCCTAAATCGCTGTCAATTGCTCTCGGTTAATATTGTAATAATGAATTGTGCCTTAACCTGGCATTCAAGTCTACATCTACCACCGTCAACTGGATAAAGTCTTCTCTCATAAATCGCCGTCAATTGCTCTCGGTTAGTATCGTAATAATGAACTGTGCCTTAACCTGGCATTCAAGTCTACATCTACCACCGTCAACTGGATAAAGTCTTCTCTCCTAAATCGCCGTCAATTGCTCTCGGTTAATATCGTAATAATGAACTATGCCTTAACCTGGCATTTAAGTCTACATCTACCACTGTCAACTGGATAAAGTCTTCTCTCATAAATCGCCGTCAATTGCTCTCGGTTAATATCGTAATAAAGAATTGTGCCTTAACCTGGCATTTAAGTCTACATCTACCACTGTCAACTGGATAAAGTCTTCCCTCCTAAATCGCCGTCAATTGCTCTTAGTTAATATCGTAATAATGAACTGTGCCTTAACCTGGCATTTAAGTCTACAGCTACCACTGTCAACTGGATAAAGTCTTCTCTCATAAACCGCCGTCAATTGCTCTCGGTTAATATTGTAATAATGAACTGTGCCTTAACCTGGCATTTAAGTCCACATCTACCACCGTCAACTGCATGGATAAAGTCTTCTCTCCTAAATCGCCGTCAATTGCTCTTAGTTAATATCGTAATCATGAACTGTGCCTTAACTTGGCATTTAAGTCTACATCTACCACTGTCAACTGGATAAAGTCTTCTCTCCTAAATCGCCGTCAATTGCTCTCGGTTAATATTGTAATAATGAACTGTGCCTTAACCTGGCATTCAAGTCTACATCTACCACCGTCAACTGGATAAAGTCTTCTCTCATAAATCGCCGTCAATTGCTCTTAGTTAATATCGTAATAATGAACTATGCCTTAACCTGGCATTTAAGTCTACATCTACCACCGTCAACTGCATGGATAAAGTCTTCTCTCCTAAATCGCCGTCAATTGCTCTCGGTTAATATTGTAATAATGAACTGTGCCTTAACCTGGCATTCAAGTCTACATCTACCACCGTCAACTGGATAAAGTCTTCTCTTATAAATCGCCGTCAATTGCTCTTCGTTAATATCGTAATAATGAACTGTGCCTTAACCTTGCATTCAAGTCTACATCTACCACCGTCAACTGGATAAAGTCTTCTCTCATAAATCGCCGTCAATTGCTCTCGGTTAATATCGTAATAATGAACTGTGCCTTAACCTGGCATTCAAGTCTACATCTACCACCGTCAACTGGATAAAGTCTTCTCTCCTAAATCGCCGTCAATTGCTCTCGGTTAATATCGTAATAATGAACTATGCCTTAACCTGGCATTTAAGTCCACATCTACCACCGTCAACTGCATGGATAAAGTCTTCTCTCCTAAATCGCCGTCAATTGCTCTTAGTTAATATCGTAATCATGAACTGTGCCTTAACTTGGCATTTAAGTCTACATCTACCACTGTCAACTGGATAAAGTCTTCTCTCCTAAATCGCCGTCAATTGCTCTCGGTTAATATTGTAATAATGAACTGTGCCTTAACCTGGCATTCAAGTCTACATCTACCACCGTCAACTGGATAAAGTCTTCTCTCATAAATCGCCGTCAATTGCTCTTAGTTAATATCGTAATAATGAACTGTGCCTTAACCTGGCATTTAAGTCTACATCTACCACTGTCAACTGGATAAAGTCTTCTCTCCTAAATCGCTGTCAATTGCTCTCGGTTAATATTGTAATAATGAATTGTGCCTTAACCTGGCATTCAAGTCTACATCTACCACCGTCAACTGGATAAAGTCTTCTCTCCTAAATCGCCGTCAATTGCTCTCGGTTAATATCGTAATAATGAACTGTGCCTTAACCTGGCATTTAAGTCTACATCTACCACTGTCAACTGGATAAAGTCTTCTCTCATAAATCGCCGTCAATTGCTCTCGGTTAATATCGTAATAAAGAATTGTGCCTTAACCTGGCATTTAAGTCTACATCTACCACTGTCAACTGGATAAAGTCTTCTCTCCTAAATCGTCGTCAATTGCTCTCGGTTAATATCGTAATAATGAACTGTGCCTTAACCTGGCATTCAAGTCTACATCTACCACCGTCAACTGGATAAAGTCTTCTCTCATAAATCGCCGTCAATTGCTCTCGGTTAATATCGTAATAATGAACTATGCCTTAACCTGGCATTTAAGTCCACATCTACCACCGTCAACTGCATGGATAAAGTCTTCTCTCCTAAATCGCCGTCAATTGCTCTTAGTTAATATCGTAATCATGAACTGTGCCTTAACTTGGCATTTAAGTCTACATCTACCACTGTCAACTGGATAAAGTCTTCTCTCCTAAATCGCCGTCAATTGCTCTTCGTTAATATCGTAATAATGAACTGTGCCTTAACCTGGCATTTAAGTCTACATCTACCACTGTCAACTGGATAAAGTCTTCTCTCCTAAATCGCCGTCAATTGCTCTCGGTTAATATCATAATAATGAACTGTGCCTTAACCTTGCATTTAAGTCTACATCTACCACTGTCAACTGGATAAAGTCTACTCTCCTAAATCGCCGTCAATTGCTCTCGGTTAATATCGTAATAATGAACTGTGCCTTAACCTGGCATTTAAGTCCACATCTACCACCGTCAACTGCATGGATAAAGTCTTCTCTCCTAAATCGCCGTCAATTGCTCTTAGTTAATATCGTAATCATGAACTGTGCCTTAACCTGGCATTCAAGTCTACATCTACCACCGTCAACTGGATAAAGTCTTCTCTCATAAATCGCCGTCAATTGCTCTTAGTTAATATCGTAATAATGAACTGTGCCTTAACCTGGCATTTAAGTCTACATCTACCACTGTCAACTGGATAAAGTCTTCTCTCCTAAATCGCTGTCAATTGCTCTCGGTTAATATTGTAATAATGAATTGTGCCTTAACCTGGCATTCAAGTCTACATCTACCACCGTCAACTGGATAAAGTCTTCTCTCATAAATCGCCGTCAATTGCTCTCGGTTAGTATCGTAATAATGAACTGTGCCTTAACCTGGCATTCAAGTCTACATCTACCACCGTCAACTGGATAAAGTCTTCTCTCCTAAATCGCCGTCAATTGCTCTCGGTTAATATCGTAATAATGAACTATGCCTTAACCTGGCATTTAAGTCTACATCTACCACTGTCAACTGGATAAAGTCTTCTCTCATAAATCGCCGTCAATTGCTCTCGGTTAATATCGTAATAAAGAATTGTGCCTTAACCTGGCATTTAAGTCTACATCTACCACTGTCAACTGGATAAAGTCTTCCCTCCTAAATCGCCGTCAATTGCTCTTAGTTAATATCGTAATAATGAACTGTGCCTTAACCTGGCATTTAAGTCTACAGCTACCACTGTCAACTGGATAAAGTCTTCTCTCATAAACCGCCGTCAATTGCTCTCGGTTAATATTGTAATAATGAACTGTGCCTTAACCTGGCATTTAAGTCCACATCTACCACCGTCAACTGCATGGATAAAGTCTTCTCTCCTAAATCGCCGTCAATTGCTCTTAGTTAATATCGTAATCATGAACTGTGCCTTAACTTGGCATTTAAGTCTACATCTACCACTGTCAACTGGATAAAGTCTTCTCTCCTAAATCGCCGTCAATTGCTCTCGGTTAATATTGTAATAATGAACTGTGCCTTAACCTGGCATTCAAGTCTACATCTACCACCGTCAACTGGATAAAGTCTTCTCTCCTAAATCGCCGTCAATTGCTCTCGGTTAATATCGTAATAATGAACTATGCCTTAACCTGGCATTTAAGTCTACATCTACCACTGTCAACTGGATAAAGTCTTCTCTCATAAATCGCCGTCAATTGCTCTCGGTTAATATCGTAATAAAGAATTGTGCCTTAACCTGGCATTTAAGTCTACATCTACCACTGTCAACTGGATAAAGTCTTCCCTCCTAAATCGCCGTCAATTGCTCTTAGTTAATATCGTAATAATGAACTGTGCCTTAACCTGGCATTTAAGTCTACAGCTACCACTGTCAACTGGATAAAGTCTTCTCTCATAAACCGCCGTCAATTGCTCTCGGTTAATATTGTAATAATGAACTGTGCCTTAACCTGGCATTTAAGTCCACATCTACCACCGTCAACTGCATGGATAAAGTCTTCTCTCCTAAATCGCCGTCAATTGCTCTCGGTTAATATTGTAATAATGAACTGTGCCTTAACCTGGCATTCAAGTCTACATCTACCACCGTCAACTGGATAAAGTCTTCTCTCATAAATCGCCGTCAATTGCTCTTAGTTAATATCGTAATAATGAACTGTGCCTTAACCTGGCATTTAAGTCTACAGCTACCACTGTCAACTGGATAAAGTCTTCTCTCATAAACCGCCGTCAATTGCTCTCGGTTAATATTGTAATAATGAACTGTGCCTTAACCTGGCATTTAAGTCCACATCTACCACCGTCAACTGCATGGATAAAGTCTTCTCTCCTAAATCGCCGTCAATTGCTCTTAGTTAATATCGTAATCATGAACTGTGCCTTAACTTGGCATTTAAGTCTACATCTACCACTGTCAACTGGATAAAGTCTTCTCTCCTAAATCGCCGTCAATTGCTCTCGGTTAATATTGTAATAATGAACTGTGCCTTAACCTGGCATTCAAGTCTACATCTACCACCGTCAACTGGATAAAGTCTTCTCTCATAAATCGCCGTCAATTGCTCTTAGTTAATATCGTAATAATGAACTATGCCTTAACCTGGCATTTAAGTCTACATCTACCACCGTCAACTGCATGGATAAAGTCTTCTCTCCTAAATCGCCGTCAATTGCTCTCGGTTAATATTGTAATAATGAACTGTGCCTTAACCTGGCATTCAAGTCTACATCTACCACCGTCAACTGGATAAAGTCTTCTCTCATAAATCGCCGTCAATTGCTCTTCGTTAATATCGTAATAATGAACTGTGCCTTAACCTGGCATTCAAGTCTACATCTACCACCGTCAACTGGATAAAGTCTTCTCTCATAAATCGCCGTCAATTGCTCTCGGTTAATATCGTAATAATGAACTGTGCCTTAACCTGGCATTTAAGTCCACATCTACCACCGTCAACTGCATGGATAAAGTCTTCTCTCCTAAATCGCCGTCAATTGCTCTTAGTTAATATCGTAATAATGAACTATGCCTTAACCTGGCATTTAAGTCTACATCTACCACTGTCAACTGGATAAAGTCTTCTCTCATAAATCGCCGTCAATTGCTCTCGGTTAATATCGTAATAAAGAATTGTGCCTTAACCTGGCATTTAAGTCTACATCTACCACTGTCAACTGGATAAAGTCTTCTCTCCTAAATCGCCGTCAATTGCTCTTAGTTAATATCGTAATAATGAACTGTGCCTTAACCTGGCATTTAAGTCTACAGCTACCACTGTCAACTGGATAAAGTCTTCTCTCATAAACCGCCGTCAATTGCTCTCGGTTAATATTGCAATAATGAACTGTGCCTTAACCTGGCATTTAAGTCCACATCTACCACCGTCAACTGCATGGATAAAGTCTTCTCTCCTAAATCGCCGTCAATTGCTCTCGGTTAATATTGTAATAATGAACTGTGCCTTAACCTGGCATTCAAGTCTACATCTACCACCGTCAACTGGATAAAGTCTTCTCTCATAAATCGCCGTCAATTGCTCTTCGTTAATATCGTAATAATGAACTGTGCCTTAACCTGGCATTCAAGTCTACATCTACCACCGTCAACTGGATAAAGTCTTCTCTCCTAAATCGCCGTCAATTGCTCTCGGTTAATATCGTAATAATGAACTGTGCCTTAAACTGGCATTCAAGTCTACATCTACCACCGTCAACTGGATAAAGTCTTCTCTCCTAAATCGCCGTCAATTGCTCTCGGTTAATATCGTAATAATGAACTATGCCTTAACCTGGCATTTAAGTCCACATCTACCACCGTCAACTGCATGGATAAAGTCTTCTCTCCTAAATCGCCGTCAATTGCTCTTAGTTAATATCGTAATCATGAACTGTGCCTTAACTTGGCATTTAAGTCTACAGCTACCACTGTCAACTGGATAAAGTCTTCTCTCATAAACCGCCGTCAATTGCTCTCGGTTAATATTGTAATAATGAACTGTGCCTTAACCTGGCATTTAAGTCCACATCTACCACCGTCAACTGCATGGATAAAGTCTTCTCTCCTAAATCGCCGTCAATTGCTCTCGGTTAATATTGTAATAATGAACTGTGCCTTAACCTGGCATTCAAGTCTACATCTACCACCGTCAACTGGATAAAGTCTTCTCTCATAAATCGCCGTCAATTGCTCTTCGTTAATATCGTAATAATGAACTGTGCCTTAACCTGGCATTCAAGTCTACATCTACCACCGTCAACTGGATAAAGTCTTCTCTCCTAAATCGCCGTCAATTGCTCTCGGTTAATATCGTAATAATGAACTGTGCCTTAACCTGGCATTCAAGTCTACATCTACCACCGTCAACTGGATAAAGTCTTCTCTCATAAATCGCCGTCAATTGCTCTTCGTTAATATCGTAATAATGAACTGTGCCTTAACCTGGCATTCAAGTCTACATCTACCACCGTCAACTGGATAAAGTCTTCTCTCATAAATCGCCGTCAATTGCTCTCGGTTAATATCGTAATAATGAACTGTGCCTTAACCTGGCATTTAAGTCCACATCTACCACCGTCAACTGCATGGATAAAGTCTTCTCTCCTAAATCGCCGTCAATTGCTCTTAGTTAATATCGTAATAATGAACTATGCCTTAACCTGGCATTTAAGTCTACATCTACCACTGTCAACTGGATAAAGTCTTCTCTCATAAATCGCCGTCAATTGCTCTCGGTTAATATCGTAATAAAGAATTGTGCCTTAACCTGGCATTTAAGTCTACATCTACCACTGTCAACTGGATAAAGTCTTCTCTCCTAAATCGCCGTCAATTGCTCTTAGTTAATATCGTAATAATGAACTGTGCCTTAACCTGGCATTTAAGTCTACAGCTACCACTGTCAACTGGATAAAGTCTTCTCTCATAAACCGCCGTCAATTGCTCTCGGTTAATATTGCAATAATGAACTGTGCCTTAACCTGGCATTTAAGTCCACATCTACCACCGTCAACTGCATGGATAAAGTCTTCTCTCCTAAATCGCCGTCAATTGCTCTCGGTTAATATTGTAATAATGAACTGTGCCTTAACCTGGCATTCAAGTCTACATCTACCACCGTCAACTGGATAAAGTCTTCTCTCATAAATCGCCGTCAATTGCTCTTCGTTAATATCGTAATAATGAACTGTGCCTTAACCTGGCATTCAAGTCTACATCTACCACCGTCAACTGGATAAAGTCTTCTCTCCTAAATCGCCGTCAATTGCTCTCGGTTAATATCGTAATAATGAACTGTGCCTTAAACTGGCATTCAAGTCTACATCTACCACCGTCAACTGGATAAAGTCTTCTCTCCTAAATCGCCGTCAATTGCTCTCGGTTAATATCGTAATAATGAACTATGCCTTAACCTGGCATTTAAGTCCACATCTACCACCGTCAACTGCATGGATAAAGTCTTCTCTCCTAAATCGCCGTCAATTGCTCTTAGTTAATATCGTAATCATGAACTGTGCCTTAACTTGGCATTTAAGTCTACAGCTACCACTGTCAACTGGATAAAGTCTTCTCTCATAAACCGCCGTCAATTGCTCTCGGTTAATATTGTAATAATGAACTGTGCCTTAACCTGGCATTTAAGTCCACATCTACCACCGTCAACTGCATGGATAAAGTCTTCTCTCCTAAATCGCCGTCAATTGCTCTCGGTTAATATTGTAATAATGAACTGTGCCTTAACCTGGCATTCAAGTCTACATCTACCACCGTCAACTGGATAAAGTCTTCTCTCATAAATCGCCGTCAATTGCTCTTCGTTAATATCGTAATAATGAACTGTGCCTTAACCTGGCATTCAAGTCTACATCTACCACCGTCAACTGGATAAAGTCTTCTCTCCTAAATCGCCGTCAATTGCTCTCGGTTAATATCGTAATAATGAACTGTGCCTTAACCTGGCATTCAAGTCTACATCTACCACCGTCAACTGGATAAAGTCTTCTCTCCTAAATCGCCGTCAATTGCTCTCGGTTAATATCGTAATAATGAACTATGCCTTAACCTGGCATTTAAGTCCACATCTACCACCGTCAACTGCATGGATAAAGTCTTCTCTCCTAAATCGCCGTCAATTGCTCTTAGTTAATATCGTAATCATGAACTGTGCCTTAACTTGGCATTTAAGTCTACAGCTACCACTGTCAACTGGATAAAGTCTTCTCTCATAAACCGCCGTCAATTGCTCTCGGTTAATATTGTAATAATGAACTGTGCCTTAACCTGGCATTTAAGTCCACATCTACCACCGTCAACTGCATGGATAAAGTCTTCTCTCCTAAATCGCCGTCAATTGCTCTCGGTTAATATTGTAATAATGAACTGTGCCTTAACCTGGCATTCAAGTCTACATCTACCACCGTCAACTGGATAAAGTCTTCTCTTATAAATCGCCGTCAATTGCTCTTCGTTAATATCGTAATAATGAACTGTGCCTTAACCTGGCATTCAAGTCTACATCTACCACCGTCAACTGGATAAAGTCTTCTCTCATAAATCGCCGTCAATTGCTCTCGGTTAATATCGTAATAATGAACTGTGCCTTAACCTGGCATTCAAGTCTACATCTACCACCGTCAACTGGATAAAGTCTTCTCTCCTAAATCGCCGTCAATTGCTCTCGGTTAATATCGTAATAATGAACTATGCCTTAACCTGGCATTTAAGTCCACATCTACCACCGTCAACTGCATGGATAAAGTCTTCTCTCCTAAATCGCCGTCAATTGCTCTTAGTTAATATCGTAATCATGAACTGTGCCTTAACTTGGCATTTAAGTCTACATCTACCACTGTCAACTGGATAAAGTCTTCTCTCCTAAATCGCCGTCAATTGCTCTCGGTTAATATTGTAATAATGAACTGTGCCTTAACCTGGCATTCAAGTCTACATCTACCACCGTCAACTGGATAAAGTCTTCTCTCATAAATCGCCGTCAATTGCTCTTAGTTAATATCGTAATAATGAACTGTGCCTTAACCTGGCATTTAAGTCTACATCTACCACTGTCAACTGGATAAAGTCTTCTCTCCTAAATCGCTGTCAATTGCTCTCGGTTAATATTGTAATAATGAATTGTGCCTTAACCTGGCATTCAAGTCTACATCTACCACCGTCAACTGGATAAAGTCTTCTCTCCTAAATCGCCGTCAATTGCTCTCGGTTAATATCGTAATAATGAACTGTGCCTTAACCTGGCATTTAAGTCTACATCTACCACTGTCAACTGGATAAAGTCTTCTCTCATAAATCGCCGTCAATTGCTCTCGGTTAATATCGTAATAAAGAATTGTGCCTTAACCTGGCATTTAAGTCTACATCTACCACTGTCAACTGGATAAAGTCTTCTCTCCTAAATCGTCGTCAATTGCTCTCGGTTAATATCGTAATAATGAACTGTGCCTTAACCTGGCATTCAAGTCTACATCTACCACCGTCAACTGGATAAAGTCTTCTCTCATAAATCGCCGTCAATTGCTCTCGGTTAATATCGTAATAATGAACTATGCCTTAACCTGGCATTTAAGTCCACATCTACCACCGTCAACTGCATGGATAAAGTCTTCTCTCCTAAATCGCCGTCAATTGCTCTTAGTTAATATCGTAATCATGAACTGTGCCTTAACGTGGCATTTAAGTCTACATCTACCACTGTCAACTGGATAAAGTCTTCTCTCCTAAATCGCCGTCAATTGCTCTTCGTTAATATCGTAATAATGAACTGTGCCTTAACCTGGCATTTAAGTCTACATCTACCACTGTCAACTGGATAAAGTCTTCTCTCCTAAATCGCCGTCAATTGCTCTCGGTTAATATCATAATAATGAACTGTGCCTTAACCTTGCATTTAAGTCTACATCTACCACTGTCAACTGGATAAAGTCTACTCTCCTAAATCGCCGTCAATTGCTCTCGGTTAATATCGTAATAATGAACTGTGCCTTAACCTGGCATTTAAGTCCACATCTACCACCGTCAACTGCATGGATAAAGTCTTCTCTCCTAAATCGCCGTCAATTGCTCTTAGTTAATATCGTAATCATGAACTGTGCCTTAACCTGGCATTTAAGTCTACATCTACCACTGTCAACTGGATAAAGTCTTCTCTCCTAAATCGCCGTCAATTGCTCTTCGTTAATATCGTAATAATGAACTGTGCCTTAACCTGGCATTTAAGTCTACATCTACCACTGTCAACTGGATAAAGTCTTCTCTCCTAAATCGCCGTCAATTGCTCTCGGTTAATATCGTAATAATGAACTGTGCCTTAACCTGGCATTCAAGTCTACATCTACCACCGTCAACTGGATAAAGTCTTCTCTCATAAATCGCCGTCAATTGCTCTCGGTTAATATCGTAATAATGAACTATGCCTTAACCTGGCATTTAAGTCTACATCTACCACCGTCAACTGCATGGATAAAGTCTTCTCTCCTAAATCGCCGTCAATTGCTCTCGGTTAATATTGTAATAATGAACTGTGCCTTAACCTGGCATTCAAGTCTACATCTACCACCGTCAACTGGATAAAGTCTTCTCTCATAAATCGCCGTCAATTGCTCTTCGTTAATATCGTAATAATGAACTGTGCCTTAACCTGGCATTCAAGTCTACATCTACCACCGTCAACTGGATAAAGTCTTCTCTCCTAAATCGCCGTCAATTGCTCTCGGTTAATATCGTAATAATGAACTGTGCCTTAACCTGGCATTCAAGTCTACATCTACCACCGTCAACTGGATAAAGTCTTCTCTCCTAAATCGCCGTCAATTGCTCTCGGTTAATATCGTAATAATGAACTATGCCTTAACCTTGCATTTAAGTCCACATCTACCACCGTCAACTGCATGGATAAAGTCTTCTCTCCTAAATCGCCGTCAATTGCTCTTAGTTAATATCGTAATCATGAACTGTGCCTTAACTTGGCATTTAAGTCTACAGCTACCACTGTCAACTGGATAAAGTCTTCTCTCATAAACCGCCGTCAATTGTTCTCGGTTAATATTGTAATAATGAACTGTGCCTTAACCTGGCATTTAAGTCCACATCTACCACCGTCAACTGCATGGATAAAGTCTTCTCTCCTAAATCGCCGTCAATTGCTCTCGGTTAATATTGTAATAATGAACTGTGCCTTAACCTGGCATTTAAGTCTACATCTACCACCGTCAACTGCATGGATAAAGTCTTCTCTCCTAAATCGCCGTCAATTGCTCTCGGTTAATATTGTAATAATGAACTGTGCCTTAACCTGGCATTCAAGTCTACATCTACCACCGTCAACTGGATAAAGTCTTCTCTCATAAATCGCCGTCAATTGCTCTTCGTTAATATCGTAATAATGAACTGTGCCTTAACCTGGCATTCAAGTCTACATCTACCACCGTCAACTGGATAAAGTCTTCTCTCCTAAATCGCCGTCAATTGCTCTCGGTTAATATCGTAATAATGAACTGTGCCTTAACCTGGCATTCAAGTCTACATCTACCACCGTCAACTGGATAAAGTCTTCTCTCCTAAATCGCCGTCAATTGCTCTCGGTTAATATCGTAATAATGAACTATGCCTTAACCTGGCATTTAAGTCCACATCTACCACCGTCAACTGCATGGATAAAGTCTTCTCTCCTAAATCGCCGTCAATTGCTCTTAGTTAATATCGTAATCATGAACTGTGCCTTAACTTGGCATTTAAGTCTACAGCTACCACTGTCAACTGGATAAAGTCTTCTCTCATAAACCGCCGTCAATTGTTCTCGGTTAATATTGTAATAATGAACTGTGCCTTAACCTGGCATTTAAGTCCACATCTACCACCGTCAACTGCATGGATAAAGTCTTCTCTCCTAAATCGCCGTCAATTGCTCTCGGTTAATATTGTAATAATGAACTGTGCCTTAACCTGGCATTCAAGTCTACATCTACCACCGTCAACTGGATAAAGTCTTCTCTTATAAATCGCCGTCAATTGCTCTTCGTTAATATCGTAATAATGAACTGTGCCTTAACCTGGCATTCAAGTCTACATCTACCACCGTCAACTGGATAAAGTCTTCTCTCCTAAATCGCCGTCAATTGCTCTCGGTTAATATCGTAATAATGAACTGTGCCTTAACCTGGCATTCAAGTCTACATCTACCACCGTCAACTGGATAAAGTCTTCTCTCCTAAATCGCCGTCAATTGCTCTCGGTTAATATCGTAATAATGAACTATGCCTTAACCTGGCATTTAAGTCCACATCTACCACCGTCAACTGCATGGAAAAAGTCTTCTCTCCTAAATCGCCGTCAATTGCTCTTAGTTAATATCGTAATCATGAACTGTGCCTTAACTTGGCATTTAAGTCTACAGCTACCACTGTCAACTGGATAAAGTCTTCTCTCATAAACCGCCGTCAATTGCTCTCGGTTAATATTGTAATAATGAACTGTGCCTTAACCTGGCATTTAAGTCCACATCTACCACCGTCAACTGCATGGATAAAGTCTTCTCTCCTAAATCGCCGTCAATTGCTCTCGGTTAATATTGTAATAATGAACTGTGCCTTAACCTGGCATTCAAGTCTACATCTACCACCGTCAACTGGATAAAGTCTTCTCTTATAAATCGCCGTCAATTGCTCTTCGTTAATATCGTAATAATGAACTGTGCCTTAACCTGGCATTCAAGTCTACATCTACCACCGTCAACTGGATAAAGTCTTCTCTCATAAATCGCCGTCAATTGCTCTCGGTTAATATCGTAATAATGAACTGTGCCTTAACCTGGCATTCAAGTCTACATCTACCACCGTCAACTGGATAAAGTCTTCTCTCCTAAATCGCCGTCAATTGCTCTCGGTTAATATCGTAATAATGAACTATGCCTTAACCTGGCATTTAAGTCCACATCTACCACCGTCAACTGCATGGATAAAGTCTTCTCTCCTAAATCGCCGTCAATTGCTCTTAGTTAATATCGTAATCATGAACTGTGCCTTAACTTGGCATTTAAGTCTACATCTACCACTGTCAACTGGATAAAGTCTTCTCTCCTAAATCGCCGTCAATTGCTCTCGGTTAATATTGTAATAATGAACTGTGCCTTAACCTGGCATTCAAGTCTACATCTACCACCGTCAACTGGATAAAGTCTTCTCTCATAAATCGCCGTCAATTGCTTTTAGTTAATATCGTAATAATGAACTGTGCCTTAACCTGGCATTTAAGTCTACATCTACCACTGTCAACTGGATAAAGTCTTCTCTCCTAAATCGCTGTCAATTGCTCTCGGTTAATATTGTAATAATGAATTGTGCCTTAACCTGGCATTCAAGTCTACATCTACCACCGTCAACTGGATAAAGTCTTCTCTCCTAAATCGCCGTCAATTGCTCTCGGTTAATATCGTAATAATGAACTGTGCCTTAACCTGGCATTTAAGTCTACATCTACCACTGTCAACTGGATAAAGTCTTCTCTCATAAATCGCCGTCAATTGCTCTCGGTTAATATCGTAATAAAGAATTGTGCCTTAACCTGGCATTTAAGTCTACATCTACCACTGTCAACTGGATAAAGTCTTCTCTCCTAAATCGTCGTCAATTGCTCTCGGTTAATATCGTAATAATGAACTGTGCCTTAACCTGGCATTCAAGTCTACATCTACCACCGTCAACTGGATAAAGTCTTCTCTCATAAATCGCCGTCAATTGCTCTCGGTTAATATCGTAATAATGAACTATGCCTTAACCTGGCATTTAAGTCCACATCTACCACCGTCAACTGCATGGATAAAGTCTTCTCTCCTAAATCGCCGTCAATTGCTCTTAGTTAATATCGTAATCATGAACTGTGCCTTAACTTGGCATTTAAGTCTACATCTACCACTGTCAACTGGATAAAGTCTTCTCTCCTAAATCGCCGTCAATTGCTCTTCGTTAATATCGTAATAATGAACTGTGCCTTAACCTGGCATTTAAGTCTACATCTACCACTGTCAACTGGATAAAGTCTTCTCTCCTAAATCGCCGTCAATTGCTCTCGGTTAATATCATAATAATGAACTGTGCCTTAACCTTGCATTTAAGTCTACATCTACCACTGTCAACTGGATAAAGTCTACTCTCCTAAATCGCCGTCAATTGCTCTCGGTTAATATCGTAATAATGAACTGTGCCTTAACCTGGCATTTAAGTCCACATCTACCACCGTCAACTGCATGGATAAAGTCTTCTCTCCTAAATCGCCGTCAATTGCTCTTAGTTAATATCGTAATAATGAACTGTGCCTTAACCTGGCATTCAAGTCTACATCTACCACCGTCAACTGGATAAAGTCTTCTCTCATAAACCGCCGTCAATTGCTCTCGGTTAATATTGTAATAATGAACTGTGCCTTAACCTGGCATTTAAGTCCACATCTACCACCGTCAACTGCATGGATAAAGTCTTCTCTCCTAAATCGCCGTCAATTGCTCTCGGTTAATATTGTAATAATGAACTGTGCCTTAACCTGGCATTCAAGTCTACATCTACCACCGTCAACTGGATAAAGTCTTCTCTCATAAATCGCCGTCAATTGCTCTTCGTTAATATCGTAATAATGAACTGTGCCTTAACCTGGCATTCAAGTCTACATCTACCACCGTCAACTGGATAAAGTCTTCTCTCCTAAATCGCCGTCAATTGCTCTCGGTTAATATCGTAATAATGAACTGTGCCTTAACCTGGCATTCAAGTCTACATCTACCACCGTCAACTGGATAAAGTCTTCTCTCCTAAATCGCCGTCAATTGCTCTCGGTTAATATCGTAATAATGAACTATGCCTTAACCTGGCATTTAAGTCCACATCTACCACCGTCAACTGCATGGATAAAGTCTTCTCTCCTAAATCGCCGTCAATTGCTCTTAGTTAATATCGTAATCATGAACTGTGCCTTAACTTGGCATTTAAGTCTACAGCTACCACTGTCAACTGGATAAAGTCTTCTCTCATAAACCGCCGTCAATTGCTCTCGGTTAATATTGTAATAATGAACTGTGCCTTAACCTGGCATTTAAGTCCACATCTACCACCGTCAACTGCATGGATAAAGTCTTCTCTCCTAAATCGCCGTCAATTGCTCTCGGTTAATATTGTAATAATGAACTGTGCCTTAACCTGGCATTCAAGTCTACATCTACCACCGTCAACTGGATAAAGTCTTCTCTTATAAATCGCCGTCAATTGCTCTTCGTTAATATCGTAATAATGAACTGTGCCTTAACCTGGCATTCAAGTCTACATCTACCACCGTCAACTGGATAAAGTCTTCTCTCCTAAATCGCCGTCAATTGCTCTCGGTTAATATCGTAATAATGAACTGTGCCTTAACCTGGCATTCAAGTCTACATCTACCACCGTCAACTGGATAAAGTCTTCTCTCCTAAATCGCCGTCAATTGCTCTCGGTTAATATCGTAATAATGAACTATGCCTTAACCTGGCATTTAAGTCCACATCTACCACCGTCAACTGCATGGGTAAAGTCTTCTCTCCTAAATCGCCGTCAATTGCTCTTAGTTAATATCGTAATCATGAACTGTGCCTTAACTTGGCATTTAAGTCTACATCTACCACTGTCAACTGGATAAAGTCTTCTCTCCTAAATCGCCGTCAATTGCTCTCGGTTAATATTGTAATAATGAACTGTGCCTTAACCTTGCATTCAAGTCTACATCTACCACCGTCAACTGGATAAAGTCTTCTCTCATAAATCGCCGTCAATTGCTCTTAGTTAATATCGTAATAATGAATTAACCTGGCATTCAAGTCTACATCTACCACCGTCAACTGGATAAAGTCTTCTCTCCTAAATCGCCGTCAATTGCTCTCGGTTAATATCGTAATAATGAACTGTGCCTTAACCTGGCATTCAAGTCTACATCTACCACCGTCAACTGGATAAAGTCTTCTCTCCTAAATCGCCGTCAATTGCTCTCGGTTAATATCGTAATAATGAACTATGCCTTAACCTGGCATTTAAGTCCACATCTACCACCGTCAACTGCATGGATAAAGTCTTCTCTCCTAAATCGCCGTCAATTGCTCTTAGTTAATATCGTAATCATGAACTGTGCCTTAACTTGGCATTTAAGTCTACAGCTACCACTGTCAACTGGATAAAGTCTTCTCTCATAAACCGCCGTCAATTGCTCTCGGTTAATATTGTAATAATGAACTGTGCCTTAACCTGGCATTTAAGTCCACATCTACCACCGTCAACTGCATGGATAAAGTCTTCTCTCCTAAATCGCCGTCAATTGCTCTCGGTTAATATTGTAATAATGAACTGTGCCTTAACCTGGCATTCAAGTCTACATCTACCACCGTCAACTGGATAAAGTCTTCTCTTATAAATCGCCGTCAATTGCTCTTCGTTAATATCGTAATAATGAACTGTGCCTTAACCTGGCATTCAAGTCTACATCTACCACCGTCAACTGGATAAAGTCTTCTCTCATAAATCGCCGTCAATTGCTCTCGGTTAATATCGTAATAATGAACTGTGCCTTAACCTGGCATTCAAGTCTACATCTACCACCGTCAACTGGATAAAGTCTTCTCTCCTAAATCGCCGTCAATTGCTCTCGGTTAATATCGTAATAATGAACTATGCCTTAACCTGGCATTTAAGTCCACATCTACCACCGTCAACTGCATGGATAAAGTCTTCTCTCCTAAATCGCCGTCAATTGCTCTTAGTTAATATCGTAATCATGAACTGTGCCTTAACTTGGCATTTAAGTCTACATCTACCACTGTCAACTGGATAAAGTCTTCTCTCCTAAATCGCCGTCAATTGCTCTCGGTTAATATTGTAATAATGAACTGTGCCTTAACCTTGCATTCAAGTCTACATCTACCACCGTCAACTGGATAAAGTCTTCTCTCATAAATCGCCGTCAATTGCTCTTAGTTAATATCGTAATAATGAACTGTGCCTTAACCTGGCATTTAAGTCTACATCTACCACTGTCAACTGGATAAAGTCTTCTCTCCTAAATCGCTGTCAATTGCTCTCGGTTAATATTGTAATAATGAATTGTGCCTTAACCTGGCATTCAAGTCTACATCTACCACCGTCAACTGGATAAAGTCTTCTCTCCTAAATCGCCGTCAATTGCTCTCGGTTAATATCGTAATAATGAACTGTGCCTTAACCTGGCATTTAAGTCTACATCTACCACTGTCAACTGGATAAAGTCTTCTCTCATAAATCGCCGTCAATTGCTCTCGGTTAATATCGTAATAAAGAATTGTGCCTTAACCTGGCATTTAAGTCTACATCTACCACTGTCAACTGGATAAAGTCTTCTCTCCTAAATCGTCGTCAATTGCTCTCGGTTAATATCGTAATAATGAACTGTGCCTTAACCTGGCATTCAAGTCTACATCTACCACCGTCAACTGGATAAAGTCTTCTCTCATAAATCGCCGTCAATTGCTCTCGGTTAATATCGTAATAATGAACTATGCCTTAACCTGGCATTTAAGTCCACATCTACCACCGTCAACTGCATGGATAAAGTCTTCTCTCCTAAATCGCCGTCAATTGCTCTTAGTTAATATCGTAATCATGAACTGTGCCTTAACTTGGCATTTAAGTCTACATCTACCACTGTCAACTGGATAAAGTCTTCTCTCCTAAATCGCCGTCAATTGCTCTTCGTTAATATCGTAATAATGAACTGTGCCTTAACCTGGCATTTAAGTCTACATCTACCACTGTCAACTGGATAAAGTCTTCTCTCCTAAATCGCCGTCAATTGCTCTCGGTTAATATCATAATAATGAACTGTGCCTTAACCTTGCATTTAAGTCTACATCTACCACTGTCAACTGGATAAAGTCTACTCTCCTAAATCGCCGTCAATTGCTCTCGGTTAATATCCTAATAATGAACTGTGCCTTAACCTGGCATTTAAGTCCACATCTACCACCGTCAACTGCATGGATAAAGTCTTCTCTCCTAAATCGCCGTCAATTGCTCTCGGTTAATATTGTAATAATGAACTGTGCCTTAACCTGGCATTCAAGTCTACATCTACCACCGTCAACTGGATAAAGTCTTCTCTCATAAATCGCCGTCAATTGCTCTTCGTTAATATCGTAATAATGAACTGTGCCTTAACCTGGCATTCAAGTCTACATCTACCACCGTCAACTGGATAAAGTCTTCTCTCCTAAATCGCCGTCAATTGCTCTCGGTTAATATCGTAATAATGAACTGTGCCTTAACCTGGCATTCAAGTCTACATCTACCACCGTCAACTGGATAAAGTCTTCTCTCCTAAATCGCCGTCAATTGCTCTCGGTTAATATCGTAATAATGAACTATGCCTTAACCTGGCATTTAAGTCCACATCTACCACCGTCAACTGCATGGATAAAGTCTTCTCTCCTAAATCGCCGTCAATTGCTCTTAGTTAATATCGTAATCATGAACTGTGCCTTAACTTGGCATTTAAGTCTACAGCTACCACTGTCAACTGGATAAAGTCTTCTCTCATAAACCGCCGTCAATTGCTCTCGGTTAATATTGTAATAATGAACTGTGCCTTAACCTGGCATTTAAGTCCACATCTACCACCGTCAACTGCATGGATAAAGTCTTCTCTCCTAAATCGCCGTCAATTGCTCTCGGTTAATATTGTAATAATGAACTGTGCCTTAACCTGGCATTCAAGTCTACATCTACCACCGTCAACTGGATAAAGTCTTCTCTTATAAATCGCCGTCAATTGCTCTTCGTTAATATCGTAATAATGAACTGTGCCTTAACCTGGCATTCAAGTCTACATCTACCACCGTCAACTGGATAAAGTCTTCTCTCATAAATCGCCGTCAATTGCTCTCGGTTAATATCGTAATAATGAACTGTGCCTTAACCTGGCATTCAAGTCTACATCTACCACCGTCAACTGGATAAAGTCTTCTCTCCTAAATCGCCGTCAATTGCTCTCGGTTAATATCGTAATAATGAACTATGCCTTAACCTGGCATTTAAGTCCACATCTACCACCGTCAACTGCATGGATAAAGTCTTCTCTCCTAAATCGCCGTCAATTGCTCTTAGTTAATATCGTAATCATGAACTGTGCCTTAACTTGGCATTTAAGTCTACATCTACCACTGTCAACTGGATAAAGTCTTCTCTCCTAAATCGCCGTCAATTGCTCTCGGTTAATATTGTAATAATGAACTGTGCCTTAACCTTGCATTCAAGTCTACATCTACCACCGTCAACTGGATAAAGTCTTCTCTCATAAATCGCCGTCAATTGCTCTTAGTTAATATCGTAATAATGAACTGTGCCTTAACCTGGCATTTAAGTCTACATCTACCACTGTCAACTGGATAAAGTCTTCTCTCCTAAATCGCTGTCAATTGCTCTCGGTTAATATTGTAATAATGAATTGTGCCTTAACCTGGCATTCAAGTCTACATCTACCACCGTCAACTGGATAAAGTCTTCTCTCCTAAATCGCCGTCAATTGCTCTCGGTTAATATCGTAATAATGAACTGTGCCTTAACCTGGCATTTAAGTCTACATCTACCACTGTCAACTGGATAAAGTCTTCTCTCATAAATCGCCGTCAATTGCTCTCGGTTAATATCGTAATAAAGAATTGTGCCTTAACCTGGCATTTAAGTCTACATCTACCACTGTCAACTGGATAAAGTCTTCTCTCCTAAATCGTCGTCAATTGCTCTCGGTTAATATCGTAATAATGAACTGTGCCTTAACCTGGCATTCAAGTCTACATCTACCACCGTCAACTGGATAAAGTCTTCTCTCATAAATCGCCGTCAATTGCTCTCGGTTAATATCGTAATAATGAACTATGCCTTAACCTGGCATTTAAGTCCACATCTACCACCGTCAACTGCATGGATAAAGTCTTCTCTCCTAAATCGCCGTCAATTGCTCTTAGTTAATATCGTAATCATGAACTGTGCCTTAACTTGGCATTTAAGTCTACATCTACCACTGTCAACTGGATAAAGTCTTCTCTCCTAAATCGCCGTCAATTGCTCTTCGTTAATATCGTAATAATGAACTGTGCCTTAACCTGGCATTTAAGTCTACATCTACCACTGTCAACTGGATAAAGTCTTCTCTCCTAAATCGCCGTCAATTGCTCTCGGTTAATATCATAATAATGAACTGTGCCTTAACCTTGCATTTAAGTCTACATCTACCACTGTCAACTGGATAAAGTCTACTCTCCTAAATCGCCGTCAATTGCTCTCGGTTAATATCGTAATAATGAACTGTGCCTTAACCTGGCATTTAAGTCCACATCTACCACCGTCAACTGCATGGATAAAGTCTTCTCTCCTAAATCGCCGTCAATTGCTCTTAGTTAATATCGTAATCATGAACTGTGCCTTAACCTGGCATTCAAGTCTACATCTACCACCGTCAACTGGATAAAGTCTTCTCTCATAAATCGCCGTCAATTGCTCTTAGTTAATATCGTAATAATGAACTGTGCCTTAACCTGGCATTTAAGTCTACATCTACCACTGTCAACTGGATAAAGTCTTCTCTCCTAAATCGCTGTCAATTGCTCTCGGTTAATATTGTAATAATGAATTGTGCCTTAACCTGGCATTCAAGTCTACATCTACCACCGTCAACTGGATAAAGTCTTCTCTCATAAATCGCCGTCAATTGCTCTCGGTTAGTATCGTAATAATGAACTGTGCCTTAACCTGGCATTCAAGTCTACATCTACCACCGTCAACTGGATAAAGTCTTCTCTCCTAAATCGCCGTCAATTGCTCTCGGTTAATATCGTAATAATGAACTATGCCTTAACCTGGCATTTAAGTCTACATCTACCACTGTCAACTGGATAAAGTCTTCTCTCATAAATCGCCGTCAATTGCTCTCGGTTAATATCGTAATAAAGAATTTTGCCTTAACCTGGCATTTAAGTCTACATCTACCACTGTCAACTGGATAAAGTCTTCCCTCCTAAATCGCCGTCAATTGCTCTTAGTTAATATCGTAATAATGAACTGTGCCTTAACCTGGCATTTAAGTCTACAGCTACCACTGTCAACTGGATAAAGTCTTCTCTCATAAACCGCCGTCAATTGCTCTCGGTTAATATTGTAATAATGAACTGTGCCTTAACCTGGCATTTAAGTCCACATCTACCACCGTCAACTGCATGGATAAAGTCTTCTCTCCTAAATCGCCGTCAATTGCTCTTAGTTAATATCGTAATCATGAACTGTGCCTTAACTTGGCATTTAAGTCTACATCTACCACTGTCAACTGGATAAAGTCTTCTCTCCTAAATCGCCGTCAATTGCTCTCGGTTAATATTGTAATAATGAACTGTGCCTTAACCTGGCATTCAAGTCTACATCTACCACCGTCAACTGGATAAAGTCTTCTCTAATAAATCGCCGTCAATTGCTCTTAGTTAATATCGTAATAATGAACTATGCCTTAACCTGGCATTTAAGTCTACATCTACCACCGTCAACTGCATGGATAAAGTCTTCTCTCCTAAATCGCCGTCAATTGCTCTCGGTTAATATTGTAATAATGAACTGTGCCTTAACCTGGCATTCAAGTCTACATCTACCACCGTCAACTGGATAAAGTCTTCTCTCATAAATCGCCGTCAATTGCTCTTCGTTAATATCGTAATAATGAACTGTGCCTTAACCTGGCATTCAAGTCTACATCTACCACCGTCAACTGGATAAAGTCTTGTCTCATAAATCGCCGTCAATTGCTCTCGGTTAATATCGTAATAATGAACTGTGCCTTAACCTGGCATTCAAGTCTACATCTACCACCGTCAACTGGATAAAGTCTTCTCTCCTAAATCGCCGTCAATTGCTCTCGGTTAATATCGTAATAATGAACTATGCCTTAACCTGGCATTTAAGTCCACATCTACCACCGTCAACTGCATGGATAAAGTCTTCTCTCCTAAATCGCCGTCAATTGCTCTTAGTTAATATCGTAATAATGAACTATGCCTTAACCTGGCATTTAAGTCTACATCTACCACTGTCAACTGGATAAAGTCTTCTCTCATAAATCGCCGTCAATTGCTCTCGGTTAATATCGTAATAAAGAATTGTGCCTTAACCTGGCATTTAAGTCTACATCTACCACTGTCAACTGGATAAAGTCTTCTCTCCTAAATCGCCGTCAATTGCTCTTAGTTAATATCGTAATAATGAACTGTGCCTTAACCTGGCATTTAAGTCTACAGCTACCACTGACAACTGGATAAAGTCTTCTCTCATAAACCGCCGTCAATTGCTCTCGGTTAATATTGCAATAATGAACTGTGCCTTAACCTGGCATTTAAGTCCACATCTACCACCGTCAACTGCATGGATAAAGTCTTCTCTCCTAAATCGCCGTCAATTGCTCTCGGTTAATATTGTAATAATGAACTGTGCCTTAACCTGGCATTCAAGTCTACATCTACCACCGTCAACTGGATAAAGTCTTCTCTCATAAATCGCCGTCAATTGCTCTTCGTTAATATCGTAATAATGAACTGTGCCTTAACCTGGCATTCAAGTCTACATCTACCACCGTCAACTGGATAAAGTCTTCTCTCCTAAATCGCCGTCAATTGCTCTCGGTTAATATCGTAATAATGAACTGTGCCTTAAACTGGCATTCAAGTCTACATCTACCACCGTCAACTGGATAAAGTCTTCTCTCCTAAATCGCCGTCAATTGCTCTCGGTTAATATCGTAATAATGAACTATGCCTTAACCTGGCATTTAAGTCCACATCTACCACCGTCAACTGCATGGATAAAGTCTTCTCTCCTAAATCGCCGTCAATTGCTCTTAGTTAATATCGTAATCATGAACTGTGCCTTAACTTGGCATTTAAGTCTACAGCTACCACTGTCAACTGGATAAAGTCTTCTCTCATAAACCGCCGTCAATTGCTCTCGGTTAATATTGTAATAATGAACTGTGCCTTAACCTGGCATTTAAGTCCACATCTACCACCGTCAACTGCATGGATAAAGTCTTCTCTCCTAAATCGCCGTCAATTGCTCTCGGTTAATATTGTAATAATGAACTGTGCCTTAACCTGGCATTCAAGTCTACATCTACCACCGTCAACTGGATAAAGTCTTCTCTCATAAATCGCCGTCAATTGCTCTTCGTTAATATCGTAATAATGAACTGTGCCTTAACCTGGCATTCAAGTCTACATCTACCACCGTCAACTGGATAAAGTCTTCTCTCCTAAATCGCCGTCAATTGCTCTCGGTTAATATCGTAATAATGAACTGTGCCTTAACCTGGCATTCAAGTCTACATCTACCACCGTCAACTGGATAAAGTCTTCTCTCCTAAATCGCCGTCAATTGCTCTCGGTTAATATCGTAATAATGAACTATGCCTTAACCTGGCATTTAAGTCCACATCTACCACCGTCAACTGCATGGATAAAGTCTTCTCTCCTAAATCGCCGTCAATTGCTCTTAGTTAATATCGTAATCATGAACTGTGCCTTAACTTGGCATTTAAGTCTACAGCTACCACTGTCAACTGGATAAAGTCTTCTCTCATAAACCGCCGTCAATTGCTCTCGGTTAATATTGTAATAATGAACTGTGCCTTAACCTGGCATTTAAGTCCACATCTACCACCGTCAACTGCATGGATAAAGTCTTCTCTCCTAAATCGCCGTCAATTGCTCTCGGTTAATATTGTAATAATGAACTGTGCCTTAACCTGGCATTCAAGTCTACATCTACCACCGTCAACTGGATAAAGTCTTCTCTTATAAATCGCCGTCAATTGCTCTTCGTTAATATCGTAATAATGAACTGTGCCTTAACCTGGCATTCAAGTCTACATCTACCACCGTCAACTGGATAAAGTCTTCTCTCATAAATCGCCGTCAATTGCTCTCGGTTAATATCGTAATAATGAACTGTGCCTTAACCTGGCATTCAAGTCTACATCTACCACCGTCAACTGGATAAAGTCTTCTCTCCTAAATCGCCGTCAATTGCTCTCGGTTAATATCGTAATAATGAACTATGCCTTAACCTGGCATTTAAGTCCACATCTACCACCGTCAACTGCATGGATAAAGTCTTCTCTCCTAAATCGCCGTCAATTGCTCTTAGTTAATATCGTAATCATGAACTGTGCCTTAACTTGGCATTTAAGTCTACATCTACCACTGTCAACTGGATAAAGTCTTCTCTCCTAAATCGCCGTCAATTGCTCTCGGTTAATATTGTAATAATGAACTGTGCCTTAACCTGGCATTCAAGTCTACATCTACCACCGTCAACTGGATAAAGTCTTCTCTCATAAATCGCCGTCAATTGCTCTTAGTTAATATCGTAATAATGAACTGTGCCTTAACCTGGCATTTAAGTCTACATCTACCACTGTCAACTGGATAAAGTCTTCTCTCCTAAATCGCTGTCAATTGCTCTCGGTTAATATTGTAATAATGAATTGTGCCTTAACCTGGCATTCAAGTCTACATCTACCACCGTCAACTGGATAAAGTCTTCTCTCCTAAATCGCCGTCAATTGCTCTCGGTTAATATCGTAATAATGAACTGTGCCTTAACCTGGCATTTAAGTCTACATCTACCACTGTCAACTGGATAAAGTCTTCTCTCATAAATCGCCGTCAATTGCTCTCGGTTAATATCGTAATAAAGAATTGTGCCTTAACCTGGCATTTAAGTCTACATCTACCACTGTCAACTGGATAAAGTCTTCTCTCCTAAATCGTCGTCAATTGCTCTCGGTTAATATCGTAATAATGAACTGTGCCTTAACCTGGCATTCAAGTCTACATCTACCACCGTCAACTGGATAAAGTCTTCTCTCATAAATCGCCGTCAATTGCTCTCGGTTAATATCGTAATAATGAACTATGCCTTAACCTGGCATTTAAGTCCACATCTACCACCGTCAACTGCATGGATAAAGTCTTCTCTCCTAAATCGCCGTCAATTGCTCTTAGTTAATATCGTAATCATGAACTGTGCCTTAACTTGGCATTTAAGTCTACATCTACCACTGTCAACTGGATAAAGTCTTCTCTCCTAAATCGCCGTCAATTGCTCTTCGTTAATATCGTAATAATGAACTGTGCCTTAACCTGGCATTTAAGTCTACATCTACCACTGTCAACTGGATAAAGTCTTCTCTCCTAAATCGCCGTCAATTGCTCTCGGTTAATATCATAATAATGAACTGTGCCTTAACCTTGCATTTAAGTCTACATCTACCACTGTCAACTGGATAAAGTCTACTCTCCTAAATCGCCGTCAATTGCTCTCGGTTAATATCGTAATAATGAACTGTGCCTTAACCTGGCATTTAAGTCCACATCTACCACCGTTAACTGCATGGATAAAGTCTTCTCTCCTAAATCGCCGTCAATTGCTCTTAGTTAATATCGTAATCATGAACTGTGCCTTAACCTGGCATTTAAGTCTACATCTACCACTGTCAACTGGATAAAGTCTTCTCTCCTAAATCGCCGTCAATTGCTCTTCGTTAATATCGTAATAATGAACTGTGCCTTAACCTGGCATTTAAGTCTACATCTACCACTGTCAACTGGATAAAGTCTTCTCTCCTAAATCGCCGTCAATTGCTCTCGGTTAATATCGTAATAATGAACTGTGCCTTAACCTGGCATTTAAGTCCACATCTACCACCGTCAACTGCATGGATAAAGTCTTCTCTCCTAAATCGCCGTCAATTGCTCTCGGTTAATATTGTAATAATGAACTGTGCCTTAACCTGGCATTCAAGTCTACATCTACCACTGTCAACTGGATAAAGTCTACTCTCGTAAATCGCCGTCAATTGCTCTTAGTTAATATCGTAATAATGAACTGTGCCTTAACCTGGCATTTAAGTCTAAATCTACCACCGTCAACTGGATAAAGTCTTCTCTCCTAAATCGCCGTCAATTGCTCTCGGTTAATATTGTAAAAATGAACTGTGCCTTAACCTGGCATTCAAGTCTACATCTACCACTGTCAACTGGATAAAGTCTTATCTTATAAATCGTTGTTTATTGTTTAACTGAAATGTTTAATCTGCAATGAATTGCTCAGACATGTAAAGATTAAAATGTATCCTTGATATTGGCTTCTGTTTGTCAACGAATTTGCATCGATCGACGCACGGACAATGCAGCGAGCAAATCTTTCCTATTAAGTAGGCGTCACTCTTTTAAATTAACGTACAAAATGTCCGTTGCAGTTCCAATTATGGGAATGCTGTATACCTAAGTGAGACCCATTAAATTAGTAGACTAGAAAGTTAATATGTTCTTAATTACCCTAGCTCAGGAAACAAAGCCTCCTGGCCGAATTTTTTTTGCAGCCTCCTGGCTGGGAAATTTTTTTTACAGCCTCCTGGCTGGGAAAAATTTTTTTGCAGCCTTCTGGCTGGGAAATTTTTTTTTTTTGCAGCCTCCTGGCTGGGAAAATTTTTTCCCCTAGTCTAGCTGGGAAATGGGCGTCCCTAGCTGGGAAACTTTCTTGTTAGCTATATCCCTGGCTGGGAAATTTATTTTCGAATTCTTCTCTGGCTAGGAGTGCAGAGCGGATATATTTTTCCCACGGTAGTTGATTATTAACTCTAATTAACGAAGGGACATATAATTAGTGATATAAATGAATAATAAGCCATTTGCAAAATTTGGGTCGTTGAGCACTCTTGCCTACAAATCCATAGAAGAAGAATCTAGTACATTAATGGGATCATCTGATATGGGAAATGTTTCATACATTGTCCCATCCATCCATCCTTTCTTCATCATTGAGACAAAGGCACCAAACCACTCGCATGGATTTACTGCTGCTGCTGCAACTGATATTGCACATCAGAAGACCTTGATTGCAGCCAAGGCGATGGCAATGACCGCAATTGATGTGATGTATAGTGCTGACAATTTGAAACTAGTGCAACAACAATTTAAAGAATCTTTTAATTAATGAATTGTATATAGGGATCATTTCTGAAATGTCGGGGTAACTTTAGCTCAAATGATAAGGTATAAAAATGGAAACTAGCGTTGCATTACGTTTGGTTTAATAATGAGTAAAAAGTATTTCTCAGTATTTTATGTTTATTTTGTGTTTATCTTCAATTAAAATCCTTTAATTATTGTGATTAGCCCCCTTCACAATTCCTTGCGCCATCTTGAAAGGCGTTCGTCTCGCTTCGATGCAAAGGCCCGGCTACCTTTCAAGATGGCGCTGTGAAGGCGACTGTGAAGGCGACTATTTATGAAGTCTGCTTAATTTTGGCTGACTGGGAAACCTCTTAGCAGCTAGTGGCGTCTTTTTTGTTTGATGGATGATGTCAATGCCAATGTCAATGCCAATGTCAATCACTTTACTGTTAAAAAACCTTGTAAAAAATCAAGATGTTTTTGTTACCATTAGGTCGCTTATAACGAAAGTACTAAGAAGTATTACTGATAAGAACTCAATAGTATATAATATTTTTATAATATTTTTTTCATGGATGAAATGTTTTCGCACTATTCCAAAGTAGAAATTAGATTTTATTTAATGTATATAATTTTTGGGGTTCCATTCCACAGTGGCAATACTAAAATATACATCAAATTATTCCCATCGACTTACGTCACCAAAATGCACGATATTCTCATTTACTAAATTATATATTTTTTTCAATTTTGTCCCTTAAGATGTTTTTTCGATGCAAGATTTTAAAATGCATTTTAAACTCGGTTTTAAATCTTATTTTGTGACGCACAGAAATTACTCCCCTGTCCTCAGTCCAGTTAGTCCACAAGTAATTCAAGACACAAACATGGCTGACGTGGTTGCAGAGCTGAAGAAAATCGCTTGCGAAGCGATCGATAAAAACGCGCAAGATCTCAAAGACTTAAACCAAAAGATATGGGAAAACCCAGAGTTATACTTCAAAGAAACAAAAGCCCATGGATTTCTAACAGAGTTCTTTAAGAAGAAGAATTTTGCAGTGACTCCGAGTTGGACGTTGGAAACGGCTTTTCTGGCCAAGTATGGAGGAACCGAAGGACCTTGTGTGGCTGTTTTATGCGAATACGATGCCTTACCGGTTATTGGACATGCTTGTGGACATAATTTAATAGCTGAGGCTGGTGCTGGAGCTGCTTTAGGTAAGTTATATTATATTTTAAAAGAATTATAATAAACTTTGTTATCAAATTTAATTCATATCAAACTCATTCCATACATTTGCTTGTATCAAGTTCTGAAGGTCACGCCACCCACAACGTCTCACTGTAGAACACGTACATTTTGAAGCCTTTTGCTCATTTACTCAAAAAGCTTTCAATATCAACCAAATGTACCAACAGTTTTGAAAAGATAAACATTTAAGCTTTCCGGAACCTATATTTATTAATAAAAATACGCGTAAAATTTAAGGGGTCAAAATTCGATTTTCTTCACCAAAGTAACACAATATTACAAGGCGATGTCGGATCATTTCATCACCTAGGGGTAAACTATAAGCTTGTACTCTTTTGCGCATGCACTAACTACGGTTTTACCGCCATTTTCACATGTATCTCTACATTGTATTCTGTGGCCAAATAGCCTGCGTCACATCCGGACTATTTCTCGGTTACGGGACTTAACCGAGAAATAGTCCGGATGTGACGCAGGCTATGGCCGAATGAACTAAACAAAATGGCCTCCTACCAACATGCTATTATGTATTTGAGTTCTCTCTTTTCTTCTCTTCTCTTCTATATTCTTCTTCTTTTCTTCAATCATATTTATCAAACTTATCAAAAATACGTATGGGCTATAGTGAGAATATATAGAGGACATTACATGGGCGCGCAGAGATACTAATTTTAACTTAATTCAAAGTAGAAAAGATCGAGTGAGAGATTTTTAACATGAGAAAATAAAAAAATTGTATATCCAAGCTTCCATGTAATATTCTGTTTATTATATGAATATCGACACGTGAAAATATCACATTTTTGAAATAAAGAAATATAGGTATTTCAATAAGATAATTATACAATTACTAGGTTAGGAACGGACCATTAGATTTTTGAGGGGGGGGGGGGGGGGGGTTGGGCGAATACCCCAAAAAAATTCGAGCACAGCCTTAAAGAGAAAAAAGTTGAGCACAGCAAATATTCTGAAACAAAAGATCGTGCAAGATGAAAAAAAATTCGTGCACTGGGAAAAAAATATCGTGCAAAAAAAAATTGCCCACCCCCCCCCCCCCCCCCCTCCCCCCCCCCCCCCCCCTCAAAAATCTAATGGTCCGTCCCTTAGTTCAAATGAGGCCTCGCTACTACGAATTTGTTTTATTATGGGTCTGAGATCTCGCAGTCAACGGCACCATCAAAGACTAAATGATAGATAATGTACATGTTAAATATATGCTTGTGCGTAATTGATCAACCGTAAAGGTTAAAACAATATTAATAAAATGTTTTCGTGCATCAGAAACAAATTCAGAACAATAATAAGGCTTATTGTCATGTTATTCAAATAATACTTGTGATAAAATGAATGTAAATCGTTGGTTTTCTTGTCAGGTATTCAAGCAGCTCTTGATAAAACCAATAATAAACTAGGACAGTTACATGTAATGGGTACTCCCGCTGAAGAGGGAGGTGGTGGAAAGATCTACATGATCAACAATGGGTGTTTTAAAGGCGTTGATTTTAGTATGATGGTTCATCCTACTCCAGACGATGCAGCCCATACAGGGAGCCTTTGTGTCAAAAAAGTATTTGTAACATACAAAGGTTTTTCAACACATGCCGCAGCGGCTCCCTCGGAAGGTGTCAATGCTGTAGATGCCGCAGTCATGGCGTACAGCAGTATTAGTATGATGAGGCAGCAGTTTAAGCCATCTTGGCGCGTTCATGGTGTTATACACGAGGGTGGAGTCAAACCTAATATTATACCTGATAGGGCAAGAATGGAGTACAATATAAGGACGCCTACTAAGAAAGAGATGGATGTTCTTGTGGCAAAAGTTGTAGGTTGTTTTGAAGGTGCTGCCAAGGCAACAGGTACTTTATTCAATTTGTCAGAGACTTTGATTTAGCAGTGAGAATAGGTAAATTATATTGCTGACACTCATCTTTTTAAGCCACAGGAAGCCACACATATTCTTGGATTGAAAACAAATCTGTATCATTAAACCGACGTATAAAAAGCTAATAAGCCGAGTAGTTTGATTTATACATACCAATATCTTATTTAAATCTGAAATTTTTCGATGTTCATTAACATATGGTCATACGTGCTAACTTTAATTTTTTTTAGTCGTTTGTCATCAATAACTGAAAACAAATCCTGGATAGTCTTTTGTCTGTAAAATTCATAAGTTTGGGCTTCCTGTAATGAGAATGTCAGGATATAATTTGCCTATTCCACTAAGTCATGCATTTTCTATTTATTCAATAAAAAATAATGCTCAGTGGATAGAGCTTCGGATTACCGTGACTGCGGAAGGTCTGGGTTCAAACCCCGGCCGGACCATTACTCCCCGAGTAATGGTCCGGCCGGGGTTTGAACCCAGACCTTCTTTAAATAATTGAGAAGAAGTTGCTGCCTTTGTTTCTTAAAAATTTATAAATGGTTAGAACTTCACGTCCTCTCGGATAGCGACGTAAAATGGAGGTCCCGTCTCTCAAAACTTAACAACATTGAGGGACGTAAAAGAACTCCGTGTTTAGACATGGGTTGTATGGTGGCAGCTTAATGCGCCTTGATATACCTTCAACTCGAACACGTTGAGCTAGTAAGCGCATTGAGCAGTTCTGGAAATGCGCTATATAAGAACTAGTCATTATTGTACTATAGTTTATTTTGCACCTTGTACAATACAAATAAGTTCATTAAATCAGTTAACAATATAAGTGCTACAGGTTGCCTTACAGTGCGAATCGAAAAACCGTGGGCACCCAAAAATATTTAAAAAATATTTTTGTTGTTTGTTGAACAACTCACAAACAACTCTAACTACAAAAAGTTTATCATACTACACATCAGTCAAACTTCTTGCGGTGATATAGTTGTTTTTGAGTTGCCCAATTAACAATGTAATATTTAAACCATAGGCGGGGCTAAATCATGCAAGACAACCATTATATATCAACTATCTTTCTTACCAATTAAGGGTGCACAGTGGAGATGGAGGGGATAGAACAGCCTTCGTATGTAAACCTCAACAGAAACACCAAACTTACAGAATTATACAAAGGTAATGCCGAAGAATTAGGAATTCAATTCATGTCTAAAGAAGAAGAAGGAAAGCTACCCCAAGCATCAACTGATATGGGAAATGTTTCATATATTGTCCCATCCATCCATCCTTTCTTCAGCATTGAGACAAAGGCACCAAACCACTCGCATGGATTTACTGCTGCTGCAGCAACTGATATTGCACATCAAAAGACCTTGATTGCAGCCAAGGCGATGGCAATGACCGCAATAGATGTGATGTATAGTGCTGACACTTTGAAACTAGTGCAACAACAATTTAAAGAATCCCTTAATTAATGAATAGTAGGGATAATGTCTGAAATATCGGGGTAATACATTATAAGGTATTTAAATGGAAACTAGCGTTGCATTACGTTTGGTTTAATAATGAGTAAAAACGTATTTCTCAGTATATTTTTTGATGTTTATTTTGTGTTTATCTGCAATTAAAATCCTTTACCTTGCTCTTCTTGTATTTGCCTGAATAGTCCACACTTCGACTCCCTTGCGCCATCTTGAAAAGTTGAGCTTGCAATTCGCGTCTCTCTATCATTGTCAGCTCAACGTTCGTCTCGCTTCGATGCAAAGGCCCGGCTACCTTTCAAGATGGCGCAGGGAACTGTGAAGGAGACTATTATAAAGTCAGCTGTTTTGGCTGACTGGGGAAACCGTTAAGCAGCTGTGGCGTCTTTTTTGTTTGATGGATGATTTCAATGCCAATGTCAATCACTTTACTGTTTAAAAAATCTTGTTTCAAGATGTATTTTTACCATTAGGTCGCTAACGAAAGTACCAAGAAGTATTAGTATAAGAACTCAATAGTATATAATATTTTTTGCATGGATAAATTGTTTTCGCTCTATTCCACAGTAGAAATTAGATTTTATTCAATGGATATAATGTTTTGGGTTCTATTCCAGAGTGACTGGCTACTTTTGAACGCTTTTGAACGTTCGATTCGATCCCACGATGTGCGTGCACAAAAACCGCTGAAAAAAAAAAAAAATACAAAATTTATTAAGGAGGCTCGAAATGGTTTTTTGACCAAACGCGCGCGCGCGCAATATCGCCAATTTTACAAGACCCCTCTGACGCGTACAAAATGTATTTCTATTAATAACAACACAATTAAATGGTAGATTTCTTTTATTTTTTGGCATTTTGTTCCAATTAATGTTTAGATTTAGTAGGTCTTTTTTAAGAAAAATCTGTAATGAAAAACCATTCATATTTTCACAAATCATTTTTAAAATATTTTAAAGGTTTCGCATTACAGATTTTTTTTATTTTTCCTTAGTTGCAAGAACATGTAGGGAACTAGATATGTACAAGTTCAAAAAAACTTTCACCTAAAGGATTTGGAGATATCAGCTTTAATAAAAGAATTTAAAGTCTTTTTTACAGCAGCCTGCTGTTGTCATGACAACGTCAAACGCAATAATTTAAAACAAATTGATTTTCTAGATCCATAAGCTTTAAAATGATATATCGGTTAACGGTATAGTTTCACGATAATGCTGCATAATATGCAATATAAAGTAGGTATATAGATATATACCGAAACCATTTCGAGCCTCCTTAAGGTGGCTGACTACTATACGAAAAACAAATCAGAATTTATTATTAGAAAGGTATTTCATAGGAAATTTAATGGTGATTCAGATGAAAAAGAGAAAAATGGGGTGTCCCGAGCTCGTTTCTGAGATATTGGATTTCGAATAGTACCCACTCTGCTAGTTTTCGAACGAAAAATGGCAAAAACTGCGCTTGGAACCAAATAATTCACAACATAAAAACTAAAAGAGCTGTGGACGTATTTTTTCAGAAAATCTTACGTGAGGATTGTTCTCGAGATCTGTTAAATAATTAATAGGAAATATGTACGAGTAAGGTGAAAAATATGTAATATGTATGCTCATAAAGTCCGAAATCGAGCGTAAACGATCATTTGTATTAGCAGATACAGTATTTTTTTATAGTTGTAGAAATGTCAACTTTCTTAAAGTTTGTCAAAATACCGATTTTTACCTGTTCTTCCTGAATATCAAAAACAAATCATAGGGTCCCGGGCGAATTATTGAGTTTTAAGAGAAAAACGAGCCTAAAATCAGCTTTTTCCACCATTTTAACTACTCTGCCAGTCCTGGGAACGGGATAATTATAACGTTATTTATGATTGGATACATTTTACCAAATCCAATGAGCTGTTCCTTTTGAATTTACGCCATCTTGTCACGCAACACTCGTGCGATGTTGAGGGAAAGTTTGTCATCTACTCACAGGGAGCCCAAGCTCATCACTTTTACAGTAAATGTATGGAGTCGCTGGGGTATTTTCGTCAAAATCGCTGTAATTGAGCTAAAACTCGGTCACAGACTAGAAAACAATTATACACAACTATCTACGTAAAAAAAAGTTTTTATTATTGTATATTTGAGGCACAGCGAAAGGATATCTCGCGACTCCATACATTTACTGTGAAAGTGATGAGCTTGGGCTCCCTGTGATCTACTCGAAGTATTTCTTTTTCAAAAAACGTCCCATAAAACAGGTTTATGGATTATTTCTCAAAGGCAATTCACTTTTCTGTAAGTAGAAGCTATAATATATGTCGCTATGTATCATTTCATGTGTTCATTGTTTTGTTTTAACTAATTTTCCACCGTCTTTTTGACATGCATATTTCAACTTTCATGTCCATTATTTTTTCCAACAAAAACGTGCTAAAAAATTGTCTTTTCGACAGAAAACGCCTTTTGTATTATGCTTATGTTTTTCTTTTTATTTCACAAATGTTGTTCAATTGTTGTTTGGATAAGTTTAGAGTCCTATTTTGCCGTTTTTCGTGAAATGTGAGTTTTGTAATTAAAAGAATCGCTAGCTCGGCCAACTTTGAAGTTCCTTTTACTTTTATAAATTCGCATATCAAAGTGAAACAGATCCTTTTCAAATAACAGCATATCCAAATCATGATACTAGTATTAAATGGCTGTTTAATTGTGTAACGCTTTAAAATATACGGCACAAAAATAAATGTTTGGATTCCCTGTATCTCTACCGTGACTCGATGTCGTATGTGCGCGAAGTCATGTGCAGTTGTCTAGTTTTTGTATAGTAGTCAGCCACCTTAAGGAACCATACACGTTTTGAGCTTCAACAGGGCAAAACCCTCGAATTTTACACGGGACTCTTTACTTTCTTTATGCTTAATTGAAAGAACCGAAAAAAATCTACGTTCAATATGTCAATTTTTTTTAAAAAGTTAATTTTTCAAACGCACAAAAAAATAGATTTTTGTAGGAGTTTTGTCCGACTTCATATGTGAGTTTTGAAAGCACTTAAAGGACGAAATATGACAGATTAAGGTATTTCTTTGTCTTTTATTTAAAACTATCCATGTTGTTTTAGAATGATTCATTAGCCGGCATTTTTCCCTGCTAGCAGAGTCTTCCACAGTTCGATTCTGACTTCCACAGTTCGGTTTGATATAGTATGAAAAAAACTATTTTCTTATGAAATGGGATATTTTTCATATCGTTTCGATCGTAGTTTAAAGAAAAGTTTAACATTATTTCCAAAAGGAGCCAGTCACCTTAAGATATTTTTTCGATTCAAGATTTTAAAATGCATTTTAAACTCGGTTTTAAATCTTATTTTGTGACGCACAGAAATTACTCCGCTGTCCTCAGTCCAGTTAGTCCACAAGTAATTCAAGACACAAACATGGCTGACGTGGTTGCAGAGCTGAAGAAAATCGCTTGCGAAGCGATCGATAAAAACGCGCAAGATCTCAAAGACTTAAACCAAAAGATATGGGAAAACCCAGAGTTATACTTCAAAGAAACAAAAGCCCATGGATTTCTAACAGAGTTCTTTAAGAAGAAGAATTTTGCAGTGACTCCGAGTTGGACGTTGGAAACGGCTTTTCTGGCCAAGTATGGAGGAACCGAAGGACCTTGTGTGGCTGTTTTATGCGAATACGACGCTTTACCGGTTATTGGACATGCTTGTGGACATAATTTAATAGCTGAGGCTGGTGCCGGCGCAGCTTTAGGTAAGTTATATTATATTTTAAAAGGATTATGATAAACTTTATGTTATGACGTGACAATTTTGTTCTAGACCGCCGGTAAACAAAACAGCAGTCGATCGCCTATGACTTGTTCAACTCTTATCTTTTCAACATGATACGATCAACAATTACATTTTATTTATTATCTTAAGCTTGAATGTAGTGAATGAAGTTTCTAATTTAGGAATATTCAAGTTTTCCATATGATTTCATTCCTATTTGAATTTGCATATTTGAAAACACCATACTACGGTACTTTATTATAATGTGTTGGTACCTATTCTCGGGCACCAAAGCAAATTACACGAAAATAATGTGATTCTGTTGAGTTTGTTTTTTTTACTTACCATGTTAATAATATTCACTGTATTATACACTTTTATAAGTTTTTTGGAGTAAATATATTATTTCGCAAACAGACATTTGAGCGAAGTTTATTCATGCACTCGGAGTACTTATTCTCGGGCGCCGAACCCATTCTCGGGCAACCGAAACTTATTCTCGGGCGACCGAAAACAAAATCCCGAAATAACATATAAAAATACTTACAATTAACGCAAAGATCGTTCTATTTACTTTTTATGTTCAATTTACTTTTTATTCTTCGTGACATGGTTTTTAAAGCTATCGTTTTCAACGTTTTGTGTTCATCCGTAAGTTGCTATCTTGCTACGTCTTTTCGGTACTTCGTTCAACGACAACACAATACGATAATTTTTAGAGATTGAAAACTGAGTTTGAAATCACCTTGAGCTACTTTTACCAAAGCGGATTGAAAAGAAACAGCTGAAAACTTTCAGATCTTTGGCTGCCCGAGAATAGGTTCACGGGATTGCTGTGGTGAAAATACTTATGGTTTGCGGTAATTGAGTGAATACAGCGACCCAAACAGTTTCATTGGATTCAAGCTGGCCGGTTTTAAGTGAAAAGTTATGACTTTCAAAGCGGATTTTCTGCTATTTGTTTCCTTTTTTCTGAATTATAATCGAAAATTCGAATCAACGGCAATGGAAGCCGGTAAGTTATTCTATTGTAAACTTGTGATTTTACATAGATTTAACACAAACTTTCAAGACTTTCAATGAAAACATGCAAACATCAACAAAATAAACACGAAGGAAAAATATCAATGTTGTCATTTGTGTATTAATATTATTTTTTCGTGGTGCCCGAGAATAGGGACTGCCCGAGAATAGGTACCAATACCTTAAATTTTATTCTGATGAAAATAATCACAAAAACGTCTACAATGATGAATGTTTATAAATATAGTATTCTATTTTCCTTTATCCCCGGAGTAACTAATCGATGAAAATCGATCATCGGAAAGCTAATCGATAAATCGATATTAATCGATAATAATCAACTGATTAGTATCGATTATTATTATCCAACTAGTCATAGACGAGTAAAAATATCGCACGAGTAGGACTGGATCGAGTAAAAATATCCAGCGATATTTTTACTCGTCTATCTAGCCCTGAAGTAAAACAATATTTTCCATTATAAAAGAACAAAATAAATAATAAATAACTTATTAAACAGTTTGATGTGTAATATGACTGGATATTTTACGAGTGAAACGCTGCATTTTGACTCGCCTATAAGATATATGTATCGGTAATCGATAAAAGTCGATAAATATCACACAAAAATCTAGAAATATCGATTAATATCGATTACTTTCGCTAAGTACCAAAAATAAAATCTATCAAAAACACAGTTTTAATTATGCAGCTTTATTTCAGGTTGTTTATTTTTACAATTATTTAGTCTTTGGTTGATATTGGCCAGGCTTGTAGAGCGCAAGCTTTTCTCTACGTCTATGGTTGTTAAACCAAGTGATAATCTGACGAGTCAAAACAAAAGATAAAATGTTATAACGAATACGTTTTTATAAAGACCAAGAATAATTAAGGGACTCAAATAGGTGACCAAGTATCAAGTCAGAAATATTTTTGTCACCTCGTGTTCGTTTTCGCGCGCAACGGTATCAAATTCACTGAAGGCTCAGTGTCACTACCGCCACTAACGAGCTGTGCTGTCAAAACGTCAACATGCGTAAAATACTACTATGTTTTCTACTACAGTTCACCGTACTATATTCATTAATACACGGTGCACCCCAAAAGAATTTTATTGAGATCCAGAACGAAGAAGATAAAAAATCGATAGAAATTGATAAAAATCGATAAAAATCAATAAAATCGATAATCACAGCAAAGCTGAATATCGATTTTTATCGATTTCTGATAATAATCGATTGATTAGTATTGATTAATATCGATTAATTTTGATTTTATCGATTAATAGATTTCATCGATGAGTTACTCCGGGCTTTATCGTAATGGAGTGAATAAAGGCCCGTGCAAACGCACGCAACATTGTTGGACCAACATGGTTGCTCCAACATGTTGGGCCCGTTTAAACACCCTGTTGGATGATGTTTGATGAAACTCATCCAACATTTCTTTTGTTGTCATGTTCAACAAACCGTATCGCAACAATGTTTGCCAACAATGTTCCGTGCGTTTGCTCGGGCCTTAAGATTTGCGTGATCATACCTTTGTCACATGATAATTTGGCGGGGGTGGGGTGTGGGAAGCTATACGGGGAGGACAAGGGGAGCATGCAATTTTTACACTAGCTATAACCAATTATTTGAAATCTCTTCTCTTCTCTCTTAGCTTGTCTCTTCTCTTCACTTTAAATATATACCCATCAAATTAATGGACAAATTATTTCAATTTGTGTTTTTTACTGTCAGGTATTCAAGCAGCTCTTGATAAAACCAGTAATAAACTAGGACAGTTACATGTAATGGGTACTCCCGCTGAAGAGGGAGGTGGTGGAAAGATCTACATGATCAACAATGGGTGTTTTAAAGGCGTTGATTTTAGTATGATGGTTCATCCTACTCCAGACGATGCAGCCTATACAGAGAGCCTTTGTATCAAAAAAGTATTTGTGACATACAAAGGTTTTTCAACACATGCCGCAGCGGCTCCCTCGGAAGGTGTCAATGCTGTAGATGCCGCAGTCATGGCATACAGCAGTATTAGTATGTTGAGGCAGCAGTTTAAGCCGTCTTGGCGCGTTCATGGTGTTATACACGAGGGTGGAGTCAAACCTAATATTATACCTGATAGGGCAAGAATGGAGTACAATATAAGGACGCCTACTAAGAAAGAGATGGATGTTCTTGTGGCAAAAGTTGTAGGTTGTTTTGAAGGTGCTGCCAAGGCAACAGGTACTTTATTCAACTTATCAGAGTCTTTGATTTAGCAGTGAGAATAGGTAAATTATATTGCTGACACTCATCTTTTTAAGCCACAGGAAGCCCACATATATTCTTGGATTGAAAGTATATTGTATCAACTGCATATGAAAAGATAAGATATTACAGTGCGAATCACCCTGGGCACCAATAAATATTTTAGTAACAGTTGCTAGTTCTTTGAACATGGGTTATTTGTTATCTGTCTACAAATCAGTCAAACATCTTGCAGTTAGAGAGTTGTTTCAGGTTGCTTCCAGTTGTTTCTACGATACACAATTTCTGAAATATTACTGGATGCATACATACAGTTTTTTTATTTGCACTCCTGAAATTAAATAGTACATATGTAAATATATTTTCAATATGATTCCTAAATACCAAGATATTATTAATTTAATATTATTAGATGTTTGTACATGGTCATGTGAGCTAACATCAATATTTGTAGTTTGTCATCAATATTCTTAAAGTGCTAGTCTTACGAAAATCAAGGTGCAAAATTCGCACTTTTTAAGAATGCCATCCTTAAATATATGCCTAAAAAGGATAGTTACAGAAAATTTATGCAAAAAAAAAACTTTTTTGCACCTAAAAATTGCTGTCAAAAACGCTAAAATTTTGTCCGCCATTACTCGATCTTGATACTGTACAGCGGTTGTACATTTTAGTGTGTGACATCATATGCGCAAGACGCTTCTGGTCGCAATACATTCCTTACTAATATTTATATGAAGTAGCGTGCTCTTTTGATGCGAGTTTTATACCATTACCACGCAAAAAAGACGAAAAAAAGTATGGAACACCATCATCAACTACTTGATAGAAGTCTGAAAGTGATTTAGAGCCGTTGGTAAAAAAAAAATCAAGAAAAGATTGTGCTATCGAAGAAGAACGTAAGGATATTGTAGATCAACAGCTCGAGTCGAAACTAAACTGAACAAAAACAGCTACGGGAACCCATGAAATCAATATAAAATCATTAATTGCAATTCATAATCAATTATAAGTTATATCTTTAGTAAGTCTATCAGTATATTTAAGAAATTTATCATGAACTTTTATGTTTATTTTGCGAGTGCAAATATTCTCTGTGTAGTTTACAACTGTATTGTAAAACATCAAGAGTATAGTCGCTGTATAACGATCATTGTAGGGAAAAGATGTAGGACACTGCATAGCCTGATTGGTGTATTGAATAAGCATTAAAAGACGTTCATTGTGCTAGAATTGTTGTCTTGATTTGTTCGTTTTGTGTTGTAACCGAAGTTACTTCATATATAGTTTGCATGCCGTTGTTCGCCCGTAACCAAACCAGCGTGTACAAAAGTAAGTAATCTATCTAGAGTATTCTAAAAATTATGTAGCTTTTTAATCACAAGTGCAAGCTCTTTCAATTTGTTAATCGTTAAAATCAGTTTTCCATGCACGTTCATGAAGCTAGTCAGTATTAAAAACAGTCGAGATAAAATGCCACACTGACAACTCGCAATATGTGCTTACTATTTATACTGGCATCCAAGAGCGTTCATTTCATAAACAAACTCAAAGTTTTCGTCTTTATATTTTTCTGCGAATTGTTTTATAGGTTGTTTAGTTTGTTAATTCTGTAACTTATAATATATATTCTTAGGTCAGTAAAACATACGTTATTTGATTTGCAATGATTTCCATTTTGACCTTACGTAGGCTGACATACTGACTCAAAACAAATCCAGTTTCATACCATTTTGGCAGTAAAAAAACTATGCTCTTTATATCAAAAGGAGTGTAGCGTTTTTGATGAAATAATGAAGATAAAAAACAACAATAAATCTAAATACGAGATACAACAAATGCTTGTCACTTTTGCTTTACGTAGGGCAAGCTTTTATGACAATGATGTTAGCGCTCTTTACTGATGAGTTTCTTTAGTTCCATTCTTTAGACACTCTCGTTTTACAAATTGCCTTTTGCATCCCTCGATGTAAACATTCCTTGTAAGTTGGTCTCTTTTGAAATGAATCAAGCAGATAATGTCTTTGCGAAAGTTTTCTATTTTTGTGCGGGCAAATCCGATTTGTTCATATTTAGTCTATTGACTGAAATGAATTGAAATTTCGGCGTTATTGTAAGACAAATTCGACCAAACTTGAACAACACATATTGTAGGAGACATGTTTTAGAGTTTGGACGTAAAAATATTCAAGAATCAATGAAACATTTGATGAATTATGACCATCGGACAATATAAATAACAGAGGCTTAGTAGCAATGAACATTCGAGCGTTGCGCATATGACGTCACTTCCTTTAATGACAGGCCGGCTCAGAAGAACGCGATCGATTAATGGCGGACGCAAAGTGCCGAACTTCAGACGCTAAATACAGCAACTTCCCGGACTCGTATGAATATAAAATTTGAACAGTGATATGACCATCATCTGAAGTTTTAAAAGGTAAAATGTTTAGAAATTTTGTCATACTCGTAAGACTAGCACTTTAAAACAAATCCTGGATAGAGAGTTCTGTCTCCAAACATAATAAGTTTGGGCTTCCTGTGGCGAGAATGGATTAGTGCCAGATCATTTGACTATTCCGCTAAGTCGTAAATCTCTATAAAGATAATAATGACTTACATGCTTACTGCACACATCCAGAGCATCCATTTTCTTTTTTTTTTCAGTTTTAAATACTTTTATTACAAAGACATATACTTTTTACAAGAATGAATTATTTACAATTAACGAGTAACACACTAGGTGTGTTACACTAGATGATGTTTTGATACTATAAGATTTAATTATTTACAATTAATGAGTAACATACTAGGTGTGTTACACTAGATTTTTTTTATTTACAAATATTATTACAAATGTCAACATAAAAAAAGAAAACAAAATTACAATAAATCAATAACATGGCTTAGTCTGATATGATTAATTAATTTGAATTGCTGTTATTAGTTTTTCCCATTTTTTATTATGGCTATCTATTCTATATTTATTTGCAGCCACTCTTCGTTCTATTTTTTCATATTGTTTTAATAAGTTTTTAAAACAATCTAAAAACGGTGGTTTTTGTTTTTCTCTTTGTTTGTAAATTGAATATTTATATAATAATATGATAAAGTTGTCAGTTATATCATCTACTCCCAATATTATATTCTCTTTATTTGAGCTTGGTAGTGCAATATCATATTGTTCAAGCCAAGAGCGTATTCCAAAATAATAATTTTTTGCTTCGATGCATTCCACAAATAGATGGTCTATTGTTTCTAGATTCGTATAGCAAAGAGAACAAGTAGGATCTTCACTTATTTTAAAACGGTGTAAGTCTCGATTTAAATAGAGGATATTGTTGAGTATCTTGTATTGGAACATTCTAAGATATGATTCTATAGTAGTTGTATATATTCTTCTATAGATTTTAACCCAATCGAATTGTCCATTAGTATTAGTAATTCGCTTTTTTATATTCTTTTGCGATGTAGGGATTTTGAATTTATCCTGTACAATATCATCATATATTTGTTTGGTTGTAACTTTGTCAATTTTTATTGTTTTCTGTCCAAATTTAAGGTGAATGTTTTCACTTAGATTTTGTTGTATCTCCGAATTATGAAGCTTAATAGTATTTTTCCATTCTTTTGGAATAGCATGTATTATCCCAGCCCATCGAAGGTACTCGCTATCTTCTAAACCTTTACTTTTGACATGTTCCCATACAAAATTTCCTCTTTTGTCACACAGATCACCAATTTTGTTGATGTTTTTTAACGAAAATTTGTTGTAAAACACTGATTTGTTACCAATTAGAATATACTTATTGTTCCAAATAGGTAGGTTAAGTATTGTTTTTATTTCATGTATGTCAGGTTGAATACAAGCGAAACTTGACCATGCTAGTAGGTTTTGTCTATACAAATCTGGGATGTTTTTTGATATACGTTCTGGATTAAAGTTTATGCCTAGAGCATCCATTTTCTATCTATTCAATAAAATACAGTGGAGGATCTAGGGGGCTGTCCCCAGAGGCACCGGACACCCCTCCTAGCGTTGTATGTACCCCTATTTTAGTTAAGACATTTGGGGACCGGACATCCCCTAACACCACAAGATCCCTTCATTTGCAATTCAGACACCCCCCTGACAAATTTCTGAACCCGCCCCTGTAATGTAGATTATGTCAAATCAAATATATCAGCTATCTTTTTTATCCAAGGGTGCACAGTGGAGGTAGAGTGGATAGAACAGTCCTCGTATGTAAACCTCAACAGGAACACCAAACTTACAGAATTATACAAAGGTAATGCCGAAGAATTAGGAATTCAATTCATGTCTAAAGAAGAAGAAGGAAAGCTACCCCAAGCATCAACTGATATGGGAAATGTTTCATACATTGTCCCATCCATCCATCCTATCTTCAGCATTGGGACAAAGGCACCAAACCACTCGCATGGATTTACTGCTGCTGCAGCAACTGATATTGCACATCAGAAGACTTTGATTGCAGCCAAGGCGATGGCAATGACCGCAATAGATGTGATGTATAGTGCTGACACTTTGAAACTAGTGCAACAACAATTTAAAGAATCTATTAATTAAAGAATAGTAGGGATAATGTCTGAAATATCGGGGTAATACATTATAAGGTATTTGTATAGGTAATCATATGGTTTCGAGTTCAATTTGGGATTAATTCGCACGAGTGTGTTTTTCAAAGAATACAAATTGCACGAGACCGTAGGTCGAGTGCAATTTGGCTCTTTGAAAAACACACGAGTGCGAATTATCCCAAATTGAACGAGAAACCATATGATTACTTATTAATAATATACATGAAAAAAAATCAAGCTCTTTTTCAATTTTTTTGGTCAGTTTTCGGCTTGTAGCGCGCGCCAAAAATGACGTGTTGATATGTCGTAAGCAAGCGCGCGCTCGAGCTCAAGCGGAAAATTCAAAACTTTCCACTCAAAACTTGGTCAGTTTTTTGTATTTTTCTTACAAATTTTCGACGATTTTTGAAAGAATTGCCACTTAAAGTGTTTTTTAAATTACTGTCAAGCATTAGTGACTAAAAGGATTTAAGAATAAAGCCTATCATAATCGATTTATTTTTTTGTAATTTGCACTGTACAGAATGTAATTTGCACTGTATTACCTTGTTTTTGCACTGAATTACCTCTAAAATGCACTGTTCATCAGCCAATCAGAATCGAGTAATTTTTTTATGTATATTATTAAAATGGAAACTAGCGTTGCCTAACGTTTGGTTCAATAATGAGTAAAAACGTATTTCTCAGTATATTTTTTTATGTTTATTTTGTGTTTATCTGCAATTAAAATCCTTTACCTTGCTCTTCTTGTATTTGCCTGAATAGCCCCCTTCACAATTCGACTCCCTTGCGCCATCTTGAAAAGTTGAGCTTGCAATTCGCGTCTCTCTATCATTTTCAGCTCAACGTTCGTCTCGCTTCGATGCAAAGCCAGTCGGGCCGACTACCTTTCAAGATGGCGCAGACAACTGTGAAGGAGACTATTATAAAGTCAGCTTTTTTGGCTGACTGGGGAAACCGTTGAGCAGCTATGGCGTCTTTTTTGTTTGATGGATGATGTCAATTCCAATATCAATCACTGAACTGTTTAAAAAATATTGTTTCAAGATGTATTTTTACCATTAGGTCGCTAACGAAAGTACCAAGAAGTATTAATATAAGAACTCAATAGTATATAATATTTTTTGCATGGATAAAATGTTTTCGCTCTATTCCACAGTAGAAATTAGATTTTATTCAATGGATATAATGTTTTGGGTTCTATTCCAGAGTGACTGGCTAATTTTGAACGCTTTAATTTGAACGTTCGAGTCGATCCCACGATGAAAAAAATACAAAATTTTATTAAGGAACCATACACGTTTTGAGCTTCAACAGGGCAAAACCCTGGAATTTTGCACTCTTTACTTTCTTTATGCTTAAAGAACCGAAAAAAATCTACGTTCAATATGTCAATTTTTTTAAAAAGTTAATTTTTCAAACGCACAAAAAAATAGATTTTTGTAGGAGTTTTGTCCGACTTCATATGTGAGTTTTGAAAGCACTTAAAGGACGAAATATGACAGATTAAGGTATTTCTTTGTCTTTTATTCAAAACTATCCATGTTGTTTTAGAATGATTCATTAGCCGGCATTTGTGCTTGATATAGTATGAAAAAAACTATTTTCTATTGAAATGGGATATTTTTCATATCGTTTCGATTCCGTTTTCGCAAATTTTGCTTCAAAATCTTTAAATGCTGATTATCTCGAAAATGAGCTCGGGAGACCCCTTATTCTTTTCATGTTTGGAATCAGCATTAAATTTCACATTAAAAAACACGCTGTTGCCAACCACCCCCTAAATGTACTACTAGATCGTGGGAAAAATGTATATGTTACCATATCTCTTCACTCAAAAACGATTTTCGGATCAAACTTGGGTCACGGTGAGATATTACTGGAAGCAATATATTGACATATGTTTTACTTAAAAAAATTGAAATTATGACGTCATAAGATAAATTTTAACATTTCTACGATGGTCAGATAGAGAGAAGATGAAAACACAGAATTTCGTTAGCATTAATTGATGAGGAGTAAGAATTTTTAAAGTTAAATTAAAATTTATGACGTCATTATCCTTTGTCAATTTTAAATTATTTTTTTTAATGTTTTTCAAAAGTTTGAATAGGAACGAATACCGATTCCCAATACAGTACTAGCCCAGTGCAAAAGTTTGAGTCACATTTAAAGGGAAATGGTTCTTTCATTCTCTTTATTTAAAAAAAAACAGTGACGTCATTTCATGACGTGATATTAAGAATTTGCTTAATTTCTCTCCATAGAGAGGGACATTCAAAAATCTAAAATCATACCATTTTGGCATTTGGTAATGTAGTTTCTCAAACTCATTAATAATTCATGAGCTAATCAACCAATGTGAGCACACCATTTGTACCACGTGCATGGGTTTGAAACCCCGATGAAACACGATTATAGGTTGACCAGTGTTTGAAATATTTTCATCACTAGTGATGAAAATATTTCTAAATCTACATAGTGGTGGGAAATCTGAAAATAATTAGTATTGCCTAGTTACCTACCTATTTTACTATCCTTTATTCCCTTATGTTTTTATCTATCTTACCTGACCTTTCTACCTAATTTACATTATTATTATTTTTACATTATTTTTTTTTCCTTTTTTATTGGCGTGTCCGAGTCTCGAACCTGCAACCCTTGGAGTTGAATTCCCTCTTCATACCAGCTGAGCTATTGGTGATTTGGTTGGCAGAGTATAGTCTTATTTCCCATGCCATCAAATACTCTGTATATATTATATCAGAAATTACACTGCCGTTAAGTACTCACATAAATGAACTTTATTCGCATCTTTAATGATCCCTACTGAAGTTACAACTTATATTTAAATGACAATTTGGATTATTCTCTAAAGAAAATGAAAAAAAACCCTTCTTATGTAGGTAGTTACAAGTTACAATTTGAAATATTGCTCAACTGAACTTAAACGAACATTTTCTCCGTCTTTTTGAACAACTTCAAGTAAGAACCCCGTAACACTCCTTTTTAACCCTACAGTATTTCGAAATCCAATAAATTCCGCACGAGAGGAATTCAAAAGAACTCTCATAATCCCAGGCAACATAATGAGTGACCTATTATATTATAAAGAACTGGCCACATTCCTGCATAATGAATTATTTATTCGACTGAGAAGTAATTTCAAAAAGCTCGTGCTTCGTGTTTCATTAGGGTTTCCAAACACTCAAAAACAATAAAAGCACTCGGCCTACGGCCTCGTGCTTTCAAATGTTTTATCGTGTTTAGAAACCCTAATGAAACACTCGTACTCGTTTTTGAAATATTACTTAAACGATGAATGAGTATATTTAATGCCTTACAGAAAAATTTTCACCAAGGAGTTTGTTTTACCATATGTTTCTATAAATAAGTTATTGAGGGGAGGGGTGGGTACCCAATACTTTGATCTCTTATAAATTCACATATATTAATCTTATCGAGAAACGGTTTTCACATTTCAAACCACCTTGTACTAATCTTTCAAAATAAGTAAATGAAATGAACAGAATCGTGATTTCCAATTATGTTATAAAATGGTAACATTGATTATGACGTCATACTATCAAATTTGTGTCATCAAAATTTATCAAAATATATTGCCACAATAGTTCCTGTGTATTGACAAAGTTTCAGTGATTTATGTCTAAAGCTTAGAAAGTTAATACAATTTGAATTTTAAGTAGTACATGTAGGGGGTGGTTGGCGACAGCGTGAAAAATCGTAGTTTAAAGAAAAGTTTAACATTATTTCCAAAAGTAGCCAGTCACCTTAAAATGTTTTTTTCGATTCAAGATTTTAAAATGCATTTTAAACTCGGTTTAAAATCTTATTTTGTGACGCACAGAAATTACTCCCCCGTCGTCGGTCCAGTTAGTCCACCAACAGGCACCCCAGGATCCAGAAACAGGCGATTTTTATTCGATTAGAACGCGCGCGTATACACCTAATCAAAAAAACGTTGTCTGGTCCGCCGCATAGTCCTCGCGCCAAGACCGTGAAGGAAAACACAGTGAATATTTTGATGAGAGTGATAAAACAAGAAAATAAAAGTAGGCACAACACTATTTCGTTTAAAAAAGTAACAAACTATAGTGAACATGCAAATAAATTAATTACTGATTAGATATAATGAATATCTTTCACAGTCTTGGCGCGAGGACTGTGCGGCGGACCAGACAACGTTTTTTGGATTAGGTGTATATCGAACGAGCGAAATTAGCGAGCGAAAACTGGATTTGGGCTTCCTGTGTTGAGTCGGTAGTTTTTTTAAGGAGAAATATGTTTTTAAGGACAATTGGAGAAAAACGAAAAGTCGAAAAAAGTGAAATAAAATCGCTAAGTCTTGAAAAATGACTATCAAATTAATTAACACTTTAAGTTAATGAACATTTTGAGCCGGTTTCCAGCTTTCTAGGTGCCTTAAATCGAAATAGGTATACACCTATTTCAATTAACGTTGTCCATCTGGAATGGTTGATATGATACGAATTGTGGGAGTTCATTAAATTCAAAATGCATTGTTTTAATCACACTTGAATGGTGCTGAATTACAGATAACAGTATTTCAGAATTAAACATTAATATTCAAGCAATACTATAATAGTACATTTGCAGTTTAACGAGCTCCCACAATTCCTATCGGTCTCAGATCAACCATTCTAGATAGACAACGTTAATTGAAATAGGTGTATACGCGCGCGTTATAATCGATTAAAAATCGCCTGTTTCTGGATCCTGGGGTGCCTGTGGTCCACCGAAGTAATTCACGACACAAACATGGCTGACGTGGTTGCAGAGCTGAAGAAAATCGCATGCGAAGCGATCGATAAAAACTCACAAGATCTCAAAGACTTAAACCAAAAGATCTGGGAAAACCCAGAGCTAAATTTCAAAGAAACAAAAGCCCATGGTTTTCTAACGGAGTTCTTTAAGAAGAAGAACTTTGCAGTGACTCCGAGTTGGACGTTGGAAACGGCTTTTCTGGCCAAGTATGGTGGAACCGAAGGACCTTGTGCGGCTGTTTTATGCGAATACGATGCTTTACCGGTTATTGGACATGCTTGTGGACATAATTTAATAGCTGAGGCTGGTGCCGGTGCAGCTTTAGGTAAGTTATATTATATTTTAAAAGGATTATGAAACTTTATGTTATCTAATTGAATAATAAATGACGTAACATATTTTGTTCTAGTCCGCCGGTAAACAAAACAGCAGTCGATCGCCTATGACTTGTTCAACTCTTATCTTTTCAACATGATACGATCAACAATTACATTTTATTTATTATCTTGAATGTAGTGAATGAAGTTTCTAATTTAGGAATATTCAAGTTTTCGGTATGATATGTTTCCGGTTTGCTCGGGCCTTAAGATTTGCGTGATCATACCTTTGTCACATGATAATTTGGCGGGGGTGGGGTGGAGGAAGCTATAAAGGGAGGCAAGGGGAGCATGCAATTTTTACACTAGCTATAACCAATTATTTGAAATCTCTTCTCTTCTCTCTTAGCTTGTCTCTTCTCTTCACTTTAAATATATACCCATCAAATTAATGGACAAATTATTTCAATTTGTGTTTTTTACTGTCAGGTATTCAAGCAGCTCTTGATAAAACCAGTAATAAACTAGGACAGTTACATGTAATGGGTACTCCCGCTGAAGAGGGAGGTGGCGGAAAGATCTACATGATCAACAATGGGTGTTTTAAAGGCGTTGATTTTAGTATGATGGTTCATCCTACTCCAGACGATGCAGCCTATACAGAGACCCTTTGTATCAAACAAGTATTTATAACATACAAAGGTTTTTCAACACATGCCGCAGCGGCTCCCTCGGAAGGTGTCAATGCTGTAGATGCCGCAGTCATGGCGTACAGCAGTATTAGCATGATGAGGCAGCAGTTTAAGCCGTCTTGGCGTGTTCATGGTGTTATACACGAGGGTGGAGTCAAGCCTAACATTATACCTGATAGGGCAAGAATGGAGTACTATATAAGGACACCTACTAAGAAAGAGATGGGTGTTCTTGTGGCAAAAGTTGTAGGTTGTTTTGAAGGTGCTGCCAAGGCAACAGGTAACTATTCAACTTACTAGAGATTTTGATTTAGCAGAATAGGCAAATCCATTCTTACCACAGGAAGCCCACACATATTCTTTGATTGAAAGTATATTGTATCGACTGCATATGAAAAGATAAGATATTACAGTGCGAATCACCCTGGGCACCAATAAATATTTTAGTAACAGTTGTTAGTTCTTTGAACATGGGTTATTTGTTATCTGTCTACAATCAGTCAAACATCTTGCAGTTAGAGAGTTGTTTCAGTTTGCTTGCAGTTGTTTCTACGATACACAATTTCTGAAATATTACTGGATGCATACATACAGTTTTTTTATTTGCACTCCTGAAATTGAATAGTACATATGTAAATATATTTTCAATATGATTCCTACATACCAAGATATTATTAATTTAATATTATTAGACGTTTGTACATGGTCATGTGAGCTAACATCAATATTTGTAGTTTGTCATCAATATTCTTAAAACAAATCCTGGATAGAGAGTTCTGTCTCCAAACTTAATAAGTTTGGGCTTCCTGTGGCGAGAATGGATTAGTGCCAGATCATTTGCCTATTCCGCTAAGTCGTAAATCTCTATAAAGATAATAATGACTTACATGCTTTATAACTGCACACATCCAGAGCATCCATTTTCTATCTATTCAATAAAATACAGTTGAGGATCTAGGGGACTGTCCCCAGAGGCACCGGACACCCCTCCTAGCGTTGTATGTACCCCTATTTTAGTTAAGACATTTGGGGACCAGACATCCCCTAACACCACAAGATCCCTTCATTTGCAATTCAGACACCCCCCTTACAAATTTCTGAACCCGCCCCTGTAATGTAGATTATGTCAAATCAAATATATCAGCTATCTTTTTTATCCAAGGGTGCACAGTGGAGGTAGAGTGGATAGAACAGTCCTCGTATGTAAACCTCAACAGGAACACCAAACTTACAGAATTATACAAAGGTAATGCCGAAGAATTAGGAATTCAATTCATGTCTAAAGAAGAAGAAGCAAAGCTACCCCAAGCATCAACTGATATGGGAAATGTTTCATACATTGTCCCATCCATCCATCCTTTCTTCAGCATTGAGACAAAGGCACCAAACCACTCGCATGGATTTACTGCTGCTGCAGCAACTGATATTGCACATCAGAAGACCTTGATTGCAGCCAAGGCGATGGCAATGACCGCAATAGATGTGATGTATAGTGCTGACACTTTGAAACTAGTGCTACAACAATTTAAAGAATCCCTTAATTAATGAATAGTATTTTTAATGTTGGGATTTTGGTTTTGTTTTAGGTTTTTAGTTTATTTTCATTACTTCAGTTTAAATCTCAAAAACAATGACACAAACTTGTATGTTTCAAAATTGGGTCACATCAGAGTTAGTAAAGAAACAGTACTGTCCAAAGCGATTGCAGCCATGGCAATGGTAATGACTGTGATATTATTGATGTGATATATATAGTGCTTTTGAAACTAGTGAAACAGCAATTTAAAGAATCTTTTAATTAAGTTTATGAGTAAAGATGCATATTTTTGTCAATATTCAATCTATACAAGAAAAAGGTAATATGAAATATTAATGATAGTCTATTTCCAATTCACATCTTAAATATGAAAAGGATGACAACTTTAACAAATTTAGCATAGAAGAAGAATATATAAAATATGATATTGTAGAATATTTTGATTTTTCTGATATTTCTCTCATTTTTCTTTTTTCTCTTCTTGATTTCAGTATTTTCCTTTTTTATTCCTTACTTCCATCCTTGCCTTGCTTCTCTTCTCCTTGCTTCCCTCTTCCTTCCTTCCTTGCTTCCATCCATCCTTCCTTCTTCCCTCCTTGGCTTCCTTGCCTTTTTTCCTTCCTTCTCTCCTTCCTCCTTCCTTGCTTCCATCTTTGCTTCCTCCCTCCTTGCCTTGCCTTCTTATTCTCCTTGCTTCTCTCTTCCTTCCTTGCTTCCATCCTTCCACCCTTCTTCCCTCCCTCCCTGGCTTCCCTGCCTTTTTTCCTTCCTTCTCTCCTTCTTCCTTCCTCGTCTCCATCCTTGCTTCCTCCCTCCCTCGCTTCCTTGCCTTTTTTCCTTCCTTCTTCCTTCTTGCTTTCTTCCCTCCCTCCTTGCCTTCCATACTTCTTCCTCGATTCTTCCGTCCTTGCTTCCTTTCCTTCATTTGTATCCTAATTCTCATTTGTTAATTTTTCCTAGTTGATCCTCAATCATCTTCTATTAATAGTTACAACTGTTTATTTTCACCATAAGTATTATTCTTAATTAAAAATTAATATGCCACCATCCACCGGGGATTAAATTGGATCATGTCGGTTTTACCAGGGCCAGGCTGATGGGTTCCCTGTGCTGGCTCACTTGTCAACAAGAATGGCGGATAAAACACTAGTTTCGGAGCTAAAACAGATTGCTTGTGAAGCGATAGATAAAAACGCTCAAGAACTCTACGAACTAAACCAAAATATATACAAGAACCCAGAGTACAATTACCACGAATCAGTCTGCCATGGATTCCTTACAGATTTTTTCAAAAAGCACGAATTCAATGTGATCCCAAATTGGACTTTAGAAACTGCTTTCGAGGCAAAGGCGGGAGGAACCGAAGGACCTTGTGTGGCTATTTTATGCGAATACGACGCTTTACCGGTTGTTGGACATGCTTGTGGACATAATTTGATAGCTGAGGCTGGTGCTGGCGCTGCTTTAGGTAAGGAAACTTCAAGTATTCAACTTAAATTTAAAACAGAATTTGTGTTACATAATGTTTTTTTCGTGTTTTCAATTATATGTATTTCCCTGTAATAGCAAGCCTTGGGGCGAAAAAGCTTTTACTTTCATCTTTCCCAAAACCATTTTATATTCTAATCAAGTTACTAAAACGTCGAATTTGTTATAAAAACACGCTCGTTTCTGTTTACTTCCCCGATGCATTGGCGACTGAACGAAACGGTAATTATTCAAACATCATCGTTTTTCTACGGCCCTATTCCAAATCGATTACTCCCCAAATGGAAAATAGTTCTACTATAATTTTGAATTGTTACCGGCTTCCCGACCCGCTGTCAGATTGGTACCGTCAGATTGATATGCACGATCGATCACTGAAGCTTTTTGACACAGTCTTCGTGAACCAAATATATATTGTGTTGATTTTACATTAAGGTAATTTTTTTCAAGTCTGTTTGATTGGTGTTTTAGGAATGTTAATTCGAACGCTGTTTAATACAAAACTGCCGATTTAAAGTGTTCTCGAATCCCTTCAAATGCATGTTAAACAATTGGCCGTTTTTGTAATAAAAAATACACAAGACATTTTTTTGAATAAAACATCATTTTAATGAAGACTCGTTAAAGGAATTTTTTTACGTTTTTATAGGTAAAAGTTCGTGGTCGAAAACTTTCTTTTTTTTGAAAAATGTCAAGAGAATTTGGTTTTTATTTATTTCGTTGTATTGATGTTTCTTAATGCAATAATTGGATTTTTTCTTTTCTCGCTGATTTGGTATGTTACATGTAATTTATTTTAGGCTTTTTTTGCTATGAAATCATTGGTGTTCACATTTGTGTATTGTATTCACTCATTCCTTTGTGTATTTTAAATGTCATTATTTATGTTTCCTTACACCATTTTCTTTTATAACATTGCATCCCTTTTCTTTCTAACTATTTCTTTCTCATCCCATTTTTTGCTACTTTTTCTGTTCATTATCTTATCCAATTTTCCATGCATTCCCTTTTATTCGATTCCTATTATTTCCCTATCAACTGATATCTTTTCCTAAATTTCTGTATATGATCCCATTAAATGTTTAATGTCCAATCCCTTTCACTTGTGTATTTATTTCCATTATCTGATAAATGTTTATTTAATCAATCCAAGGTATCAAAGCTGCATTAGATAAAACAGACAACAAGATAGGAAAACTTAACGTTATTGGCTCACCAGCTGAAGAAGGAGGCGGCGGCAAAGTAAAAATGATCGAAAACGGTTGCTTCAAAAACGTAGACTTTAGTATGATGGTCCACCCTACGCCGTATGATGGTTTATATTTCAAATTCCTCAATTTAAAGCAGGTATTTGTAACATTTAAAGGTTTGTCTGCCCATGCCGCAGCATTCCCGTGGCAAGGCATTAATGCACTAGATGCTGCAGTGATGGCATACAGTGCTATAAATGCAATGCGTCAGCAAATGAAACCAACATGGAGAGTGCATGGAATTATCTTGGAGGGTGGGGTAAAGGCCAGCGTCATTCCAGGAAGAACTAAAATGCAGTATTTTCTGAGGACACCAGATAGAAAGGACATGCAAGAGTTAGAGGCAAAGATTGTGGGATGTTTTGAAGCTGCTGCCAAGGGAACAGGTATGCTGAAAATGTCTTCATTTTTTTACTTATCCATTTAGTTTTCAATTGACACATTTGATCACCATTTGAAAATTGTTAACTTAATTTTACTGAAGATGTTTTGAGCTTTAGCCCTTCGTCAGAGTAAAATAAAGATAGCATATATAACAAAGTCAATGCAGGATAGAAGCGGTTGGAGGGACAGGGTGTGGAAAGTCCGAGGTAGCTCGAGAGGATGATGATGATGATGATTACATAACAAAGCTAACATATCAAAATTAACACAATGATATGCTCACAAATTTTTTTATGGTGCCCAGGTTGTACTGTTGAATTAGAATGGGATGAAACAGGTCACTATGAAGACGTAAATGTCAACCCTACACTTGCTGAGCTTTACAAAAAGAATGCCCAAAGCTTTGGTATTCACTTTATGCCTAGGCTAGAAGAAAAGCACATGTCACTGGGGTCAACTGATATGGGTAATGTATCCCACACCGTTCCGTCAATCCACCCTGTGTATACTATTGGCACAATGGCACCCAACCACTCCATCGAGTTTGCTTCTGCTGCAGGGACACAGATTGCTCATGAAAAAACGCTGATTGCAGCGAAAAGTTTAGCTATGACAGCAATAGAGGTCTTATGTGATTCTGAACTTCTAGAAATGGCGAAAAGTCAATTCAAAGAATCACAGTCAGGGGAAATAGATAAATTGTGAACATTATTTACAATATTTATTATTGATAGGAGTCATTAATTTATCCAGAAATTATTTGGAAATGGTTGAAAGTTAGTTTGCAGAATTGATTGATGCAATCAGGTGAAATAGTTTTTATCTTAAAAAAATATATAATTTATATTTTTATCTGACTAGCTTTTTAAGTTGTAACAACAGTCAAAACATGGACCATATATTTAACACTAATTTAGAATTGAGAAAGTATTAGCAGAAGTGTGTGGTAAAATATCTTATGTAGAGGTAGCTAATGAGTCTGAAGATTTCATTTAGTTTATTAATTGCATGTTTTAATTTATTTATTAGTTTATTTATTACTGGTATGTTATTCAAATATCTAGTATCTCATATTAGTGTTTTTATTAAATCTACAAAAGCTTAACTGATGATCAGTGTGCATAGAATGAGATTTCTATTCAAGTAAATAGACCTCTTTACCTTCCTTGTTTGTTTACCCGTTTCAGACCATGTAATGTAACTCTTGGAAGTTGATTCTTTTATATGTAAATGTTATTACTTGCTCATCATAAAAGAACAATTTTTAAAGTGCACCTGACGCCCTTCATGATATTTTGCAAATCTGTTGTACATGAGGTGTATAATAAGTGTACTTAATTTTTCTTGATGTTGACATCTTCTTTCTGAGATATAAGCATTTGAAATCTGAAAATGCAAATGAAGTGACGTCTACCCAGGCCTCATTAAATATACATAAGTTCTCTGGAAATAATTATTGCAATTTTTTAAAGCTCAATATCTTTATTACTAATATTTACACTACCATTAACATTTTTACTTCTTTACAAAAACAAGCTTGCTGTCAGCTTTGAAACAAAACTTTGACAAATTCCTGGGATGACGTCACCTCATTTGCATTTTCAGATTTCAAATGTTTATATCTCAGAAAGGAGAGGTCGACATCAAAAACTATTAAGTACACTTATTATACACCTCATGTACAACAGATTTGCAAAATATCATGAAGGGCTTCAGGTGCACTTTAAGGAATGCCACGTGGTATGAAATTGGCATGCGGAGGTAAAGAGGTCTATAATCATCAGTCTGTAAAGTCCAGGTTCTATAAGGGGGAAGAGGAACACACATTTTAAAATCCCTTCTCCCTATTTTTCATAGCATTATTTCTCACATCTCCAAAATTATATAATTTATTATTTTATACATTTCTCCCTCCTCCCTGCTTTTCCCTTAATTCTACCATCTCTCAGTCTATTTTAAAGTTTTTTAATCCACATTTCTCCCTCCTCCCTGATCCGTTCCTCTCCCCTCCTATCCAAACACAGCCTAGGGACACTGTGATGTTTAGGACCATAAACTTAAAATGTGTAATTATAGTCTCCTTCACGGTTCCCTGCATCATCTTAAAAGGTAGCTGGGACTTTGCATCAAAGCAGGAAGTACGTTGAGCTTGCAATGATAGCTGACACCTTTTCACACCTTGCCAGACAATTATTCATCAGTGTCTCTATCGATATCATTGCAAGCTCAAAGTTTGTCTCAGCTCGATGCAAAGGCCCAGCTACCTTTTAAGATGGCACAGGGAACTGTGAAGGGGACTATTTCTGAGATGGTGAGAATAATGGGCAAGACAAATCCCATCAACTGTTTCATCTTTATTGTGAGTATCTTACCAATGAGTTTTCAAATAAATCTCTTATTTTTCTTTTCAATATATCAATTCCTTGCCCATATAATGCTGAGACAGGTATAACAGGTAAATCAAACCCATCAATTGTTTTCTCTAGTCCTTGTTTTTTATCCACACAATCAATTTTGTTTGCTACAACAGCAGCAGGTCTTTGTGAAAGTCCTTCTTTGTACAGCTCAAGCTCTTGCTGAAGAGAGTCAAACTGCTGTTGAGGATCAACTTGAGAGATGTCCAAGACATAAAGAAGACAACGACAACGTTCGATATGTCGCAGAAAGGAGTGACCAAGACCTTTGTTCTCATGTGCACCAGTTATAAGCCCAGGAATGTCTGCAACTGGAAAAAATTGGGTATTGCTAGTTGTAATATTATCCTAAACATACAACAAAAACTGTATGTAATACACAATTATGCTGTTCTCTGCAGTCACAAGCAAATTATTTTTTAACGTTTCAATCTTGTAGCCAAACACAATTAATTAGTATCCTACTAATTTGGGAGATCTATACTCACTACCCCTACATTAAATATTTTTGCACACAACCTTTGGGCACCTTAGCAAGCAACACATCAAACAAATTCAACTTACATATATAATCTATGCCCAAGCCTGGGCTCAAATCTGGATCACAGCATCAACCATCAAAGCATCAAATCCCCATTATTTAATCCTAATGCACTTGGAAACTCTTTGATTTAATAGAATATTACCTGCAATTTGACTGTAATCTTCATATTCAACCATCCCTACATAAGGATTAAGGGTAGTAAACGGATAGGCTGCAACGGCAGGCTTGGCTTGTGAGATACATCTCAAGAGAGTTGATTTACCGGCATTAGGAAAGCCAACCTAGTACATTAGAAAACATGACATTTAGATAGACATATACAGAAAAACAAATATACCCTTTCCGAGAAACCATGTCACTTTGAAACTTTGAAGTGAAAAGCCTACAAGGTAGTTGTGCAGGGAACAATGGGTAACCTTTGTATACTTCAATAAAACGCAGGGCTTTCATGGCCACATTGTCACACTTGTCAAATGCTCTATTGAAAAATGACTATTTTGACTTATTAGACAACAAGATAGGCATATTGAATGCACATTTATTTTCTGAGCTTTGCCATAATCCTTTGTGGCACTAGCTTGTACGCTTTTCACGGGTGACAAACTTTCTCAGAAAGGGAAGTCAATATTCAGTATTTATACAATATCTTACCAATCCAACATCAGCAATAGTCTTCAACTCGAGCTCCACTACTTTCTCCTCACCAGGGGTACCCTTAGTAAACTCCTCAGGGGCTTGGTTGGTAGCTGATTTAAAATGAGCATTCCCTAACCCTCCCCTCCCACCCTTAGCAATGATGGCCTGCTGTCCCTCCCTGGAGATATCAGCAATGACTTGTTTATAGTGTGTTGCTATGGTTCCAAGAGGTACCTGTATAATGGATAAAGAAAACAACCTTTATTGATGAGCTACTTTTGATTGTCCAGGTTTGTATAAGCCTGGTTCACACTAGTGACATAAGCATTTTAATTTTAGAGCTTTAAAAAGCACATTTTGTCAAGCAACATATGCAGACTCAGTAGAGCTTTTTTTAGCCGCACTTGTCTTTTCTCACACCTATTTGAGAAATACTTCACTGAGTCTGCGTATGTTGTTTGTGCTTTTTAAAATGCTTATGTTGATAATGTGAACCAGGCTATATAGTCTTGGTGTTTTGACTTCCTGCATGAAGGCAATATTCAGAGTAAAGACAGTGTTGAACTTATATGCCTCGGTTCAGTTGGTAATCTTGTATCCTAGCTACTCATCTTCCAGAAGGCTTCAATACTGAACAATACTCTGTTTTCAATCCATTTGAATAGAGCATTTGCACGATGACGTCATTTAACTACCATTACTTTTTTCTGATTGAGATTTTTATTCCCTTTTGGGAATACTAGAACAATTGACGCTAATTATCAAACAAAAGAAAGAAGGCAAAGCATTCTGGTACTGGTAGTGTATGACGATATAATGCAGATCTGTATTCACTCTTGAGAATACTAGAACAATTGACACTAATTATTTAACAAAAGAAAGTAGGCAAAGCATTCTGGTACTGGTAGTGTATGACGATATAATGCAGATCTGTATTCACTCTTGTGAATACTAGAACAATTGACACTAATTATTTAACAAAAGAAAGTAGGCAAAGCATTCTGGTACTGGTAGTGTATGACGATATAATGCAGATCTGTATTCACTCTTGTGAATACTAGAACAATTGACACTAATTATTTAACAAAAGAAAGTAGGCAAAGCATTCTGGTACTGGTAGTGTATGACGCTATAATGCAGATCTGTATTCCCTCTTGTGAATACTAGAACAATTGACACTAATTATTTAACAAAAGAAAGTAGGCAAAGCATTCTGGTACTGGTAGTGTATGACGCTATAATGCAGATCTGTATTCCCTCTTGTGAATACTAGAACAATTGACACTAATTATTTAACAAAAGAAAGTAGGCAAAGCATTCTGGTACTGGTAGTGTATGACGCTATAATGCAGATCTGTATTCCCTCTTGTGAATACTAGAACAATTGACACTAATTATTTAACAAAAGAAAGTAGGCAAAGCATTCTGGTACTGGTAGTGTATGACACTATAATGTAGATCTGTATTTCCTCTTGTGAATACTAGAACAATTGACACTAATTATTTAACAAAAGAAAGTGGGCAAAGCATTCTGGTACTGGTAGTGTATGACACTATAATGTAGATCTATATTCCCTCTTGTGAATACTAGAACAATTGACACTAATTATTTAACAAAAGAAAGTAGGCAAAGCATTCTGGTACTGGTAGTGTATGACAATATAATGCAGATCTGTATTCCCTCTTGTGAATACTAGAACAATTGACACTAATTATTTAACAAAAGAAAGTAGGCAAAGCATTCTGGTACTGGTAGTGTATGACAATATAATGCAGATCTGTATTCCCTCTTGTGAATACTAGAACAATTGACACTAATTATCAAACAAAAGAAAGTAGGCAAAGCATTCTGGTACTGGTAGTGTATGAAACTATAATGCAGATCTGTATTCCTTCTTGTGAATACTAGAACAATTGACACTAATTATTTAACAAAAGAAAGTAGGCAAAGCATTCTGGTACTGGTAGTGTATGACGCTATAATGCAGATCTGTATTCCCTCTTGTGAATACTAGAACAATTGACACTAATTATCAAACAAAAGAAAGTAGGCAAAGCATTCTGGTACTGGTAGTGTATGACACTATAATGCAGATCTGTATTCCCTCTTGAGAATACTAGAACAATTGACACTAATTATTTAACAAAAGAAAGAAGGCAAAGCATTCTGGTACTGGTAGTGTATGACAATATAATGCAGATCTGTATTCCCTCTTGAGAATACTAGAACAATTGACACTAATTATCAAACAAAAGAAAGTAGGCAAAGCATTCTGGTACTGGTAGTGTATGACAATATAATGCAGATCTGTATTCCCTCTTGAGAATACTAGAACAATTGACACTAATTATTTAACAAAAGAAAGTAGGCAAAGCATTCTGGTACTGGTAGTATATGATGCTATAATGCAAATGACATATTGATTATGCAACAAACAAACAAACAATACCTTGATCAACAAATCAGGGACACTTTTGCCATGACAGTCATTCTGTTTGCCAGCTTCTCCACTGTCAGCTCTGTTTTGTTTGCGTACATGTGCTAACTCTTTAAGGGAACTGTCAGACATAAGAACAATGCTGCCTCCGTGGCCACCGTCTCCTCCATCAGGACCAGCCCTTGGCTGTCGCCTGGTTTATTATCAAATATATAATAACAATAAAGATATTGTTTTCTAATTATTTTATTATTGATCACTTTACCAGACAATCTACAAAAGTTTAACAATTTTTTTTTTATGTACTTGCATGATGGACATGCACCTTTTCTCAAAGTGGTAGGGGTGATTGCCCCTAAGCAGTTTTCCATGGAAGACTTGTAAGTTTTACTAATAAATAAACTGTGTGTATAATGTCTTTTGGTATCAAAAAGCTGTTCATTGAAGTATATGAATTGAAGGTATTAAAAGTGATCATATTTTTGCAAGCCACTTTCTGGACATCAAAAATGCTGTTGTGTTTGCGAGGAAGGGATTGTCTTTCATCCTGCCACGGCAGCCCAGGCTTGTAACTTTTCTCACAAAAAAAATCTAATAACTTTACATCAAAATAATACATATCTTCAAACCTTTATGTATACATTGGTATATATATATATATATATATATATATATAAAGGGGAGGGGAGGGGAGGGAGGGGGTGGGCATAGTCCTTAAAAACAAATATATTTACATACTTTTTCCTTCTGAAGTGAGAACAGCCATCTCCCCCATCTCCAGCTTTGACAACAATCTTTTTCCAGTCAATAAATTGTCTTTCCTGGTATAATAAATAAGTCAGCAAATCAACCAATCAAAAACAATCAATCAATCAACTCACCAAAAATAATACAATTGTCAATCAATAAATCAAGCAACTAACAAACCAATCAACTAAATAGACCAACAAATCAATTAATTTATCGATAATTCTTTAAATTAACAGGTAATATAATTAATTAAATTTTTAGAGCTGCATGTTCTCATTAACCTGTAAAACAAAGTATATGAATTATATTAATTAGTTAAATTGTATCTATCTTTACCTGGTACCTTGAACAAAAGTGTCGTATCACGGAGTACGTCAATGACCTTGTGTTAATTTTCATACTAACTTGCTTATGTTACGTAATATATGAATAATGAGTTACACTGTCAGCTGTTGCTGATGATGATAACAGATGATTGAATCTGCAGCTGACTGACCATTTCATGGGATTTTCTACAACTTTTTAAGCTCACTTTCAATCAAATTAAAGCCTATTTAACACAAATTGACAAAAAATAGCATAATCAACGAATAAATAAAGATTAATTCTCGCTTTGAATGAAATGATGCCGATGATTGCCGATAAATACTCGGGGTCGCGTGGCTGCTAAGCTCCACACCGCTGTTCGATCACGCGCCCGCGATGTGACGTTGTTTACAGACGGTGATGATCCAAGATGGCGACTCTTTCCACGTGGTAAATGCTGTCCATAACAACTCCTTAAAGCCATCAAACCCCACAAGCACAAGCCCTACGTGCTCCACAAATGGCCACTTCAAGTAGACCGAGGCGAAGTGCAAATCGACGGTCTTTGGTAAGTTTCGTGACATGACTAGGATTGTGTTATTGCTTGTCATTGCGCGAAATTGTGATCGATCTCCATATGTGATTGAGCCCCCAAAAAGCTTCAAATTTAATTATCACATGGTCTGAACTTTAGTCTAAATTGTGTTGATTACGGAGAGTGTGATAAGCTTTTATTTTATGTGGATAAACTGTTGAAAAATGTAGTTTGGAGATACTGTTTTTGGGGTTCCGTCGCGACAGCGACAACCTCAAATGTAAATTCGTTCATTTGTGTGTGTGCTATTTTGTAAGAGTCGTTTCCCGTTAAGGTTTTCTTTTCTTTGTTTCCTATACACATTGGTTACAAAAAGTACTTTACAATACCTGATTTTGTATTAGTAATACGATAGATTGGACTTTCTCTAGTTTTTAACTCAATTTTTTGCCGTGTGGTTTCAGCGAAATGGCTGCAGTTGTAGCTCTAAATGTCAAGATTTCTTCCGTCCAAATTTCCTCAGAACGCGCTTGCTTGGAGCTTATCCTGTATTACTTTAATCTACATCATCTAAATGCTTATTAAAAATGAGATTATCGAATAAGTTTAATATTTAGCATTCATTTTTGATACGACTACCGCTAAATGTTATCAAATTTTTCCATTTTTTTAATCCTAATTTTCTATTCAAAATATCATTCTAAATTTCCGTCAATTTTCCTCTCTAATTCGCTCTAATTTTCTTACATGTTTTTTAATTTCTCTAACTGTAAATTAAGTAAACATTTTACTTTATATCGATAATATTTCGACAAAATTATTCCCATTTATATAAAGAAGACAAAATGTATGGCCATTGAATCGGTGCTACAACGACGTTGCTCGCGACCATCCCCACCGTAACTTTACCCTCAAGCAATCCTACTTTATTCAAAATATTTCTATTAAAAAATTAAAAACAAAGTGAAAACGCAAGTGGCGAAAAGGCCATTCAGTTCCGAACAAAAATACATCTTTAAAATTATTTTCCACGTTTCAATGCGTAAAAAAAAATGTCGAAAAAAAATTTGACTTCCGCTCTTTTGTACTATTTTCAAAACTAATTGGTTGTGAAGTTTCAAGTTATGGAAATTTTATCTTTTAATAGTAAAACTTATTATTTCATTTTTAAATTTTTTAAATTTTTTTTAAAACATGTGTTGGGAATGTCAGCTTCAGCACTCGTTGTGTTTTCCTTTTTATATATAACGTTAGTTAGTGTATTTAATTAATATGTAAAATACATTTTAAGTTGTTTCCAGATGGTATTTATTATGTAAATATGTTATTATGTATGAATTGTAAATTTTTTATTATAAATATTTGTACATTGTAACTTTTTATACATGTAGTAGAATTATTGTTACAATATTTTTTATAATTTTTAGTTAAACTTTATTTCGCTTTCTATCAATTAATTATAAGTTATAAACATTTATTTATTAACTATTATTATTTTAGTTAGAGTTGTTCTCAGTAACCTGTGAAACAAAGTGTATTAGTTAAAAGTGTGATAGTCAGATAACAACAAAAGAACACAATGGAATTAAGCTGCATTAAAGAGTAATACATTAAAGAGTGTTTAACAGGTTAATGAAAACGGTTCTATATATACATTTTAATGTATTTATTTATTCATTGATTAACAGATCAATATCAAGCTAGCTCGACCTTATAAAATATTTATTTGACAACAACAAAGAGCTTACCATCAATGTCACATCCAGAATAATAAAATTGCACAGTTTCGTGAAAATTGCTCTTAAACTAACGACAATATAATTTTTTGAAACTAATTATTTTTGCGTCTTACTGTGCATGTGATGCACTCAAACCTCATTATCAGTCTAGACACATAGATGTCTTTAAAAAAAATAGCAAAACTTTGTTGTTTAAAAATTCATAACTTTATCAATTTAAGGGCAATCTTTAAAAAACGATTTTACTAATATCAATGTGACAAATTTGAAAATTTAAACTTTTCCTTTCTTTTCTTCCAAAAACAAATATCTTATAATGTCATGCAATTAATAATTTAGACATGATCTTTCTTGTAATGAAAAATATTATTGAAATGTTCTATTGTTCATGGTGTTTCATGTTGCTCGTTCCCAGTCCCTTGCTCTTTTTGCATAGGGTCTATAAAGTTTTCACATGTATGAGAGGCCAGCCAGTCAAAAACAATAGTTATTCAAATCAGAACCATATTTCGATCTGGTGCATTTGGTAACATAATTCCAGAAAGTAAACACTCCATTCTTTTTTTCTCCCAGGATTACCAGGAAGGACTGCTGCACGAAGAGGAGCTAGCAATACGTCGTGCTCTCCAAGCATCCCTGCTAGAATCCAAGACCACTAATGATGAACCAGGAAGCAGCAACATACATATACACAAACAAAACTCATCCAACCGAAAGCAGGATACTTCCCAGCACAATAACAACCATCTCATCAACAAGCTAAAAAAGAACAAGAAAAAAAGATTAAAAGACAGACAGGACAGCAATGAAGGTAATGACGGCAAAGCTACCACCGCTAAAAAGAAAATCAAACACAGTGATTCGCACTCATCAAGATCACGAAGCTCATCTGTCAACTCTTCAGATAGTGTAAACAGCTTGAGTTCAACTTCAACAAGGGCTGTAAGCTCAGCCAGCTCACAGACTAAGTTGAAGTGCAACAAGATACTTAATGGAAAGGCTACGGTAAAAGTGCCAAAGAAAGATAAACTTGGAGTGAAAATAAGGAAGAAGATGATGAAGAAGAAGCTGAAGGCTGTGAGAAATGGTAGTGATTGTGAAAGCACAATGTCTGGCTCTACTACTACCGAAGTTGTTACTTTGAAGAAGACGAGAAGATCTAGAAAGAAGTATGAATAGCTTTTATTTTTTTTCTAGTTTTCCAGTGACAAATTCACTGTTAATTCAACAATGTTACAGCTAAGACACTTGAACCATGAACACTTGACTTGTTTCATGTTATTATTTTCTGACCATCTACTGCTTCAAAATCTCTAAAAATAGAGCAGTGAGTTTAAATACACTAAGTATTCATAGTAAATCTCATTTCTAATCTATTCACTCAAGGGATGTATGCTAAAAAAGTAACATAGATCAAGTGGGAGCCTCTGTTGTCTTTCTTCCTCACTTTCTCTGACTTTCATTATTGAAAGGGAAATTGTCTACTATTTTACTCGTTATTTGAATATTTGTTTACAGAAAAAATGAAGCCTTTGTTCAGAAAAAGTTTGCATCAATCACACCATCTCCGTCCAAAATGTAAGTTTAAAATTAGATCTAACTACATGTAGTGCATATGCATCAAATATGTTTGTTTGGTTTGTTTGTGTGTTTGTTTGGTTTGTTTGTTTGTTTGATCTGCTTGTGTGTTTGTTTGTTTGTTTGTGTTTTTGTATATTTGTTGTGTGTTTGTTCGTGTTTATCTGTTTGTTTGTATTACAATGAAATGGTTCAATGTTTTTCTTTAAAAAAACTGCATTTGAACCATGGACCTATCAACTTATTGGCAAGTGTGCTATACCACTATATCACTGCAATAAAATAAACATGTTTATTCAAAAAATATTTTGGTTGATTCTCCATTTTCAGGTCCATTTCTACAGCTGAAATAGACACTTCCGTACCTCTTGCTAAAGCTGAAGACTTTATTGACTTTCTTTGTCTAAGAGGTATGCTGTGTAATTTTTTCATTCTATATTTCATTCACCTGAGATCCAAATCTATTCATTCATTCATCCACTCATTCATTTAGTCATTCAATGTCTCAATTATTCATCATTTCTTTCATTCACCCATTCACCCATCCACTCTCATTTATTTATCCATGCCTTTTTCTTTCCATCCATCCATTCATTCTATCATTTAGTCGTTTAATGTCTCATTTATTCATCCTTTCTTTCATTCATCCATCCACTCTCATTTATTTATCCATGCCTTTTTCTTTCCATCCATCCATTCATTCTATCATTTAGTCATTCAATGTCTCATTTATTCATCCTTTCTTTCATTCTTCCATCCACTCTCATTTATTTATCCATGCCTTTATCTTTCCATCCATCCATTCATTCTATCATTTAGTCATTCAATGTCTCAATTATCCATCATTTCTTTCATTCATCCATCCACTCTCATTTATTTATCCATGCCTTTATCTTTCCATCCATCCATTCATTCTATCATTTAGTCATTCAATGTCTCATTTATTCATACTCTTCCAGGTAATTCTCAGATGCCAAAGAACTTACTAGAAGCCTTCAACAACCCTTTTAATACACCATCTTATGATGAAGAATATCCATGCAGTCCACCATCATCATCATTATCTGAACTACCATCATCACCATCACCTTCACTACCTACTCCAATGTCTGTAGACTCAACATCCTGCGATACACCAACATTTGATACACTGCCTGAGTTTGATGATGGACTACATGCAATGCGAATGTATGCTGGCATAGAGAACAAGCGTAAGGATGTAGATGATGGCAGTGGCAAGCAGGAGATAGCGGTTGCTGATATTGAGTGTGAAGAGGTAAGTTTATAGATCAGCTTAGTGTTTACAAGTGTTGGTGTTGTAAGGCTAATTTGCCAACCATTTTAACAATAGATTTTTTAATTTTCTTTGTTCTAATAACAATGATTGGTTGGCAAAACCATAACAAAATACGCCACTTTACGTCCTGCATCTATTGTACACAGCATAAAAAAGTGTTTATTATAAAGTCTTCAAGAAACTATAGTATTATTAATAAATTACAGTGGAATCACTTAAACAGTCGCCACCAACACATTATTTTCCAATCACGATCTACAAATGTTTGAATGGTTTTTTTTTGCTTCCATTCAATTTCATTTAGTTTTATTCTGCTCTATTCTTTGTTCTATTCTATTTCTCCATTCCATTCTGCTCCAATCCATTTTCTGCTGTACCATTTTGTTTCATTACATTTTATTCCATTCTGTTTCATTCCTTTCTATTACATCCCATTCTGTTTTCTTCCATTCTGTGCTATCCTATTCCATTCTGTTCATTCCATTCTATTCTATGCTGACATACAATTCTTTATTTTTTTATTTTAAAGGAGGCAAGCAAAAGCACAAAGTCCATCACCCCACCCCTATCATTCAGGATCTCACCACGACCAACACCCCCCTTAACCAATAGCTCCAACACTAGTGGTTTTACAATACTCCCTTCACCAGTTCCAAGGATGACAATGTCACCGTCATCTACTGGATCAGATCGCTCCAACAAACTATTCTACCCCACCCCAGACAGTCCAGCTTTTGGTCCACCTCCACCTTTAATGCTCGGCCAAGTAAGTGGTTCTGCTTCAGACGGGTGCTGTTCGCCACCACCACTTCTCTACATCCCTGCTGCAGCACAGAGAGTAACTCACTTACATGGGCCGCCAAAGCTGGAGCGAGTTCAAGCTCCTGAAGAGTTTGGATCTGTTAGTGATAGTCCACCACTTTTGACCCGGCATGGTCAACACAATAGTGAACTAAGTAGTGATAAACCCTCTGACAAGGTGGCCAAGGAGGAAGGACTTCACACAGGAAGACCCTCATCTGCAGTTGATTTTACTGCTTCTGGTAAGGATATGAAATCAGGAACATCAAATGAAGAGTTAGGTAAAGAAGACAATGTTGGCCATTCTTCTTACACTAGAAACACCAAAAGCTGTCCTTTGCGTAACTCAAGTGATATTCTACGGCTTGAGAAAGTGAGGAGAGATCTCAATGCTGATACCAATAGCTCGTATTCCACCGGGCTTCCATTCTCACCACTGTCAAGCCAAGCTTCCAACACTGATGTTACTCAAGTGGGTCACAATACTAGAAATCATGATGCATGTACCGTGGGATTAAAACGAAATCGCACTTACAAATCATCATCAAGCTCTACACTAGATGTTGAATCTCCAGACTCGGCCATAAGCCTGGGTACAAACTCTTTACTTGAAAACCTTCAAAGAGCACATGATAATATCAGCGGTTTGATGTCACCATCAGAAACAGTCTGCCGAGAGACTGCAAGCTCCAAGTCAGCAGTCAGTAACAGTAATCTTAGCCAACCTTTGCCAACATCGAGATCGCAGGCACATACTATAAACAGTATTGTTGAACAGCGGTCGGACTCAACAAACCATTCATCTTTTTCATCCTTCTCAAGAGTGCATAAAAATAATCAGCAAGAGCAAAGCTATTCTCGACCTTCAACTATTTCTGAGCCTTTTATAGGTGAGCAGCCAGCTGGTGTTATTCCATTTGAGCCAGGCAGGAGAGAAGGTTTCTTACCACCCTGGTCAGCTCACCTTCATGCTTCTTATCGACAAACAACTAATCCTCCAAGACCATATACATTATCACTTAGCAGCTCCTACAACTCACTCCAAAATCCTATCACACCAAGGTCCATTCCTGTAGTTCCTGCTAACAAAGTACCAATTATTTCATCAAATAAACACATTTCGATACCTTTTAACAAGGACTTCTTGCATAAAGCTACTGTCAATCAAAACTATAGCATTCCAAATGCATTTGCCAGATCTTCTCCGAGACAAGATGGCATAAAATCTAGTGAACATTTATTAGGAAACATGTATCACAGAGGCATTTATCAATCAAATGGAATTAATGCAAGTTATAATGATGCTAGTAGTTCACACAACGTTTTAACCTCAGGAACTTTTGCAGTTGATAGTTTGTCTTTATCATCACCTAGAGGATCTTCAACAACAACAAGTGAAATGACATCAAATTTAAATTTACATACAGAACATTACTCAAAGAACAGATGTAGGCAATCACAAAGTCAGAAAGCGTTGAAAGGAGATATTTCAAGTCATCAAAACGAGACTGGAAGCTCTAATAGTAATCACATCAAAAGCTCATTGAACACTAGTGACAAAAGCCCTTTGAATTCTGAAGTTAAGAAACGAAGGGGTAGACCCCCTGGTTCGAAGAACAAGAAGACTCTAGCTCTAATTGAGAAAAGTCGACAAGAAAAGCTTCAGAATAACACTTCACAAACAAGTATGTCAAATGAGGTTAAAGAGTCAAAAGAAAGTGGCTTGAAGCTAGCGAAGAAGAAGAAAATTGAGTGTCCTATACTTCGGCCTACTGATGAGGAGTTCAAAGATCCCATTAGTTATTTGAAGTCTGTGAGGGAGATGCTAGAGAGGTTTGGCATATGTATCATTGATCCACCAGAAAGCTGGAAGGTAACGTTTTGTAAAATTATGAAATAGTGCAGTTATCATTGTAATTGCTGTACAAATTTATTTAAAACTCCTTGTTGGCACAACTGGCTCCTTCTCCGTGTACTGGACACAATCTACATAATTCAATAGAAATAACAAAAGACTTAATTTCAACAAAGAACAAAGGTAACAAAGAATACAATAGATTTCCAGTACACACAGAAGGAGCCACACAAATAAACCCAAGAAGAAACAAATAGAAAAAAGTGAATGGAAGAAATAGCATAAAAAGGAAGTGGACAGAAAAGGGGGAAAAAAGAGAAAAGAGAAAAAAAGAGATAGAAGGATAGACACCTTATGCACATAATTATACCTCAATCTACTAATTTACTTTTAGTTCAAACTTTACAAATGTTTGTGGGTCAAATTTCAACTGTTAATGTGATAATAAATTGATTTTTAGATGGAGAGTCATCTACCAGGCAATCCACGCTTTACTTCCAAACGACAACTCATTCACAGGTTACAGAAAAGGTAAGTGCTACAAATGGTTTACTGCTTTACAACATTTAAACCCCAGGTCTAAAAGTCAGTTTCATCATCGCTCCATAATCATCATCTTACAGTGCAACTACTCAAACCAAGGCCACCCAAAAAAATTTGTCACAAATTATTCAATCACTATACAAGATAATTCTGATGTTTTTTGTTGACACTTCAAATGACATTATATTTTGACAGTGAAATTTACTGATTCAGAATCATCAATTTCCTGTAAGTCTATTGTTTAGATACTTGAATATGATTGCATGATTTGTGAAAAATTTGTTTGGGTGGCCTTGGTTGGAGTAGTAGCACTGTAATCGTTATTATCATCACCAATTATCATCACCTTGACCATTTTCACCATCATTATAAGACTGCAAAACAGTCCCCAATTTTACTTTTAATTTTATGAAGTTTAGGCCTACCCACCTTCTCCTCGCTCACCTCCCATCTCTGCTCTCGTCATTCTCTCTCTCTCTTCCAAAACTTCACTTAATTAAAACTTCAACTTGTTTCCGATGCATATTTTGTGTAAAAGAAGGGACTATGGTGCAGTCCATAACATTGCCATCACCATATTCATCATCATTATTATCATATTATTTAAATGGAAACTAGCGAGTAAACTAGTAAAGGCTGCGTCAGTGTTTGATATAAACGATAGGTAATAGAATGAAATTTGTAACACAGACTGTAAAAATTGTTGACTTAACTTTACTGACGTTTCAAGCTTTAGCCCTTTGTTGTAGTAAAAGAGTTAGTATCAGTCTAACTCTTTTACTCCAACGAAGGGCTAAAGCCAAATGTCAGTAAAGTTAATAAGTCAACATTTTTTACAGTGTTACAAATTTCATTATATTACCTATCATATTATTTACATATTAATGTGTACTGTAATTTGTTGTTAGATGGGGTCCAACAGAAATCAAGTTGGCCTGTATAGAAAGACATTTGAAACAACAGCAGAGCTCTTTCAACCTGACACAGATGCCTGTAGTGAGTATAGACACCCATACTATCACATAATGCTGCCTTACTTTGTAAATTAAATCCACCCATACACACCCACAATGCATTCCCTTAACTATTTGTAGTGATTGAAAGCACATGTCAAGTATTATTAGATAATGTTGTTTGCCTCCTTACTTTGTAAATTAAATCCACCCATACACATCCACAATGCATTCTAATGAATACTAGTTTATAGAGAGTTCTTGTAATTCACTGATTCAAATTTTTGTCCTTCTTTCTCATTATGGGTATGTTTATGTTTAAAATGGTTTACAGGGTTCCTGCTACTCCTTTAACTCCTTTAACTCCTTGAAAACTACTTACTAGATGTTGTTTACTGGCATTAGCACGAACCCTGGGTTTAGGTTGTTCCATTTGTGACTATTTTCTTTTCTCTGTTAGGTTGGTGGATGTGATCTAGATTTAGCAGAAGTATCCAGGATTGTCATGGAGCAAGGAGGAATGCAAAAGGTATTAACCAAATATTTGGTTCGGGTAATAGGTCAAACATGGGAAAAAGTGTTTCATCCAATATCAAAACATGGGTTGAAAAAAAACAAGGCCTGTCTAGCCCATCGCTATTGAAGTTCTTATGATTGAGTCTGATAGTGGGGTAGTGAGTGTGAGTGTGTCAAATACTTAAACATTAGCCACTGGCTAGGGAGATTCGGTAACGACTCCCTGTATTTCAACGTAAACAATGATTATTAAAAAAAAGAATGGATCTGTTGACTGAAGTGTGTACCAATAGTTGTTTGCATATTACATATTTTTGTTACATCTGTTAAAGGATAGATTTGCGTGCAGTACATATCTATAAATTTCAAGCCTTTTTTCATGAACGTGGTTTACAAACATGCAAAGTTTGGGGTGCTAATCAGACAGAACATACTTTTGTCGCAACAGTTAATGGGTAGATGCAAGTGATGGTATCTATGCACTCAACATTCTCCAACTCTTGTGGATGGCTCTGAATGTCCGAGGTCTTAGTACAGGCCAGTGGGAAGAAAGATGTTTATATAAAATATGAGCAGCCAATTTGTATGCTATAAACAACGGCGAGTCGAAAACGAGTATAGTAGATGAAAGTCCAACATTAGTTCTTTCATTTTTTACTAAAATTGTGAAGATAAAAGTAAATCTGGCTGAGAAAATTCAAGTTGAAACTTTTGCAAATCAGGACAAAATCTGTATGAGATTTACAGAACTCATCACAGACATGATTTTTTTTTGTAAAATTCTCATTAATTTCTCATTTATTTTATAAGTAAAGCTATTTCTCCACCTCAGGTCATTGACACCAAGAAGTGGAATAAAGTTGCTGACTTGTTGAAAATTCCAAAATCTGTGAGTCATTTTATAATATAGTTTTTTTAAATCAATGATCATCATTGGTCATCATCATTATCGGTCATCATCATTATCGGTCATCATCGGTCATCATCATTATCGGTCATCATCATTATCGGTCATCATCGATCATCATCATCATTGGTCATCATCATTATCAGTCATCATCATTATCAGTCATCATCATTATCGGTCATCATCATCATCGGTCACCATTGGTCATCATTGTTATTGGTCATCATCAGTCATCATCATAGACAATACCATTATTAGATATATAATCATCGTCACTGTCAATATCTTCAAGATATTCAACATCATCACCATCATTGTTGTCATCATCATCACCCTTATCATCACCATGGGCCGGTTGACGAAGGGTGGATAAAAGGTTATCCACTGCATAGGTTTTTTATAGATTTTATCGGTGGATAAGGATTTATCCGGTGGATAGTGCTATTCACCATTCGGACAACCGGCCCCAGCATTATTATCATCATCAATGTTTAACCATTGCCCACTGGTTTGTAATATTACATAAAATGTACTTTAATATTTCTAGACTCAGGACCGTGTTGGTAAAGTACAAGATGCCTACTGCAAGTATCTACTATCCTATGATATTTTACCAGAGGTAGAGACTTAAATTGAAAACTATGTATAATTATCAACAAAATTATAAATGTTATTCATAGTGGATATGAGATAAATAATACAGTGGTACCTCTATTAAGCGGTCACCCTTAGGACTTTCCAAAGTGGCTGCTTAATAGAGGTTGGCTGCTGAATAGATGTATAGAATAGGTATAGGAATAGATTTGGGACTTTTCATTGTGGCCGCCTATATAATAGAGGGTGACTACTTAATTAGCCTTTTTCATATCGAGCAAGGGACTGGAACCAAGTTTCTCAAAATTAATTTAATTCAAAAATAAACACCTTCACAGGAAAGAACAAATAAAAATTAGTAAGAATTGAAAGTTTGAACAAGTTTGTGCAAATTGTAACGAAATTATGGTATTTTAATTTTTTTCGAAAATACAAAGAATGTATGGTTTGGAAGGACGTTTTGGAAGGACACCATACATTTCTCTGTAATTTTGGCAGAGTTTGGATGCTCATAAGTTTTTTCTATTTAGCCAAACGTTCTGAAACTTGGTCAATAAGCTTATATTTGGTTACTCTCCCATGAGATGGGTTTTTTTGTTCTGGAACCATAATTAAATTAATTTTTCACACTCATACCCAGTCCCTTGCTCGATATGGAAAAGGCCAATAGGTGATCGCTTAATAGAGGTACCACTGTATATTATTCATTTGTCTCACACATGTCAAAGGTTTGGACGGCTACGTTTCAACTTATTTGTATAATTATCATCTGTTATAATCTGAACATACATACATACATACAAACAAACTTTATTGAGCTCCTTTCAAAGGCTTTTCAGCTACAATGTAACTAATGATTCTTAATCTAATGATTCTTCATCAACTATTTATTATTTTTGTTACTGTAGCAGGAAAAGTCAAATTTAGAGAAAGAAGTCAGGAAAGAAATTGATGAAAAGGGTAAGCTTACCCATAACGTCTTTTGGCAAAGGAATTCTACAAATGATGGTTTCATTTCATTATTTATTTATTTTTCAGGTGAAGTTAAGGAACATCGAAATCAGTGCACCACCAAGGTAGAATACAGAAATTATCAAATGTAGTTCTTTCATGAATTAACTTCACTGAACATGAATCAATAGAGTCAAGTCAAGGTTGGAGTAGATAAAATACAGTGAATGTTGAATTCATCCACTACGTACAGCCTCGACTTGATTCAACTGTTTCGTGGTCATATAATGAAATTTGTGACACCATACAAAATGTTGACTTGATTTTTTACAGTTACAAATTTCATTCTATTACCTATCATTGATATCACACACACCGATGCAGCCTATACTAGTTTACTCGCTAGTTTCCATTTGTGTTTCGTGGTCAGTCATGAGAATTTGGGAAAGGTCTATTCAATATAAGAATAATATACCGCCTTTTTTAACATCTCAATCTTCTAGTCAGACGCAAGCTTAAGCCTGGTTCACACGGCTTCATAATCATAATCATAACCACGTTTACGACTAAGATTGTGCGGTTCACACGTGCAACATAACGGAAACTTCTCCATTTCTTATGACTGTGCTTATGATTATGACTATGATGCCGTGTGAACCAGGCTTTAAGCTTCCTACTAATTTAGGAGACTCAAACCCACTAACCCCCTATTTTAGCACACAATTCAGCTTACATGTTGATTTTTGTGGAGGGAGGAAAATTGAATAACCCAGAGAAAACCCCTTGTGGTATTGGAGAGAACAACACTTCTAGCAAACCTGGTCCTGGACCACAGCGCTCAGAGGCGTAAACCACAATGCTAGCCATGCCACTCATTTGTTATGGCATTTATGGTCTTTCAATAACATGTTTATCATTTGTTTTCTCTGGTAATACATTGGAAGCTATACACTGGACCCTTAAAAAAGAATTATCTCAGCTTAACCTAACTTATATTTTGTCTAAAATTCTCATTAACTTTCAAATAAAACCTCAATAAACTGGAACCCCAGATAAACCATACATTATTTTTTTTGTCCCAGACCTGTCTAATATAAAGAGGTTTCGGTGTAATGATACTTATTAAATGAATTATCAAATTCAGTCTAATATGAATGATGCTTTTTGTTACGTTGCTTTGAATCTATCGTGCAGTTGTCAGTCTTCCTAAGCGTGTAAATATGTTAATTGTTGTGTGTTTTTCTTTCTCAGGGACGTAGTTTTTCCATGGGATGTTTTCAGCGCACTGCACGTAGTTTTCAGAATCATTTTTTCAAGACAGACCCATCAGTGAATGACATTGAGGTACGTACATCATGCTAGAATTATAGATAAATAAATATGATAAATAGATATATTGGATTATTAAGATAAGTAATACTTCTGATATCTGATACAAAAGTATAAATGCAGATACAAATATTATTTTAAATTAGAGAAAAATAGAGAAAACCGATTAACGGGTTAGCTCAGTTGGGAGAGCATGGCCTGTTAACCGGGAGGTCGGGGGTTCAAACCCTAGCCAGACCATCACTCAGGGTCTTAAAATAATTGAGGAGAATGTTATAACTTTGTGTTTATTTCGGTTTATAATTGTTAGGCTTTGCGTCCTCTCGGATAAGGACGTTAAATCGGAGGTCCCGTCTCGCCACTCACACACTAACCATTAATCAGGGGGACGTAAAAGAACGACTGAGGACGCAGGTCACGGCCATCCTTAGTGAAAGGCCTACACTTACACTAATATATACTAATTACTAACTGCTAACTATAATGTGTAAAGCGCATTGTAATATATATATATATAGAAAGTGCGCTATATAAATGCATTATCATCAAAACAATAAGGAAGAATAATACTATAAGGCCAAGTAAAAAAAATTAAATGTTTATCATCCCCGCCCGCTTCATTTTTTGGGGCCGCCTGATTTTTTTTACTATTTACTATTTGAAAAATCGGAGCGAAAACCAAGCAACAGGCGTTACTTTCAGGCAGGCTAAATCATAAAAAGTTAGAGTATTGAATACTGAGCCCTATTGACGGTTATTATAGTGCATCATGTTGTTGTTACGATTAATAAAATATACCAACGTTGTGTTACAACTATCCTATCCATGTGGTAGAGTCAATAAATACACCTATTTGCCATCTATACATTTATTTTCATGTAAGAAAAGCATTAAATTGAAAATAATAAAAAATCAGAAAATAACAAAAAAATGCGCCCGCCAGCTCTCTTTTTTAAAGAAATCCGGATGATAAACATTTGTTTTTTTTTTACTTGGCCTAAGACCTATAAAACTATATAAAATTTAAAGTAATATATTGTTAATACATCACTCAGTACATGTTAATTTTTGCTGAGGAGGAAAATCTGGTTTACCCTCCAAGAGACAACACATCAAACAAACTCAATTCACATATGTTTTGGTGTTTGAGCTGGGACTCGAATTCTGACCACAGTGCTGAAAGGTCTATGCTCTGACCACTCGACCAACCATCGAAGTGTTAACACGATTACAGGATTACACGAGCAAACATCTAAACAAAAATAATATATATCTCCTCAAACCTCTGGCACCCAGGGTAAAAAACTCTTTTACAAGATACTCAGCAACTGAGTTTTGAATTTTTTCGTGTAGAGAGAATACTGGAAGATTGTTCAGTCACGTGATAAGTACGTAGCAGCACACCACGTTAGATTGGACACCAAAGAACATGGCTCGTGTTTCCCTACCAGTAAATCAGACCCTTACTCCAAGTAAGTGAATAAATTATATTGTACTGTACTGATATTAAAGAAATAGAAAACGCTTGTAAATAACAATCTGTTTATTTTGCACTTCAATACATAATATTTACAGTGAGTCACAGAGTTGGATAATTTATAGGTTTTTCTAAGCCAGTTCCCCAATTATTTATTATGCAATATTATTATTAAGTATGAAAAAAGCACACAGGGATTTGCAGAATACTAGTGTAAAAAATGTACTGATTTCATAACAAACTTTTAAATCCAGTAAATGTCTGTAGGTTGTAGCTTGGTTTGAGTTAAAATCAATACAGATTGATGATACATGTCTTTGAAAATAAACTTTGAAATGTTTCTTTTCCAGGAATAGCTGGAATCTGAACGTTTTGGCACATCTCAAAGGCTCGATACTCAAGCATGCTGGGAACGTAGAAGGTACACACACAGACCATTGTTTGCACTTTTATCTGAGTAATCTAGGCCTGTTTTAACAGTCTATTTCTACAATCTTTGTCAAAAGTAGTTGGCACGACTCATGATAGTGAGTAAATCATTTCATTCAGGATAATACTTTCTACAGGGTAAAAGTCAGGTTTTACTCAATATATTGAGTACAGTTTAACTCAATGGTACATGTACATTTACGTTTATTCTTTATGATGAGTTGGGTTTACTCACTATAAAGTGTCATCCTGAATGCAATGATTTACTCAATATTTTGTGTTGTATCTACTCAGCCGATTTTGCAGTGTACTACACCTTTTGGAACAACAACATTGTCAACTCTGATAACCGCCACTTTCAAAATTTTATTGATTCTAAAGGTTCACAAAACTCAGCTCAATTTTCAAACATTGTCTTGCTTTATCAACAGATTTGACAATCCCCTGGCTGAACATTGATATGTTGTTTTCTACCAAGCGATGGACAACCACCCCTCTACAGACATACGTCATAGATTATCTACATTCATCAAACGATAAAGTTTGGTAAGTGACTAGTGTGCATAAAATAACTCATTCACACAAGAACCACTGTGTGTTTGTGTGTTTGTGTGTCTGTTTTTGTGTTGTTGTTCGTTCGTTTGTTTGTTTGTTTGTTTGTTTGTTTGTTTGTTTGTTTGTTTGTTTGTTCGTTCGTTCGTTTGTTTGTTTGTTCGCTTGATTGTTTGTTTGTTTGTTTGTTTGTTTGTTTGTTTGTTTGTTCGCTTGTTTGTTTGTGTGTCTTTTTTTATTTGTTTGTTTGTTCATTCCTTCCTTTGTTTGTTTGTTTGTGTGTCTGTTTTTGTGTGGTTGTTTGTTGTTAATTCCTTGTTTGTTCGTTTGCTTGTTTGTTTGTCTGTTTGTATGTTCGTTACTTCGTTTGTTTGTGTGTCTGTTTTTGTGTGGTTGTTCGTTCGTTCATATCTTTGTTTGTTTATTCCTTTGCGTGTTTGTTTGTTTGTTCGTTCGTTTGTTTGTTTGTTTGAGTGTCTTTTTTTTTTCCTTCTTCTTCATGGTTTTCTTATTTACTTGTCCTTACTTCTTCATGTGGTACTACTTTGTCTTCCAATGTATGGATTGCTATTTTGCTACAGTAAAACAAAGAAAAGTTGGATTGCAAAAACTGTTTATCGCTTTTTAATGGTCTTTTTTAAAAGACTTAAAATAGAAACATGTTTAAGATTAAATTGTATTTTTCCCTAGGTATGGAGTTCCAGAGTCGGACATGGAAAAGTTTCCACACACAAAGAAAGAGAACACAAATGACTCCGAGGGTGGAGAATTCATGGTAAGAACCCTTTAATAACTGAAAGCTTTTATGAAAGTTGTGTGTTTGGTTTATTTGTTTATTTGTTTGATTGATTTGTTTGTTTGTTTTGTTTGTTTGTTCATTTATTTATTTGTTTGTTTAGCTGTCTGTCTGTTTGTTCTCATGCTCCTTTGCTTGTTTGCTTGCCTGTATTTTATGTTTCCAAGATATTTTTGGATATTTTCTGGGAATTGAAAAACAAACGAGCTAACGAACAAACAAACAAACGAGCAAACAAACAAACAATCAAACGAGCAAACAAGCAAGCAAACAACAAACAAAAACGAGCGAGTGAACAAACAAACAAGCAATAAAAAAACGAACAAACAAACAGACAAGCAAATGAAATAGGAAAACAAAAATTAAACAAACAAACGAGCAAAAGAAAAAGAAACAAACACAAAACAGGCAGACATAACATACAATTATATTTAATTATATTTAATTTAATTATAAGTTGTGATTGTCACAGGTTTCACCTTCAAGTTTGTCAAGAGATACTGGTCTTAACGTGACGAGACTAGAACAGAAACAAGGCCAATTTGTTATCATTTCACCCAAGGTAATTTAAATTATTTATTTATTGTTTATTTCTTCATTCACTCACTCATTCATTCATTTATTGAATATTTCATTCTTCATTTATTTATTTATTTATTTGTTTTCTTTATTTCTTTATTTCTTCATTTCTTTCTTTCTTTTTTTTTTCTTTCTTTCTTTCTTTCTTCTTTTATTTCTTTATTTAGTTATTCATCTATTTATTTAGTTATTTATTCATTCATTTATTTATTTATTGTATTTGTTCATTTGTTTATATATTTGTTTCTTTAATTATTTTTTATTGATGTTGTTGTTGGTGATTTTAGGTGTTCCATTGCTATGTTAGTAGTGGTTACTCTGTGTCAGAGACAGTCGCCATCGCTTTCCCAGACTGGATATTGAGAACATCTTCCATTGATTCGGTGAGTTTGCTTGTTTATTTGCTTGATTTCTTGTCAGTCGCGTGCTTGATCGATTGATTACTTGCTTGTTTGCTTATTCGTGATAAATATCCTTTTTGATTGCTTGCCAACAATCAGCTTGCTCGTTCATTTGTTTGCTTGCCTGCATATTTGTTCCTCTGTTTCTCTGTTATTTAGTTTGTGTTTCTGTATGTTTGTCTCTATTTTCTCTTTTCTTTTTTATACATCTATTTTACTTATCTTTTTCCATGCAGGATGTTTTCTTGAATTGGTCAGGGTTCTCGTACGAAAAGCTGCTTCTTAAAAGTATTGACGATGTAAGTGTTGAGTCATGAATAGTATAATACAGTGGTACCTCTATTAAGCGGTCACCCTCGGGACTTTCCAAAGTGGCCGCTTAATAGAGGTATAGAATAGGTATAGGAATAGATTTGGGACTTCTTATTGTGGCCGCCTTATAGAGGGTGACCGCTTAATAGAGGTATAGAATAGGTATAGAAATAGATTTGGGACTTTTTATTGTGGCCGCCTTATAGAGGGTGACCGCTTAATGGGTGACCGCTTAATAGAGGTACCACTGTATAATTATAATACTCTTTCAATAAAGATTTCGTTGTGAATACTCAATGTTGCTTGCTGCGAATGAACCCATGCAATTTTCACTTTATTATTTTTCATTCTTTCATGCTCAATTGTTTTTAGATTTGTAACGATACAAAGGAAAGTGCAGAATATCTGCAGAAAGAATTACTACGAATAAGGTAAATAATGTGTTACTTGTAAACCATTTCTAAGTTCGTTTACTATTTTATTCTTTCATCTTTTTTAAATCATTTATTAAATGAAATGTTCATTTAGTCATCCATCCATTCTTTTATTCATTTGTCCATTCATTCAATAATCCACTCATTTGTTTGTTCATCCTTCCATTCATCACATTTGTTCGTTCGTTCGTTCATCCTTCCATTCATTCATTTGTTCGTTCGTTCGTTCATCCTTCCATTCATTCATTCATTTGTTCGTTCGTTCATCCTTCCATTCATTCATTCATTTGTTCGTTCGTTCGTTCATCCTTCCATTCATTCATTCATTTGTTCGTTCGTTCATCCTTCCATTCATTCATTCATTTGTTCGTTCGTTCGTTCATCCTTCCATTCATTCATTCATTTGTTCGTTCGTTCGTTCATCCTTCCATTCATCACATTTGTTCGTTCGTTCGCTCATCCTTCCATTCATTCATTCGTTCGTTCGTTCGTTCATCCTTCCATTCCTTCATTCATTCATTTGTTCGTTCGTTCATCCTTCCATTCATCACATTTGTTCGTTCGTTCGTTCATCCTTCCATTCATTCATTTGTTCGTTCGTTCGTTCATCCTTCCATTCATTCATTCATTCATTTGTTCGTTCGTTTATTCATTAACTCATTTGTTTGTTCGTTCATCCTTCCATTCATCACATTTGTTCGTTCGTTCGTTCATCCTTCCATTCATTCATTTGTTCGTTCGTTCGTTCATCCTTCCATTCCTTCATTCATTTGTTCGTTCGTTCATCCTTCCATTCATCACATTTGTTCGTTCGTTCGTTCATCCTTCCATTCATTCATTTGTTCGTTCGTTCGTTCATCCTTCCATTCCTTCATTCATTTGTTCGTTCGTTCATCCTTCCATTCATCACATTTGTTCGTTCGTTCGTTCATCCTTCCATTCATTCATTTGTTCGTTCGTTCGTTCATCCTTCCATTCATTCATTCATTCATTTGTTCGTTCGTTTATTCATTAACTCATTTGTTTGTTCGTTCGTTCATCCTACCATTCATTTATTCGTTCGTTCACACATCCATCCATCCATCCATCCATCCATCCATGCCACATTTTCTCCTTTTGGTTTATTTTATCTAGCCATCTCTTTTCCTTCATTCGTTCATTTATCCATCTTTTTGATATTGTTTTGTCGTATCTTCAATCCCTATTGTAATACCTTATCATAATTTACTGTAGAGATAGAGAAGTATCTCTTAGACAAGAACTAAAAGAACTAGGAGTAACAGACAGCAAACCAACCAGCACCACAGCCAAAGGTAAAAATAAACAATCCTTACTTAAATCGCCAATACAATACAATACAATATCTTTATTTAAGAAGGGAGACGCAATAACCATTTACAGTTTTCTAAACTACGACCCCCCTAAGGAAACACGACAAAAAAATTGTTTGCCGATACTATTACAGTGCAACTACTGAAAACATTATTATCCAATCACGGTTGAGAATATAAACAATAGAATCTGTACAAATGTTTGACGTTTTTGTTTGAAATGCTAATAATAGATGCTAATTTTCATTACATGTGAACGGAATAGATCAAGATTGAATAAGAAACATGTTAGCATGTAAGAACCCTCTACTATTTTTTGGTTTGATCTCAAAAAAACATTTATTTTGATATTTGTTTGAGTGGTTCCGGTTCCAGTAGTCGCACTTCAGTTCACATTTCCCTGCGCCATCTTGAAAGGTAGCCGAGCCTTTGCATCGAAGCGAGACGAACGTTGAGCTTGCTATGATAGAGACCTCTTAATACCTTACCGCACAATTATTCACGTGTCTAATTTGCTGAATATAGTATTTTCCCTCCAACTAATGACAATGTTTTCATTGCAAGTTCAACGTTCGTCTCGCTTCGATGCAATGGCCAGGCTCCCTTTCGAGATGGCGCAGGGAACTGAAGGGGACTATTCCGTTATTTTGTTTTATGTTTTGTCTGTCTGCTGGCCATATTTATGTTAGCACATGCGAGACAAACACCCGGGGGGGGGGGGGGGATGCTCGTCGTATCTCTTATGGGTAAAAATCAGCGACTTGGTATCTTTTTGGGTGTCAAATGCGAATGTTTGAAAATGAGCATTTTCTGGTATTTCTTAGGGTGTCGAAAAAGGAGAGAAGTGCGTATCGATATTCGCTTCTGATACGTATTTGAATTATTTGTTGTGGTATCTCTTAGGGAGAAAAATTCATTCAGCTACGCGCTTTTAAAAAGACTTCCGGTATTTTTTTATTTTTTTTTAACAAAATGGCGGAAATCTAGGTTTCCCTTGCTGTCATTATCACTTATGTGTTTTAATCGTGATAGGTATTCAGACAATCCCAACCACTGAGGGCTCTGTTCAAGTGAATGCATCCAATATGTACTGTGTTGTATGTCATCGACTTTGTCACTTATCATCGGTAAGCTTCTTATTTATGATGGATGCTGTATTATACACCCCGCTTTCCGAGAAAGTTTGTCACCCGTGAAGTGAAAAGCCTACAAGCTAGTAGCGCAGGGGATTGTGGATAACCTATGTATACTTTATTAGAACGCAGGGATTTCATGGCCACATTACTACACTTGTCAATATGTTATTGAGAAATGTCCATTTTGACTTATCAAACAACAAGAAAGAAGTTCTGAATGCACATTTAGTTTCTGAACTGATCCATGATACTTTGCGCCACTAGCTTGTGTGCTTTTCACGGGTGACAAACTTTCTCGGAAAGGGTGTATGACATTAGTATAAATACATAAGTGATTTCTACACCTATTTCAAAAATCGTTGTCGCAGCCGAAGCTACGATCCACACTCTGAAGCCTGCAAAGGATGTCGGTTACATGGACTTAATTTGTGATTTATTGCACGTTTTTTAAAGAAATATTTGTATTTATATCTACCACAACAACAACTTGTTATGGCCATATAACACAAACACGTACAACCAAAATAGGATATGAATGAATCGATAACAAGAGAAGAAATACCGACATCTTTTGCAGGCTTCAGAGTATGGCTTTGTTTGCGACAACCATTTTTGAAATAGGTGTATAATGCTCAATAAGTGATTATTTAACAATTATTCGCCGAAGGCGAAGTGATTATCGGTGAATATTTACCGAGCGGTGAGTCTTCGAGCTGCGAGGTAAATATTCACCGATAATCACTTCGCCTGAGGTGAATAATCGTTTTAGTATAAATACAAAGGTAATTATTTCAAAAAAGAAAGAAGGAAACAGCATTAGGTGAAAGTGAAAATATTTTATTTTTTAAAAGCGCGACCGTTACGCGTAAAAATTATAAACTTTGTCTCGCATATAATGACAAAAAAAAACAACGTGAAAATTTACTATGATACCTTTAAATAGCTTGACACCAAACTTAGTAGCTTCTTTTGTCGATCTTGGGACAGCATTTTCTTTAAAGTTTTCAATTTCATCTTCGCTAACAGTGACAAAACAACTACTGGCAGCCATTTTGTCCGAAAAGGTGATTATCGGCTGATAATCCGAGATAGCAAACCAATCAGAGCGCGCGATTTTGTATAATCACCTTTGTATTTATACTAATTATTATTATAACCATTTGTGGTTTTTCCCAGGTGTTAAGTGAAGAAGATTCCGAGTTGCTGTGTATGTCTGATGCCGTTGATTACATACGAGAGGAAAGGCCAACAGAACCATTAACCATCGTCACTAACTGTCCATTGGTAAGCCAGATTGCTTCTTAAGGTCCGTTAACAATAGCAGGGTTCCCACTGTCAGGGAAAAGTCAGTGAAATTTGAATTTTTTTCAAGGTCAGGGAATTTTGATTTTGGTCAGGAAAATTTGTAATTTATCAAAAAGTCAGGGAAAAGTCAGGGAATTTTGCCAACATTATCAAATTTGTGTTGGTGATAATTGTCCTAAACAAAAGTTCTTGATAATATTACGTAAATTATTAAAAGTAGGAAAAATTATGCCGGTGCATCTTGGTCATTGAAAAATCGTTTTTGGTCAGGTAAAAGTCAGGGAATTTTACTTTTGCAGATGAGTGGGAACCCTGAATAGCCATTTTGTCGCGCGACAAGAGCGGCGATTTCACAGATTTGTCAACGTTACTTTGAACATGCTCGAACTTTAGTACAATTTGCTACGACTTTCTGTCTCCTAAATTCGAGTGTATTCGAAATTGCGGCTACAAATCTGCGATAAAATCGCCATTGAAATCGCAGCTCTTGTCGCACGACAAAATTGCTAGTGTAAACGGGCCTTTATGGCTGGAAAACTGTGCATTTTCCCCCCTGCAATTTGTCTATTAATAATGTTGCGACACAAGTTGCTGAAGAACTGCATTGTAACAGAGGCTGTCTCGCAGTTTGTTGTTGTTGCAGACAGCATTCGGAACTCAGCAACTTGCAAAGCCTCGTTTTCAAGTACTGCGAGACAAGTTGCTGGGAAAAATGCACATTGTAACAGCATACGAAATGACACACGAGAAAAACATACAAACAGACAAACAAACATGCAAACAAACAGACAAACAAACATACAAACAAACATTCAAACAAACATACAAACAAACAAACAAACAAACATACATACATACATACAAACAAACATACAAACAAACATACAAACATACAAACATTCAAACAAACATGCAAACAAACAGACAAACAAACAGACAAACAAACAAACAAACATACAAACATACAAACAAACATACAAACAAACATGCAAACAAACAAACATACATACAAACATACAAACAAACATTCAAACAAACATGCAAACAAACATGCAAACAAACAGACAAACAAACATACATACAAACATACAAACAAACATTCAAACAAACATACAAACAAACATGCAAACAAACAAACAAACATACATACAAACATACAAACAAACATTCAAACAAACATACAAACAAACATACAAACAAACATTCAAACAAACATACAAACAAACATGCAAACAAACAAACAAACACAAAAATATTCAAACATGCAAACAAACAGTCAAACACACAAGCATGCAAACACACAAATATACAAACAAACATACAAACAAACATTCAAACAAACATACAAACAAACATGCAAACAAACAGACAAACAAACAGACAAACAAACATACAAACATACAAACAAACATACAAACAAACATGCAAACAAACAAACAAACAAACATACAAACATACATTCAAACAAACATTCAAACAAACATACAAACAAACATGCAAAGAAACATTCAAACAAACATACAAACAAACATGCAAACAAACATACAAACAAACAAACAAACATACAGACAAACAGACAAACAGACAAACAAACATACAAACATACAAACAAACATACAAACATACAAACAAACAGACAAACAAACAGACAAACAAACAGACAAACAAACATACAAACAAACATACAAACATACAAACAAACAAACATACAAACAAACAAACAGACAAACATACAAACAAACATACAAACAAACATTCAAACAAACATACAAACAAACATGCAAACAAACAAACAAACACACAAAAATTCAAACATGCAAACAAACAGTCAAACACACAAGCATGCAAACACACAAATATACAAACAAACAAACGAACACACAAAACAAAACAAACACACAAACATGCAAACAAGCAAATAAACAAACAAACAAACACATAAACATGCAAACAGACAAATATACACACAAACTTGCAAACAGACACTCAAACACACAAGCATGCAAACAGACAAATATACATACAAACCAACAGACAAAACAAACAAACACACAAACAAACAAAACAAACAATCACACAAACATGCAAACAGACAGTCAAACACACAAGCATGCAAACACACAAATATACAAACAAACAAACAGACAAAACAAACAAATAAGCATGCAAACAGCCAAATATACAAACAGACACATGCAAACAGACAAATATACAAACAGACAAACATGCAAACAGACAAATATACAAACAGACAAGCAAATAAGCTGTCAAACAAGCAAACTTTACGTGGATTATCATCATCACTGTAATAATAACGTCTTTTCTCCTCTCCAGTCTCAGTTAGAAGAAGCTCTCTCAACTGTGACAGACAAGCTAAAGAACTTATGACGTAAGCGGGACAAAATGCGCCTGCGTACTGGACACTTTTAGTTCTCATCCATAAAAAAGCAAACGAAAAATGCATTCTAATGAAAACTGCTGTAGTCAGTTACTTTGATATGGACTGACTACTGGTTGATTGTAATTAAAAGGCTGAAAATGAATGAATGGTACACCAGTTTTAATGAAAGATGTCCAAGCTATAGGCGATTGTCCATAGGCGTACGTATGTGAGATTCATCTGTTATAATAACATAAATATAATATACAAAATAGTAGAAATTAATATATTTGATAACCGAAGTAAATTAAAACTAAACAATAATGAATCCCTAATTGCTTGCTTGCTTGCTTGCTTGCTTGCTTGCTTGCTTGCTTGCTTGCTTGCTTGCTTGCTTGCTTGCTTGCTTGCTTGCTTGCTTGCTTGCTTGCTTGCTTGCTTGCTTGCTTGCTTGCTTGCTTGCTTGCTTGCTTGCTTGCTTGCTTGCTTGCTTGCTTGCTTGCTTGCTTGCTTGCTTGCTTGCTTGCTTGCTTGCTTGCTTGCTTGCTTGCTTGCTTGCTTGCTTGCTTGCTTGCTTGCTTGCTTGCTTGCTTGCTTGCTTGCTTGCTTGCTTGCTTGCTTGCTTGCTTGCTTGCTTGCTTGCTTGCTTGCTTGTCGTTTTGTTTGTTCGGGGTTTTTTCGCCTATCGCTTGGAAACCTTTTTGAAACTTTGAGCATCGTAAAGATTTAAAAACCTCACTGCATCACTATTGAGTTAATAATAAGCTAAACCTCTCACAAATACAATTGGGAATCAAACCCACTAAATACCATAAAACAGTTATTTCTTTAACGCGAAAACTCTTTCAATGCTAATAGAAACTGACGCAAGATGCAAGGTAAATGTGCATACATCTGCCTCGTCTTCTTGTTCCTCACAATTATATATTTCCACAAATTCCATCTCATCTAAGCTGACTATTCACGTCAAAGAAATGACTATTTTGCTGGTGTTTCCCACTGCATTGTCTGATCTTTCATGCTATTGTTGGGAAAATTCAAATACATTCCGGTTTCTTTTAGAGATAAAGCTAAACATCCAGGTTTACAGAATGAGCTGCGCAAAAGATAGTTAACGCTGGTTGACCAATAGACACAATCACGACATTGACGGTGAAATCAAGAACAATAGTTATTCAAATAGGTCACCATATTTTGATTCAACCTACATGTATGGGAGGCTAGTCAGTCTAGAACAATAGTTATTCAAATTGATCACCAAATTTCAAATCTGTTTATGGAGTTTAAACAAAATACTAAAGCACTTTCCAAACTACGCGTGACGTGACATTCAGCAACAAGCACAGCTCATCCTGTATTCCTATATCGACATAAAACTGTTTATATTATGTAGAGAGTAAATTATTTTATCCATAATAGAGAGTGCGTTAAATCTTGGGTTGGGAAAAAGGAAAACGTTGATACACCTATTTTAAAAAGGTTGTTAAAGGCTTTAGGTCATTCTGAGACAGAACGGAATTATGGGTATCAAAGTTTTGTTAAAAGGAAGCCTAAAATATTTAGAATAACCTCCCATGTTCTTTACGAGAATAATGACTACAAGCAACACTAAATATCTCAACAATAACCTCCACGTTCTAGACGAGAATGACTGTAAGAATCACTAAATATCTCAACAATAACCTCCATGTTCTAGACGAGAATAATGACTATAAGCAACACTAAATATCTCAACAATAACCTCCATGCTTTTGACAAGAATAATGACTGTAAGTAACATTAAATATCTCAACAATAACCTCCACGTTCTAGACTATAATAATGACTGTAAGTAACACCAAATATCTCAACAATAACCTCCACGTTCTAGACTATAATAATGACTGTAAGAATCACTAAATATCTCAACAATAACCTGCACGTTCTAGACTATAATAATGACTGTAAGTAACACCAAATATCTCAACAATAACCTCCACGTTCTAGACTATAATAATGACTGTAAGAATCACTAAATATCTCAACAATAACCTCCACGTTCTAGACTATAATAATGACTGTAAGAATCACTAAATATCTCAACAATAACCTCCACGTTCTAGACTATAATAATGACTGTAAGAATCACTAAATATCTCAACAATAACCTCCACGTTCTAGACTATAATAATGACTGTAAGTAACGTTAAATATCTCAACAACAATCTCCATGTTTTCCACGGAAATTATGATTGCAAGCACTTTGATTATTCGCGTTTAGATTTATACCCAGAATGCCTTTCCATCTTGGACTTTCTTATCACCTTGGTCAGTTGGTCAAGCTTTTTAAAATAGCATGATTCGTATTGTGCGCTGGCTATTTAATAATTCAAAATAAAATAAAAATGTTTTATCTTTTTTGAATATTGACTTTTTTCTTTTATTTAATATTCATGTTATCTAGTATTGCTGTAAAATTTGACAAAAGGCGCATTTGTACAGGGATAATCTCGATTCGGAGTAAATTCAAATGTGTTTTCTATTGTTTAGCAGTAGTATTTTCCCGTGCTTGGATTGGAATTTGTAAATATTTTTACAGCATAACGAATAGGGTGCTTGGAGGTAACCAAGCTTATCCCAGCCTGTAATTCAGCGAGTGCTGCAAGAGGCCTGGATAAACACATCTATCTATCTATCTGTGCAAGTGCGCCTTTTGTCAAACAGTACAGCGGTACTAGATAACGTGAAACTGAAGTATTGGAGAGTTTAAAATTCACGTTTACGCCAAACGTCAAAACTAACCGATTTTTCTGCGTTTACTGTTTACCATTTGAGATCTCCGCGTAAATAATGTCCTTGTGTTGTTTGTTAATACACATTTTATTCATTGAGATCTTTTACGCAGTTATTTGAAGCTTTTAAAGCAATATTAGAAAGGACAATCTGACGTTAGGCGTTCCCGTAAACGTGAATCTTAAACTCTCTAAACACAAGTCAGTTTGTTAATTGAGCCTGTATTTTGTCTTAGAGCTATCATGTCTATTCCGGAAGTAAAAGATTTATTATTCCTATATGAAAATGATTGATAGATGTCAGAAGAAGGAGCTCTGATTGGTTAAGGTAATTAGTAATATGATATGCAAAATAGCTTGGTAGTAACTTCACCGTTTTGGACGAGAATTATCTTGAAATCAACAATAACCTCCATGTCCTTGATGAGAACAATTATTGTATAGGTAATATCTCAACAATAACCTCCATGTTCTTGATGCACATAATTACGCAACGAGGAACTGTGTGTGGAATTTTGATTATTTTTCAACAACTACTACATTGACTCTCACATTCATGGCGCAAGCAGCAACTTCATTTTCTTTTGTGGGATCCCTGTGCTCATAATTTGCGCGCGCAAAAGCCTGCGTTTTCTTTCTACAGCGGATTCATCTTATAATATAGTGACGTCACAATGCAAATCATTCACTTGTTTGTTTATTACAAAAGTTGCGGTAAGTTTGCGTTTCCTTACAAGCACCGTTTAACGTGTTGTCTTAGAAATGTATGCAGCAGTTGACAACCGTCAAACCTGTGTTATGGCCGTTCACACGGGCGATCGATGTTTGTGGCGATTTGCGGTGCGATTTTCGCAGCGATTTTTACGTCGTTGCAAATTCGTGCGTGTAAACAACCGGTCTTTATGTTGACCATTGTGAATGGTGCAGGGATAAGGACAGCAATATCAACTTATTGTGAAACGTACGCTGTTAGATGTAAAGAAAATGGTATAACCACATACGCGCGATAACAGGATTGACGTTGGAGTATTTCGAGAGGTAACTGGGTATTGTATGATGTCAAAAGTGTATTTTGGGTGTATATCCAGATAATTTATATATTTTTGTCTTTAAATGGCCTATAAACTTGGACAGCCTTTTTGTAAGACATGTTGGCGTACAATTCCTTTTCGTCTTTGTACAACATATCACCTTGGACAACCTTTTTGAAATAGGTGTATGCCCATGATTCCTTTCCGTCTTTGAATAACATATCACCTTGGACAAACGTTTTGAAATAGGTGTATGCCCATGATTCCTTTCCGTCTTTAAACAACATTTTTGAAATAGGCGTATGCCCATAATTCCTTTCCGTCTTTGAATAACATATCACCTTGGACAACCTTTTTGAAATAGGTGTATGCCCATAATTCCTTTCCGTCTTTGGATAACATATCACCTTGGACAAACGTTTTGAAATAGGTGTATGCCCATAATTCCTTTCCGTCTTTGGATAACATATCACCTTGGACAAACGTTTTGAAATAGGTGTATGCCCATAATTCCTTTCCGTCCTTGAATAACATATCAGTCTAGCTTTTCGCATGTTGTTGATCAAGTTCTTCTTTATGCTTCGTAAACTCTTAGACTTTCATTGTTATAAGAGTTCTTTTGTATTTTCTTTTTTTAATACGTGGACGTACAGTGACATATTTTGTTATGGTATTGCCAACCAACTATTGTTATTAGAACAAAGTAAATTAAGAAATCTGGTTGGCAAATTTGCATCACAATACCAACACTTGTAAACACTACGCTCACCTATATAACCACGATGAAAATCATCTTCAAGTTGGTCATTAATTGAGTTGTATACTTGAGAACAATACTGATACTTTAAGTGACTGGACAAGCTATTTGATGCCAGGTGTTATGCACTCGCCTAGCCATTTCGCTGTCAATACTTAGATCAATGTACTATTCTGAACTAGAGCGAACAAAACCAGACACAAATATCGCATATATTGAAAATCTTCTTCGCGTTACGACAAACAGCAGTGGTAAGTTTAATGTTTCTACTCAGTTACATTTTGTTTTCATTTTCATCGTTTCATGCATGCAGTCTCATTCTCATACTTTAAGATCATCGTTCTTGTTCTTGTTTATTCTGATTCTGACATTTATGTTTATATTTTATTTTGATATTTTGATTCCGAATCTTGTTCTCATTCTTCTTTTGATTCTTTTAAGAATCAAAAGAAGAATGAGAACAAGATTAAAATCTCGTTCTCATCCTCGTTCAGATACTGATTCTGATTTTGATTCGCATTCTTGTTCTCACTCATATGTTCTGATTAATTCTCAATGTTATTCTCATTCTTGTTCTTACTTCATGCTCGTTCTTATTCTGATTTTGATTCGGAATCTCGTTCTTATTTTCGTTCTGATTCTGATTTTCACTTTTATTCTTGTTCTTGTTCTGATTCTGATTCTCGTTCACATTCTTGTCCTCATTTTCATTCTTGTTAATTCTGATTCTTTTTCTCAATCTCATTCTTTTTCTGATTCGCGCTCACATTTTTGTTCCTATTCTGATCATTCCAATTCTTATTCTCATTCTGATTTTCATTCTCATTTTTGTTCCGATTCTGATGAGAGGCGTGATAGTCTGGGTTCGATTCCCGGCCCGGGCGATTGCGTTGTGTCCTTGGGCAAGACACTTTACTCTCTATGTGCCTCGTCTTCTGGATAAGGAAGTAAAGCCGGAGGTCCCGTCTGCTTTCACTCTAATCCTATATAAGGTGGACGTTAAAGATCCTGTTGTGCTATGTTCGCAAAGAGTAGGGGATTGTCTCCCGGTACAACAGTCAGGCCTCGGAGGCATTCACTAACAACACTCATGATTGTAAACTGCTGGTTTACAGCAGTCCGATAAGTCCTCCATATACACATTAGTAGATTGTAAAGCGCTATGAGCTATTCGAGAGATATAGCGCTATATAAATTGAGGCATTTTTTTTTTAAATTCCTATTCTCATTCTTATTCTGATACATATTTCTGAATATATTTAAAACCCATTGCCAGATTGCGTGTACGTGTCGAAGTTGTCCATTTGTATTTGGTAAAGCTAATAGCGATTACGGATATATACTAGTAAAGTGTCCTTAAATTGTTCCCTATCAATACAAACTAAGACTCTAAAAATCTCGATTGTCAATCGTTTGAAGGACGATACTCATTGCACTTCCTATAGTATTAATGCGCTTTTTATCAATTAACTTAATGGTCAAAGTCTAGGTCAAACCTAATGTTGAAATACTTTAAATCTGCCATAATGGACGAGAAGTTTTATTAAGACTCAAAATAATATTGCAAAATAAAAAAAATTCCCACGTGACTAAAATATGGAGATGTGATTGGAGAATTATTTGTAAGGTACAATAATATCGAACGCTGAATTGTCCTATTTTTTTATGACGTCACATCAAAACATTTTATTGTTCTAGCGCTAAGGATCATGGTCGCCAGTGGGGGACAGATTCATAACAACAATACAAGAATACACGATAAAATTGCATTTACAAGACGGAGAGGAAAGAAATGACATCAAAAATGCCATAAATATGAAAGTATACACATCGACACATAACATACATAAACATTAGATAATTTTAAGCTCAATTTTCAAAGAGTAAGAAGATTTAGTTGAAATTACCATTGTTTTCGGCGATTCTATCCCCCACTAAAACACATCGTGACGTCATAATGAAATGGGGCAATTGATGTTGTCATCTCAACACCATTATTAACTTCGAAAAGCAGTAGTTGCATTATTGATATTGAAGTTTTAGTCTCTAGAAATATAAATGTCCCAACGACAATACCGTGCACTGAGTTGATGTTGTCATTTTCAACACCATTATTAACTTTGAAAAGCGATGGTTGCATTAATATATTGAAGTAGCAATTCGCTTTTTGTCAAAGCCCTTCATATAGCCATGACATAAATGAAGTGGTCGATCGATCGAAAATATTGTCTATGATATCTTATAGACCACTTTCATAAATAGTAAAAAATAAGTTTTGACAGATATTTCAATAAACTAGCGAGTAAACTAGTATAGGCTGCGTCGGTGTTTGATAGAAACGATAGGTAATATATAGAATGATATTTTAATATTTTAGAGCTGTCACTGATGAAAGAACCACCTGATATAGGCATGTCTGGAAGGTTTTGATTCTCTGACTAAAATATCAAAGAAGTTATGCTCAATGAAAAATGTAGAGGTTTCTATGTAATTTCCTGTCTGCTGAGGCCTTTGTTGCCTTGTGTTGGTGTATTTCTGATTTTTCAAATTCATACAGACTACTTTTACAAGTTATTCTTATTGTGAATGCCTATATATAAAAGCTGTCTTTTCTTAACACAGCAATTTTAAATATTATGATAATTAGTGGTGGCCATTTATGAATTGTCTATTATTCCTTTCGGCAAGAACTGAGGCTGTCTCTTCCAGCTGTTCGTTCTCCTTGCATTCTTGTCAGTATTTCCTCTTTCAAGATATGATGACTAGATAGGAAACGTGTCAGTCATGTTCAAAATTGATGAAACATTTGTATTTCCAAAGACTAAAGCGGCTTCACTACAGGGTCGTGACGAAGCATGTGGGATTATGGATCACATGCCTGGGATCGGGTATCACATACAGTCATTTGAAAAAACATTGTCGCCGGCCGGCTCTGCGACTACGCGACTAGCCCAAGCGGGAGTATTGGTAAAAATCACTGAAGCAATACATTTTTAGCACGCGCTAAAGAATATGCTGAAATATGTAGCGAGTACATGAATGAATGTGTGCCTTCGCGATCTGTGCAAAGAAATAAACCGTTGTATAGAGCGTGGAGACAAGTAAATAGCTACTTCTTCAGTTTTCATGCAGAGGATTTGTGTCATCCAAATCAATCGCCAGCGCAAATCTAATAGAAGCAAGGCACTGAGAACTCAAGATGTTGATATGCTTAAGGGATTTCTACCCATACTCCTTTTAGGTCTAGTCGCGTAGTCACGAAGCCGGTCGGCGACAACGTTTTTTCAAATGACTGTATTCCGAATCAACATGGATCAGGGATCCCAGAAGAGGGATCGGAATCGTATGAATAAATTCAGGGATCAAAATACGCGAGCTTTTGGGATCAGGGATCAAACTTTTGTGTAAAAAATCTGGATCAATCACGAGAAAACACCCCTGGTCACGATCCTATCAATATATTAATGCAACTATTGCTTTTCAAATAGTACTTCAAAGCTACAGGCTTATATGGTATATGGGATCAGGGATCAAGCCCAAAAATTAGGCCCGGATCAGGGATCAGAGGCCAGGGCTCAGGGATCGAAGAGCTGGGATCAAGGATCAAAAGTTGTGATGGGATCAAATTTTCAAAACGGAGGTCAAGGATCAAAAGTTTGGAAAAAATTGGGCTCAGGGATCAAAAATACCGAAATGATCCGGGATCAATAGGTCGGCAAAATATACCATGTTACGAGCCTGACAATAATTAAGTGCTGTGTTCGATATTGTTGGGACATTTATATTTTTAGAGACTAAATGACAATATACTAAGCACCTGGTTGAAACGATAATACAGATTAAAACGCAATTGACCTTTTTCAAAACGAGTTAAGGACTGGGTACTAGTTTCCCTTATTAATGTAATTAAGAAATGAACCTCATAATATAAAAGAGAAGATCAAGATATGTAAGGTTCCTGAGATTTGGTGCTTTTGGTTGGATATTGAGTGAGTTACAGCCATTCAAAACTGCCCAAAATTACAAATGAATGTATGGATTGGAAGGACAGGCTTCCTTCCAAACCATACATTTCCTTCTATTTTTAGGCATTTTTATGAGGCTGTATCTTAGTCAGAATACAACCAAATGCAACCAAGAATCTTACATATTTTGATGTGCTCTATTTAATTATGAGTTCATTTCTTAATTGCATTACATGTAATAAGGGAAACTAGTACCCATTCCCTTACTCGTTTCGCAAAAGGCCAATTCATTGTGGGTTGGGCCTAGACCCTTCTCTGTACTGAAACATTGCTTTTCAAAAGTTAATGGTCAGTTCAAAAATGACACTTACTCAATGTCTAAAATCATTGGGACATGTCACCTTTTTTAAGAGCAAACCTGAACGACTACCTTCGGCTTTCACAAGTCAAACCTCTCTACAATCAATGTTATAGTTGGTTTTCACAATAGTTGGACGTACAGTGACGTATTTTGTTATGGTTTTACCAACCAACCATTGTTATTAGAACAAAGAAAATTTACAAATCTATTGTTAAAATATAGTTGGCAAATTAGAATCACAAACCAACACTTGTAAACACTACGTCCACCTATATACCGATGCATTTTTGACTAGAAACCTCAACGTTAATAAAGAAAAAAGGCGGAACTTTACTCATAAACATACATGCTGCAATATTAACGATTACAGTGGAACCCCGTTAATCCGGCTACCGAAGGGACAGCCCAAAGTGGCCGTATTAATTGGGTGGCCGTATTACGCGCTTAAATTTTTAAATTATATTCTTGTCATGGTAATTTCATTCTTCTTCTTCAACTTTGATATCGATATTTTGTTTTTCTTTCTCTTTTTCTCGTCCGTTATTGTGGTTGGTGCAGCGTCTTGCTCTACTTGTTGTTTCTGTTTCTGTTGTAGTACCAATATTAACGGTGAGTTGGTTGGCTAAAATATTGACTTGGTTATTTTATTCAGTCTTCTTCAAAATTGATTTCTTGATTGTCTTTCTTTTTTCTCGTCCATTTTTGTGGCTGATGCAGCGTCTTGCTGTCGTTGTTGTTGTTGTCGTTGTTGTTGTTGTTGCTGATGTTGATGTTTCCAGGATGAAAATCATCTTCAAGTCAAATATTGACCTGCTTATTTCATCCTTCTTCTTCAAACTTGATATATTGATTGTCTTGCTTTTTTCTCGTCCGTTTGTGTGGTTGATGCAGCGTCTAGCTGTCCTTGTTGTTTTTGTTTTTGTTGCTGATGTTGATGTTTCCAGGATGAAAATCATCTTCATGCATTTTTCTCGTGCGTTTTTGCGGTTAGTGCAGCGTCTGGTTGTTGTTTTTGTTTCTGAAAGTCATCTTCAAGTTCATCTTGGATTGAGTGGTGCTTGAAAACGATCACAATGATCCTTCAACCGATCGTGAGTGGACAGTGTTAATACGTATTCAAAGAGTCATTTCAATGACTTCCATCAATTATTCTGAACTAGAGAGAGCAAAACAATTGTCAACAATACCGCCGCATTGTAGTGATAGTTTTCTTCGCGTTCGGCTGTCAAGAGAAGCTAGCTTGTCGTGGTAAGTTCAATGTTTTTACTTGGTTAGAATTACATTTTGTTTCATTTCCATCTATATTCTCGTTTTAATCCTCTTACTTAGTATGGGTCTTATTCTGAATGCGATTTTGATTCTCGTGCACATTAATTCTTGCTCCGATTTTCATTTCCATTCTTGTTCACTTTCTTGTTTCTTGCTCTCTTTTTGATTCTTGCTCTCATTTTCGTTCTCTTTCGTGTTCTATTCTCAAGCTCATCGTTGCTCTGATTCTAATTGTCGTTCACATTCTTGTTCTTATTTTCATTCTAATTTGTGTTCTCAATCTCACTCTTGTTCTGATTCTCATTTTTGTTCTTGTTTCTCTTTCTCATTCTTATTCTCATTTTTGTTCTTGTTTCTCTTTCTCATTCTTATTCTCATTTGTGTTCTTGTTTCTCATTGTTTCTCATTCTGTTTCTCATTTGTGTTCTTGTTTCCCTTTCTGTTTCTCATTCTTATTCTCATTCTTGTTCTTGTTTCTCTTTCTGTTTCTCATTCTTATTCTCATTCTTGTTTCTCTTTCTGTTTCTCATTCTTATTCTCATTTGTGTTCCTTTTCCCTTTCTGTTTTTCATTCTTATTCTTATTCTCATTTTTGTTCTTGTTTCTCTTTCTGTTTCTCATTCTTTTTCCCATTAATAGTTTTATACCACTTTTTTATTACTATGTGTGTTTTCTTATTCGATCCCATTCTCAATACTCACTATATATCATTCTCATTTTCGTGGCTTCTTTTCCCTCCTTGGGCTCAATTTATCATGTGTCTATTTATCATGGGGTTATTTTATATTCCAAGTCCGGGGGGAGGACTCCCTTAGAAGACCATCGCGTACCTTTTTAGGGTCTCGAACTGGCACCGTACCTTTTAGGATCAGTTTTCGAACTTAAGATTATATACATATTGAGAATTTTTTAAATGTGTTCGTACCTTTTAGGGTCTGAAATAAGTATCTGAGTTAATTTATGCGTACCTTTTAGGGTCATTTTCAAAACCGTCCGTCGAGCACCCCTATCATTTTTGTAGGGAGTCCCCCCCCCCCCCCCCCCCCCGGGATTTCAAGTTGCATTTACCTATGATAATCATTCTCATTCCTTTCAAAAGGATGAATTCCACCAATATAACTACCACTCTTTCGCCTCGATGGGTTGTCTTCCTAAGCCGCACCTCTCTGGATATCGCCGTAGACACATGCCTGCTGTCCCTACTTGGGCTGGCCGCTATTACTGGAAATCTTCTGGTGATACTGTCGTTGTATCGCAAGCCAGCTCTTCGCACTTGTACAAACTACTTAGTCCTATCCCTTGCTACAACAGACATCTTATTTGCTTTGATTGTTCTACCATGGTCAGTCTTCTGGATCAATTACATCAAGACTAGACAATTTGCAAGCCAATTCGGAGATGAAAAGTATCACCAAGTTTGCGATTTTCAGGCAATATGTTGGATCATCTTAACCAGTGTCTCGGGAAATACAATGGCGTTGATGGCCGTCAATCGCTTCATCATCTTCTGTAGAAGCGAGAAATACATACACATTTTCAGAAAGAGAAATACGCTGGCAATGATAGCTTCCGTTTGGTTGATATGCATTTGCTTTGCTGTCTACATTGTGAAAGGAAGCTTCTATTACACAAGGTTTCAGGTCCAGGAGCTTACTTGCTTTGTGTCGAGAAAGACAAAGACACCAGAGACAAAAATACTAGGACACATACTACTAGGCGGCGCCATAGCAACACCTTACGTCATTATACTATTCTGTTATTTAAATATATTGAGAAAAATCTACCTCCACAAACAAACAGTCGCAACTACTCCACCGATGAATTCGAATCTCTTGAGTGCGCAAGAGGTTAAGATCACGTGGACTTTGTTTACGGTGTTGCTAGGATACCTGGTCACGTGGATACCCGTGTTGTTCGTCGGGGTAGCTAATAGTTATAATAAGTGGCTGTCGCATCGTATTACGGTGATAGTGCCGTTCAGTGTCGCCAGCAGCAGCGTGTTAAATCCATTGATATATGGTGCATTGAATCCTGCTTTTAGAAAAGAATATCTAAAGATAGTTCAATGTAGATAGATAGCAATCTAGTCGCATCGTCTTACGGTGATAGTGCTGTTCAGTGTCGCCAGCAGCAGCATGTTAAATCCATTGATATATGGTGCAATGAATCCTGCATTTAGAAAAGAATATCTTAAGATAGTTCAATTTAGATAGATAGCAATAATGTTAAGATTATCGCATCGTCTTACGGTGATAGTGCCGTTCAGTGTCGCCAGGAGCAGCGTGTTAAATCCATTGATATATGGTGCAATGAATCCTGCATTTAGAAAAGAATATCTTAAGATAGTTCAATTTAGATAGATAGCAATAATGTTAAGATTATCGCATCGTCTTACGGTGATAGTGCTGTTCAGTGTCGCCAGCAGCAGCGTGTTAAATCCATTGTTATATGGTGCAATGAATCTTGTTTTTAGAAAAGAATATCTAAAGATAGTTCAATGTAGATAGATTGCTAAATACAGGAATGGACTCATGGCGCCTTTTATCATTGGATTATTACCGTAAGACGATGCGACAATTCTTATATTATTGCTAAGATTATTAGCAGTAATTTGATTTAGGAGTTTCACTAAGCAATACAAGTTTATAATTAGATACCCTGTATCAATATAGCTCAAAAAAAGAAATAAAAAAAACAGCAATAAATTTTCAAATAAGTATTTCAAAAAGGTTGTCCAATGCGATAGTTCATTCCAAGACGGAAAGGCATTATAGGTATCACCTATTTCTAAATAGTACAGGTTGTCCAAGGTAATTAAATGTTTAATGTTACCTTTTTTAGGCTTTACTGAAGTTAAATTTTGCTCGCAAATGTGGTAATACCAACATCATTCTCTCTACATCTTGACGAGCACCAATGACTGATGTGTGACGACTAGTTGATTTGGTAAAGATGTTGTCCAAGGTGATACGTTGAAAAGGTGTTATACGTAAACATGTCTTACAAAAAGGCTGTACACCCAAAATGCACTTTTGACAGACAACACCCATGCAGTTACCTTTCGAAATACTTCAACGTCAATCTTTCTGTTATCGCGCGTATGTGGTTATACCATCAATATTTTTTTCTATACATCTAACAGCGTAAGTTTCACAATAAGTTGATATTGTTGTCCTTATTCCCGCACCATTCACAATGGTCAACATAACGGAGGTTTGACGCCATTGACGGTTGTCAAGTGATGCAGGTATTTCTAAGATAAAAGGTAAAACGGTGCTTGTAAGGAAACGCAAACTTGCCACTACTTTAAAATAAATAAATAATTGAATGATTGGCATTGTGACGTCACTATATTATGTGATGAATCCGCTGTAGAAAGAAATGCAGGCTTTTGCGTACGCTCCTTTAAAAAACACAGGGATACCATAAATTGATTTTTGAAACAACATTTTTCAGTACCAGTTTTATTGATTATTATTTATTCTTTCAATCGTACAATTACTTTCGCTCGTTTGCTCATTAATTCATTCATACCTTCATCCATGCATCCATTCCTCCATCAATTTATTTTTTTTGTTTGTTCGTTCATTTGTTTTTTCATTTATTTGTTTGTATTCATTTGTTTGTTTGTTCATTTATTTATTTGTTTGTTTGTCATTTACTTATTTGTTTGTTTGTTCATTTATGTGTTTATTTGTTTGTTTGTTCATTTATTTATTTGTTTGTTTGTTTGTTTGTTCATTTATTTATTTGTTTGTTTGTTCATTTATTTATTTGTTTGTTTGTTCATTTATTTATTTATTTGTTTGTTTATTATTGATACGTATTTGTTTGTTTGTTCATTTATTTATTTGTTTGTTTGTTTGTTCATTTATTTATTTGTTTGTTTGTTCATTTATTTATTTGTTTGTTTGTTCATTTATTTGTTTATTTATTTGTTTGTTTATTTGTTTGTTTGTTTGCTCATTTATTTATTTGTTTGTTTGTTCATTTATTTGTTTATTTATTTGTTTGTTTATTTGTTTATTTATTTGTTTGTTTATTTATTTGTTTATTTATTTGTTTGTTTATTTGTTTGTTTATTTATTTGTTTGTTTATTTATTTGTTTGTTTATTTATTTGTTTGTTTATTTATTTGTTTGTTTATTTGTTTGTTTATTTGTTCATTTATTTATTTATTTGTTTGTTTGTTTGTTTGTTAATTTATTTTTATTTTTTTTGTTTATTCATTCATTCATTAATCCATCCATCAATTCATTAATACTTTCATTTATTTATTCATTGATCTCTGCGCTAAAATAATTCATTATTTTATATCAAAATGTAATACTGTATCTTCATTTTTATTCAATTTTTTATCATTACTGATCGAATTGTAACAAACATTTGCTTTCCTTTGATATCTGTAAGTACAACTCTTGTCTTGTTTTATACTTACAGATGCCAAAGCGACGCAAAAAGTACTTTTTTGTAAATTTTTATAATTTGATGTTTTCATCATCGTCATCATTATTATTGTTGTCATTACTATAGTGATGATCTAATATTAAAATTTATAGAAAAACCTTCATTTAATTTGCATTTTTTTGATATCTGTAAGTACAACTTGTCGTGTTTTATAATACTTACAGATGCCAAAGCGACGCCAAAAATACTTTTGTTTTTTAAGTTTTTGTACTTTGATATTTTCATCATCCTCATCATTATTATTGTAATTATTTCATATTTTATTCTATAAAACAACCTTCATTGTCAGTTCTTTGGTATCTGTAAGTACGTGGCCTCTTCAACTACTTACAGATGTTCAAGAGCTCCACATTTTTTCCTTTTGTGTTTGACAATTTATAAAAAGTGTCGGAAATATACAGCTAGCTCAGAAAATGTCCGTGAAGGTTTTATTAGTTTTATCTGTGAAAACCTTTATTTTAATTCATTTGATAAGTACAAATTGACTTGTGTTATACTTAAAGATGTCATAGCGACTCCAATTACTGTTGTTTATTTGCATCGATTTTTTATTATCGTCGCAATCATTATTCATTCTTGTCACTATTGTGAGAAGTACTATTTTGTTTATTTTAACCTGTGAAAACCCTTTATTTTAATTTCTTTGATATCTGTAAGTACAACTTAATTGTCGTGTTTACAGATTACTTACAGATGCCCAAGTTTTTTTGCATTTGTATTTTTATCATCATCATCATTATTGTTGTCATTACTATTGTGATGATCTAATATTAAAATCTATAAAAAAGCCTTCATTTGCATTTCTTTGACATCTGTAAGTACAACTTGTGGTGTTTTATAATACTTACAGATGCCAAAACGACGCCAAAAGTACTTTTTTTTGTAAGCGTTTATCGCTTTGATATTTTCATCATCGTCATCATTATTATTGTGATTATTATTCATATTTTAATGTATAAAAAAAACTATCATTTGCAGGTCTTTGGTATCTGTAAGTATATTGCCTCTTCAACTACTTACAGATATTCAAGAGCTCCACATTTTTGCCAATTGTTTTCAACAATTCATAAAAAGTGTCGGAAATATACAGCTAGCTCAGAAAATGTCCTTGATTGCATGCTGCTTGTCAATATTATCGTCATCATCATTATCTTTATTATCATCATCGTATGACAATCATCATAGTGAAGTAGTCTCGAGCACATGATGAATTATTATCAAATCACTCATCGTTATTATCATCATCGTCATAACTATCATGTTGATAATAATAATAATAATGCAATGTTTTAGGAGCATTATCAAAGCTCAATGCTCTTACAAAAGACAACCAAAATAAAATTATTGAAAAAGAAAAGTTTTTAGTTTTGATTTAAATGAGTTGATGTTATCAGCGTTTCTAATGTTTTGGGGCAATGTTTTCCAAAGTTTAGGGGCTGAGATTGAAAAAGCCCTGTCACCATAAGTTGCAGTGTTTGAATTCGGTGTAAATAGTAAGTTCTGTCCAGAGGATCTTAGAGAACGAGCTGATAGCGAGCCGATAGCGACCATAGTGCTGCTAATTCAGCAAAACTATTTAATGTCTTGTTCTGTGTATCCTTTATTGCGTTCTCTAAGATTTAATCATTATTTTGCTCACATCTTGTCATTTAACTGTAACTCAAAACTTTGCTCGAAAGTGCGCAAAAATCTTCGACAAAATATTGGCCAAAAGCGCTCAAAAGTAGCGTAGAAATCTACTTAATTTGTCAATTATTTTGCCGTTTTGTGTACGTAAGCATGATCAGAAGTAAGAGCGCGAGAAAACATTGATCTGACAATTAATTAGCCCAATTATTCCATGTTTTTTATCAAATATTGTTTTATTTTTCGTCATACATTTGCGGGAATTTTGCGGGATCACGCGCGGGTTTGCGCATTATTTCGATCCCAGTCTTCTACCACGTGACCCAATTGGCACATTTCACACGTGCCAAAATGCAAAAAGTTGGAAGGTTGCTCAAAAAATGGCTAATTTTTGGTCATATTAAGCAACAAAATGGACTTAAAATCACCAGAGAGTGTTTATAAGTCCTTGAAGGACTGCCAGCTATCGAGAAAAGGTAAATTTCTGTTCAAAATCAGTGAACATTTTGCATAATTTATGTTGGCATTCGTTGTGCTCCAAAACAATAGGCTAAACTGTTTTAATGTGCTTGTACGTAGCTAAAATGCGCTTTTTACCACTGCACATATGTTTCTAAACAAAATGACATCCTTCGCTTTTATGTTTGGTCTTTATTTGAAGCAGCATTTGGACTTTTTGTTATTGCTCGCGTTTTCTCTTCGTGACCTCCACTCCCCCCTTAGTCAATTTTTGTCACGTTTGTTTTGTAAACAATGTAATATATGTTGCAATTAATAACCATTATTATTGTCTTTGTTTATTCACAGATCTGAAGATGCCATCAAAATACCAAATATTATTGGGATAATCATTTGTGTGGTATTCTTCATGTAACCGTATTGCTTGAAATACCAAAATATTAGGTAGGTTTTTGTTAATGAAACACTTTTTAACACAAATTGACTCATCAACCCAAGTATTTAACTTTAAAAACTTCCTCAGCTTTTGACCATCATTTTTTTCAAAAAGCTAAGGAAGTTTTTAAATTAAATACTTGGGTTGATGAGTCAATTTGTGTTAAAAAAGTCGTGAATCCAACCTACAAAAACCTATTGGACTTAATGAAACACTGTTATAAAGCTCACTTTTTAACCAGTTTTCCCTTTTCATTTCTATTCTATTCTCCCATAATTTTGTTTTTTCTCATAGTCTCCATTTAGCTTTTTATTTATTTTATCCCATCAAATTCCCACTTTTTATTTTCCTTTATTCTACTTCCTAAACTTTATCATATTCCCCCTTCATATTCACATCACATTTATTTCATGTTTTCTTTCCTCTCCCACCTTTTTCATCATATTCCCATTTCACTACTGAATCAGTGGCGGATCTAGGGGTGGTGAATAGGGTGGCTAGCCACCCCCCATTTTTGCTCCGTTTTCTGCTTTTTATTGTGTTTTATTTGAGTAACATATGAACAATGCACAAATACCAAAATATACACTTCACATTCACCCCCCTAAAATATTCCTAGATCCGGCACTGCCAATTCAACATACATTTTACATTGTTATGCTATATTTTATTGATATTTGTTATGTATTAAATCATTATTTATTTTCTTATTTCAACAGCTTGATAGTTCTAAGTATGTGAACTCACAGAAAAACATTGAACAGACTGGTGATGTCAATATTGTGTCAGGCAATGGCCATTGGGATTTGATAGCCTTGTAAGTACCAAACTATTGGAACGCAAACTCATTTGTACTTGCAACTTCATTGTGCAATTTGTATAGGAAATTACACCGTTTGAGAAGAGTTAATGAAAAATACCGCACATATTTGATGAATGTGAATTAATACCACAAGTGCGTAGCATGAGTGGTATTAATTCACTTTCATCAAATACAAGCAGTATTTTTCATTAATTCTTCGAGAATTACATGGGTGTAATTTCCTGTTAATATCACATCTATAAAAATATGAGTTTCTGAGAATAAAAGTGCAGCTATTTGAAAGGTATCCAAAAGCAAAGTTCCCGGATGTGTGCAACTAATTAATTGCAGTATTAGGAAAAAATTCACAGTTCGTCAGCCAATCAGAATCGAGTGTTTTTTTATAGATGTGATATTAAAGCATTTATTCAAGCAATCAAATTTTCAAACAGCAAGTAATTTGGGTAGCATTTTCAGAGCTTGAAATAGGAAAAATATTTGGCCTGCCACTTTCAGATAAAATATGTGAAAGATGATTTTGCAATAAATTTTGACTGCAATTTTCTTTTCCATTAATGGCAGCTCATAATTATATAAGCCTGTCAAACCTCAAATTTCGCCTGGCATTTGGCCATTAGCAGGCAGCTATTTCGAGCCCTATATCAGAGCGCTTTCACATGTGAACTGCAAAAGATTTTGTGAAAAAGGTTTTTGGTATTTTCTATGCACGTACATGGCCGTGAATCATATTTTAATAGTTAATTTTGTCAACATTTCATTCTAAATTCTGTTCTCTTCTGTTTCTTTCAGATCAATCCACCCAATCCAACAAAGACCTCCAAGGATGCAAGTTATTATTATTTTTTCGGCTGGGGAATGGCTACAAATAGGAATCAATTGTAAACTAGTTGATTTTTGACCATAAAGGTCTTTTGCCAGCTCCCAGTCACAATAGATACAGGAGAGCGTCCTACTCTTCACAGAGAACTCATGTGTTCTCATTGCAACCTAAAGGTGAAAGTTGGGTTGATGTACTTGTAGAGTGATTTCAAAGTTGCTCAGTCTCTGGACGCTCTCCTGTATCTATTGTTTTTGAAAATTTGAAATAAAACTTGTATACCTCCACCGAGGTCCCACCAGCACCAAAAGAGAAGCCACCCCACAACAGGCCAGAAAAGATCCAAAAACGGTAGGTCCCACTGTTCTGACAGAACCTAAGATTTGGGCCTAAGACCAGCTAAATGAGGGCTGTCCTGATACTGAAGACTGTCTGTATGGGTGCCAGACCTTTGCTCACTGCAGACTCCATGGGAGAACTCTGTTGTCATCCAAGTCAGCCAAAAAAGGTGAGGGTCAGTGCGAAGGCGAGTCTCGGGTGATCCCAACCCACTGTTCACTGGTGTGTATGGCGTTGATGGGCTGGGTAATTGATAGGCTCAAAATGATGCTTCATTCAGACTTCTCTAATCTAAGTGATTATCAAACTGACATGGAAGACTAACCCGAACCTTTTCTGGGATGACATTGTGGGTGAGGTGTTGTTGGCAACTGGTAAAACGGCCTCTATCGCAGGATTGTAATTCAGTTGAAGTTTTTTCACCAGCAAAGTGAAGACCTCAGTCCCTTAGACTACTAAACTTATCTAAACTGTTCTCCTCATTAATATGACTACTGGCAACAAAAATGTTTACAAATATAGCACTATGCTATTGTCAACTCCATTAAAAACAAAATTCATCTCAAAACTGATCTGCTTCGAAAAGGAAAAGTAATTTATATATTTAAATATTGTTAAAAATTCATCAAAAACAATCAGTATATTTTTGGCAGACAGCCTTTATCATTCAAAAAAGTTGAAACACAACATTATGACTGGGGTCTTCAACAAATTCTATCTGTTCTGTCCAATTATTTACAAATTCAATTGGTGCCACTACAAAACAAAACAAAACAAAAAGACTAAAACATGCTAAATCATCTGAGTGCTAAGAAGATGGCATAAAAACTGTTGACATTGAAATGAAATGAAACAAGAAGAAACGCGAGGTACAGAGGTACCCACGAAATGGGTAAAAACACAAATACCTTACAATTATTGAGATGCAACATGAGGTGAAAATACTAATATTGTCAATGTGCTTATGTCAAAAATGTCAATGCTATACCCCAATGAAAATACCATACCTCAATAAAAACAGAAACAGTTTGAATGTGAAACCATACCTTAAATGTAACATAACAAATCATAAACTGCCATGAGACAGGTCATGAGGTACCTTGAAATTGAACAAAAGCCATCTTCTTCACTACAATTAAACATTAATGCACTCTGTCAATTACGGCAATGTTTATCATTTCAAATATATTTTACGGTATTCAAATTGAATTGAAATTGAAGTCATTCACAATGGCCATGTACTTGTCCGACAAGTTTCTTTGCTGGTGAAAAAACTTATCTTAGTGTAAATTCAAATAATCTTTTAACTTCAATTAAAAAAATAACATGTTTTTAACCTTAGGAGTGGTTCATGTTACATGGTGCAAAGCTCTAGGAGCATGCCTTTCTTTCTAAGGCAGAGCAAACCAGTTAATCACAGGATCAAATAGGGAAATTTTAACTACTGGCTTTGTAGCCATTGGATATTTTTATTGCACCATGTAACAGAGCTTATGGCAGCCATCTTTAAACTAATCTAAAATTCAAACTAGTGTCTAATCGATTCAAAATGGCCTCTTAGCTAATCAGTTCAGTTCTAGCTTAATCAATTCAAAATGGCTGCCAAGTTAATCAATTCAGTTCTAAATAAATAAATTCAAAATGGTGGCAAAACTAATCAATTCAATTTTGAGGTGTTAGGTTTTTCCAATTGAATTGCATGGTGGTAGAGTTGCCTTATAAATTCGACCTTCATACTTATCCTACTTTATTATCCCTGAAATACTTTTTAGTCTTCCTTAATGTCAGCTTTGATAATCAAAACATAATGCAGAGGGGTCTGAATGTTGCTAAGTGACAAGCCTATTGATTACACAGCACATCATCGCATGCATATCCAGTTGGTGGTGGGGTAGAATCACCCAAGACTCACATTAGCACTGACCCTCGCCTAAAGTGCTGGCTTGGATGACAACAGAGTTCTCCCATGGAGTCTGTGGTGAGTAGAGGTTTGACACTTATGCAGATAGTCTTCAGTATCAGGGCAGCCTAAAATTTGCTGGTCTTGGCCTAATAAGATGGCTCTAGTCAGGGCAGCGGGCCTGCCCAAAGGATCTGGCCTGTGGGGTGGTGAAAGACTTGGTGCTGGTTCGGGCTTCGGGGAGGTATATTTTTTAAAGTCAAATGGGTGTGAACCCTAAAGAGATGGAATACATTAAAAAAAATTCAACAGATTTCAGCATCAAACTTTATTGCACAAAAATAAAAACCATGACAAAACAAAGCAATCTACAAATACAAGTAGAAAGCAAATATCAAAGCCAAAAATTACATGTGAATTATCTTGTGCCATATTTAAACTTCAAAGTCAAAATATAAATTAATTTATATTTTCCAAGTCAATTTAAAGATGGCACAAGATAGATTCACTTACCACTTACTTATTCACTTATGTCCAATCACCCTCCCCACCTGATGAGTAACCCCTCCCCTCCCCACCCATTGGCTTTACCCCTCCCCACCCAAGGTCTGAACCCCTCCCCTCCCAATTGTACCATACTGGGAAAGATGGACATGTGAAAATCAAGGAAATAAGTGCCGATAATTTTGTTACTTGTGAAAATCACAAAACACTTGAAATTCATTTTCATGGACTAAGGAAACTTAGTTAGTCCTGATGAAGAAACATTTCAAGTAAAATTATCAAAAGATACCAAATATTATTCTGATAGGTAATGAAGATTTTCACAAATGTTATAAAGAAGTACTCTCACTGATAGCGATAAATAAAAATATAATAAACAAACAATACATAGAGTATATTAAACAAAGATGTGTGCATATGTGAGAAATTAGTAACAACTTTGCAGTTCAAATGCAAACTATGTTAAACTTTATGACTCCGAAACAAACATATCTGTCAAACTTGTTTATCTGGCTTTTTAACCAAGTAGTAAATATAATAAAAAATGTGGAGTTGGTTCTTTTCTTGTTTTGTCACATTTCAAATAGACCACCTCCGATTTCACTACAACTTGTAGGAGAGATTTAACTTCCAAGTGAACAAAGTCATTTGCAAATCATAAACAACACACAAATTAAATGTTGTTGTATGAAGACTGTTTTTGTACTACTAAAGTACTAAAATTGACATGAAACTGTGTCAAGTTCACAGCACTAAATCAGCTGTAATGAAATTGGAGGGCAAAGATCTGGTTGTTCTTTGGATGTAATAAAAATTACAACACCAATTGCTATTAGTGAATAATTATAATAAATGAAAAGCAAGTGAGAGTACTTCTATGTCCATCTTTCCCAGTATGGTTAAAGATTCCTCCTTAACCGGGGGGGGGGGGGGGTGGTTCTCCCTTTGTCCAAGTGGTGGGGGGTGATCGGCGTACCTTTTAGGGTTAAAATATTTCCTGTGCGTGCCTGTGCCTTTTAGGGTGCTTTTAGGGTTCTGGCTCAAAAATAAGTTACGTAACATGGTTTCGTACCTGTAAGAGTCATTTTTACTCTGTTTTGTTGCTTTGTTGGGGTAGAAATTGACAAGGCTTTATCAGTTATTTTTATCTGTGCGTATCTTTTGGGGTTTGTTTTCAAAACCTCCGCCGATCACCCCTACCACTTGGACAAAGGGAGTACCCCCGGGCACGTACCTTTACTACAAACACACACACACATACTTTCTACCTTCCTCTCTCGATCTCTCTCACACACAAACCAGTTAAACCCAGTTATAACAGTCTTAAGCAGAGTAAACCTCCATGACAAACTAATTGAAGCTCTTTCTTGTGGTGAATGGCCAGATCTGGTAACCATTGCAAATTTGAAATACTTGGTTTTTTTTATTACATTTCATAGACTCAAAGGTCGATGATATATATCTGATCAGTGTTTGGTTTCTCTTAGGAGAGCTTCAATAGTTTGTGTATAATATATACTACAAAATTGCACAGTTAGAAAAGTCATTGACATTTTACTACCAGTTTCAATTATGAAATAAGTACTGCATAAGTACTGCATAAATCCAGCTTTTGGTGCTATTATTCAAATTGATCACTGATCATAGTTTATGGATTTGTATTGCAGCTATGATACTGAATTAAATGCATCAATAATTTGAACATCATTGACAGTGCAAATGACTTGTTATCAACTGTAATAATATAGGTTGTAACTGGGTTTAACTGGTTTCTTAATTCAATAAAGCAATGACAACAAACGACAACATTTGTATGTGGCATGTGTAGATGGTGTGATGTTTTTATATACACCTATTTCAATTAACGTTGTCCATCTGGAATGGTTGATCTGAGACCGATAGGAATTGTGGGAGCCCGTTAAACTGCAAATGCACTATTATAATCACGCTTGAATATTAATGTTTACTTCTGAAATACTGTTATCTGTAATTCAGCACCATTCAAGTGTGATTAAAACAATGTATTTGAAACTTAAAGGGCTACTGAAGTACCTAAATGACCCATTTTGAAGAGAAAATGCATTAAATTTAAAACTCAAAAATCGACTTTTCAGTGCAATATTATGTTTTTAGATTCCCGAATTTTCCATTTGAAATACCCGCGTTGACCTCTATGTAAGCCGCCATCTTGCACTTTTATCGCGGGCTCAGAAAAACAGGGGCGTGACGTCATAACGTCACAGACTGCAGTGGTGCTTGCAAAGTGAATAGTTTTGTATTTAAGGATATAACTTACTTTGAAAAATCGCGATTAGAGGGGAAAGATTGAAATATAATTTGCTACAAATGAATTCAGATCGTAGTACAGACTCTGAATCTATAGAATCTACTAGCTCTTCATCGTGCAGCGATAACAATTTCGAGGAGTTTGTGGAGGATAGTAATGAGTTTGGTATTAAACCATACCAATACGAGCCGCAACTGGAACTTTCAAACGACGAAAACAGCGAGCAAGAAGCAATTATCTCACAAAGTAATGATGAAACTGAAGATAGTGCATTTGCAGTTTAACGAGCTCCAACAATTCCTATCGGTCTCAGATCAACCATTCCAGATGGACAACGTTAATTGAAATAGGTGTATACACCTAATTCAAAAAAGCTTGAAGGGGTGAACGGCGATTGCACGACCGAAAGGAACTGTGGGTAATACGAATTTCTTCTTATTTCTTCCTAAATTACACAAATGCCTCCACTGTTCAGCGATGACCTTAGATGGGTGTCTAGAAGGTTTCGCTGAATGGTGGAGGCATTGTTTGGGTAATTTAGGAAGGAATAAGAAGAAATTTGTATTACCCACAGTTCCTTGCGGTCGTGCAATCGCCGTTCGCCCCCTTCAACCTTTTTTGAATTAGGTGTATATATGGACCGGAAATGCAGTTTACAATGCGCGCAGGCAATATCATAGAATCCCGCAGTCAAGGCCCTTTACCCTTGAGACTCTAAGTTTATGCAGGTTTACTTGGCACGATTATCTATTTTATGTTGATTTTAAGTTGTTTCTTTTCTTGTGCTTGTTCGGCTGATCACCAAATGGCATCAAATTCATTATTTTGATGAATGTACAGTGATGTATTTTGTTATGGTTTTGCCAACCAACCATTGTTATATTAAAAAATCTATTGTGTAAATGGTTGGTAAATTAGCATCACAATACCAACACTTGTAAACACTACGCTCACTTATATTTGCAACTCTGATTGGAGTGTGGTAGTAGTTGGTAAAAGTTTGTTAATACCAAGGGGACCACAGGATTCTATGATATTATATCAAGGGCCTTTTTAGAGCTCAAAAATAATGCTTGATAAATTATTATTACCAGCAGGTATTCATTGTTATAGCGTGACGCACCTTACCGTGGCCACCAAATTAAAGTTTTGTACAAATTAACCAATCAGAAAGCGAGAATTTGACCTTAATATAAAAGACACACCGAGTGTCAAACGATAAACACTTTGAAATGTTCAAAGCAAAGACAAGAGTGAAGTGTATAAGTGGTTGAAAAACCTCCCAGGATGTTTAAATTTGAAAAGGTGTAGCAAATAATTTGAAAAGAGAAACTTTTGAACGCTTAAGCTAACTTGTACAAAACTTTAATTGGGTGGCCACGGTAAGGTGCTGTAATTCTTTTCATGTCTTCATCAGGTAGTTTCTGTCTTATTCAGCTGGGCCATTTGGTAACTAACTTTAGATTTTGCTTTGAATTTGTTGTAAATCTCAGAGTTCCTGTAGCTGGATAAACTTAACTAAGACATTAGCAACACATCACAAAACATTGTACAATAGTCTTTTCACAGTTCCGCTCAGTGACCATGAATGATAGTTCCAAGTCAAGGTTCACATTGTTGTGCATGATAAATTATAGTTTTGCAACAACACAAACCTAGACTTGGAACAATTATTTGTGGTAACTGAACAGAACTGTGAAAAGGACTAGTGTACATAATAGTATAATTGTAAATATAGCAATAACATTCAGTGTGCACTAGGAGAGCAATGCCAAGGGGAAAAACATAAAATATTTGTCTTTTTAAATAGCCTGTCTTTGCCCGCACTCACCCCGTTGGGGCAAGACATTGATAGGTGCATTAGTGGAAAAGGAATTAATTAAAGACGAGCCAGGCTGCAAAACAGCCGTTCTTTCAAAATCCATTTTTGGCTAAGCTCCATATTTCCAAAAATCCTAAATTCCCCAAAATGCCAAAAGAACGCCTGTTCTGCAGGCTATTAAAAGACAAAAGAAGAACACTCAAGCTGAACTCTTTCTTTTATTATTCCCGATATTCCTTTGTTACTCAATTACTAATGTTCTTTTTTTCATATGACAACATTCTTGCAAGCATGTGTATCTTTTGATTGTAAGATTGAATGTAAGGGAAATAGGATAACAGAAAATTGATATGGTTTAAGTCAAAACCTTTTTGTGTTTGTTTTGTATATACAGTCAATTCAAAAAACATTGTCATCAACAGGCTTTAAGTCTACTCAACAAGACCCGAAAGGTAGCATGGGTAGAAATCACCGAAGCGGCGAATTATTGATAATTAGTTGATTGAGTGCACGTGGTATTGCATTAGATACTGTGTGCATTTATCCGCTTCGGTGATTTCTACCCATGCTACCTTTCGGTCTAGTCGAGTAGACTTGAAGCCTATTGACGACAATGTTTTTTGAATTGACTGTATGTATCATTCTTGGCATTACTGTCTTAGTGCATAGAATAAATTGTTTAAGACCCATTGCCCCTTCCCAGCATGCAACTTGGGAAGACTGAATTACGTGGACCATGAAAATCGCACATTCAGGCATTTGATATATTTTATGATGTGAGTTGGTATTTAAGCTCTTACTAAATTGTTGTGTTTAGTTTTATTTGTTTCCCGATAATACAACTGACTGCGAATGAATTATAACACTCAAATCAAAAGAAGCAACACAAAACATACCGTTAAGTGAGCATGGGTCTATAAATGGCATTCTCAAAATACCCTCATTGCAAAAAGATTTTAAATTGTGGTAGTTTATCTATACTGAATTGGCATCATTATATTCATCAGCGTTGATATTGTTGTCATGCATCATCATCATAATTGTTGTTATTAGTACCATCATCATTGGGTGGCATGAGTGGCCTAGCAGTGAGAGTGTTGGCCTTTCACCACTGTAACCTGGGTTCGATTCCCGGCTCTGGTGACAAGTGAATAGAGTTTGTTTGATGTGTTGTTTGTTCTCTCTCATGCCACAAGGGTTTTTCTCTAGGTTATCTGGTTTTAGTTTTAGAAGGCAAAATATAAGCTCATAAAAATTAATGTAAAACGAGGGAAATGGCATTAAATCTAAAATTCAATATTTTATAAGACTTTGTATGGAAAATATGCTCTTTCAAAGCTTGCCAACCAGAGCATAATTATTTCCCATACAAATCCTTATAAAATATTGAATTTTATATTTAATGCCAATTCTCCTATGCTCAACATTATGAGTTAAAACTTTTGCTTCTTACTAATATGGTGGTACTCTTTTAATTTCTGATGTTTATTTTGACACAGCTGCTGGATTTAAAAGGGGTAGGGTTACGTGACCTGTTGTTGCAAAAGGCCTAAAAAAAAAAGAATTCTAAGACAGGGATTCAAATTGAAGGGAGCAGGAGTCTACATAAACAAAGACTTCTCTACCAGGGTCATACAACAACAACAAGAGAAGCTCAAAAATGCCAGGAAAGAAGAGAAGATTGCATACTTAAATGTAGACAAATTGATTATCAAGGAACGTACCTATCTGGCATCTCAAGACAACCTTGCACCGTTTGGTACATTTAGGAGCTTATGCAGGATTCCGCCCCTCACAATCTACGACAAATAGCCAAAACCAGAAGTCTCACGCACAAGCTATGAAATCAACCGGTCAAGACAAAACAACCACCAACTACAATATCAGCCAAAGCTGCACTGTCCAAATTATAGTTGTCTGGGACCAGGCTCTATAACATGTGATGTTATTTATTCACGCATTCATGTTATTAATCTGAGTGATTTCCACTTCTTGCTACAGCTGGTACGGTGGATATGAGCTCTTTTTGTTTCAAAGAGGAGAAGAGGACCAAGGCTTTTATAAACTGCCTATGCCATACTCACCAGCTCGACTGAAGGATACAGCTGGCCAAGCAACAATTTATGTGAGACCACTCCAAAGAAACTTAGATGACCAAGAACAACATATACAACCAGATATGCAATCAAATGAGGTAAATGTTTTAATTATTACTGGTGTCAAGGCCTTTGGCTGTGGAACAAGTCTTAAAATGCAGTTGTCTATTATATATCATCATAAAAATGCATATTATTATTATTATTATTATTATATTATGGTCTATTTCCATGTAGGTTGCCGATTCCTCTGCATAGGTCAACCCTGCAATCAGGGTCTTGTTTAATTTACGTTATTTATTAATTTTATTAGACTTTCCATTTTCTCACAAGAAACCCGTATAATCAAGCAAGTCAATTCAACCTTGATTGTTCTGTGAAAAGAGCAAAGCAGTGACAAGTTATTTATTACCAAAAAACCTGTATGACAGCCGAAAAGGAATGATTTACACATAATGAATGTAAAGTGTTGATTATTCAAATGAAGTTAACTGTTCAACATTTTTTTTTTAAATTGTTTTTATTTCAAACACACATTTACAATTACAAGATAGTGTAACATAATTAAAGAACAAAAAGAAATATATATGTACATATAAATAAATATAATAATGTAATAATGATGTTAATAATATAATGTTAACTGTACTAGAAATAGGAAAAAAAAAAAGGAAATTAAGGAATGTTAATGTTTAGATCATAAAACGAGGGCCGCGTCTCTTAAACTCGAGAATTTAGTCAGATAGATATGCATTGAGTTGTTTTTTGAAGCAATATTATATTCAATTTGTACATAACCGCTTAAATAAACTTTAAAACCATTAAGACTCAAAAAACAACCCTTTGTTCTTGCTCTATAAATATAAGATTTATAAGCAAGCAAAATAAAATTGATAAGCAGCGAAAAATTAAAACATAAACAGGGCCCTACTACAATCGAGGTTAGATTAAGAGGGGGTAAATTAATTTTATGAGTATTTAACCAAGACGAAATTTCACTATAAAGATTACTAGAAAATTCACATTTAACAAAAATATGATCGATAGTTTCAGCGTCTTTTAAACAAAAGGAACATAATTGATTATCTTTAAGTCTAAAACGAAATAGGTCTTTGTTAAGGTATAAACAATTCATCAAAATTCTGTATTGAAACCATCTTAGATATGTATCAATTGTAGTGGCCCGAGCTAACATATAAACTTTATCCCAATTAAAGCAGCCTTTACCTTGGTGTAGATATTTTTGCCACCTACATTGGGCTGTAGGACGCTCAAATTTCTTTGATACTATAATATTATAAATTTGTTTTGTTTTGACCTTAACAAAGTCAATCTCACTTCCTGTTATAAGGCGGATTCTTCTTATGCATTTGATTTTTTCAACACTATTATTATTGAGGTTATTGTGTAAAATGTTTTTCCACTTCGCTGGCAAAGCTTTTATTAAGGAAAACCAAGTAAACCAGTCTATTTGTGAAAGACCTCTTTTCATTACAATTTCCCATGAAAAACCACACTTGACATCCCACAAATCTTTGACACAATAAATGTTACAATCCAAAAAACGACACATATACTTGACATCACATTTAAACTTAATAAAAGAATTATTCCACAGACTTTGTATAAGAACTGTTTCTAAATTATCTACGTCAGAGAAACTCACTTGACCCCAGATCTTGAGGACTTCTTTATAAAAATTGGGTATATCGTTAGGAATATTAGCCACTTCAAAATTACAACGGATACATTCAGAGCCACCTATCTTTTTTAACTTTAAGCGTGGTAGGATTTTCCAAGTTTTTGTTTCCCCATGTAATAATTTCACAGCCCATTTGCACATACTGGCTTTTATGAGACTTTCAAAGTCGGTGAGCTGAAGACCGCCTTTTTCATATGTACCAATTAAAGTGTTATATTTAATTTTGGGTTTCTTCCCGTTCCAAATAAAGTCAACGGTCGTGTCTTTGACTCGTTTTAAGAATTCTTTGTTTGCTCCTAACTTTGTGCAAACATAGATAAGCTTGGAAATACCTAAAGATTTAACAATCTGTACTTTACCAATAGGTGTTAACTGCCTTCCTTTCCATATAGACAAGGTCGTTTTAAAATTTTCAAATACTCTTTCAAAATTATTAGCATTACAAAAAATTTTATTGTGGGAAAAATAAATTCCTAAGATCTTAATACCTGACTCATGCATATCAATCCATTTTATAATTTTATGTTCTTCGTTGATTTGGTGCTTGATCTCTTTGGGACCTAGCCATCCGATCTCAGATTTTTCGCGATTAATCTTGAGGCCTGAGAATTGTTGGAAGTTATCCAATTCCTGTAAAGTAGCGTTAAGCGAGTTAAGATCTTTCAGAAAAAAGGTGGTATCGTCAGCAAAAAGCAGCACTTTAGTCATAATTGCTCCCTCTGTATCAAAGGACACCCCTCGAATATCAGTATTCTGTCTAATCAACAGAGCTAGACATTCCATGATAATGATAAATATATAAGGAGAAATTGGGTCCCCTTGCTTAGTTCCTCTCTTTATGTTAAAAAAATCCGTAGCGATACCATTATTTAAAGCACAGCTCTTAGTATTATGGAGAAGAAGGTGAATCCATTTAACAAAATTCTCTCCAAAACCAAAAAATCTAAGAACAGTCCAGATAAAATTATGGTGGATACTATCAAACGCTTTCTCAAAATCAGCTGCAAAAAGTAAAAGCGACTCCTTTTCAATTGATGTGTATTCAAAGAGGTCGGCAATGAACCTAATCGGCTCGTCTATAGTGCGGTCTTTGACATATGCAACTTGATTGGGGTGAATAATGCAAGGTAAAACATTGACCAGCCTATTCGATAATTAGATTTTAACGTCGACATTAATTAAACTTATTGGACGCCAATTTTTAAGATACCTCGAATCTTTTCCTGGTTTTTCTATTAAAGTTATTACAGCTTGGCGTTGTGTTGTAGATAAACTACCCTTGTCGTAACTCTCGTTGAGACTGTCCACTAACAAATCTCCAATATTATCCCAGAACGTCAGATAGAACTCTTTGGTTAGACCGTCTATTCCTGGACTTTTTGAATTACCCATTTTTTGCAGAGCCATAAAACATTCACTTTTTGTAAGATATCCGTCACATTTCTTAGACTTTTCCGATGCAAGCTTTGGGTTGTCTCTTATATGATTAGATAAGAAGTTAGCACATTCCTCTTCCGATAAATCGCATTTTGATGAGTATAAATCGCCGTAAAAATTTGAAATGTGTTTCAGGATCTCATTTTGGTTTGTCACTTCTAAATTATTACTGATCACTTTTCTGATACTAGACTTTTTCTTATTCCTACGTTCCAAACCTAAAAAATATTTTGTACTCTTTTCTCCCTCCTCATACCATTTATATTTTGATCGTAGGATAATGCCTTCAGTTACATAATAATTATATTCGTTGAGTTCACCCTTAAGCGCATCGAACCTTTCCAACAGTGTTGGGTCTTTATCCCAGTCCTTTTTCTTCTCAATTTCATCTAATTCTTTCTCTAATTGTGCATATTTCAGTCGGCGTTCTTTAGCTCGCACCTTTGAATAACTAATAGTATGCTTACGAATTTCGTACTTTAATAGTTCCCATATCGTTACGGGACTACTTAAATTATTTTGGTTTTCATGCAGCATTCTATCAATCAATTGTTTAGTAGTGTTAACATACTTTTCTTCTTTTAAAAGGGAGTTGTTCATTTTCCAAAATGAAGGTCCGACTGTCTACCTTCATCAAACGATTTAAGATCTATAACTACAGCAGAATGGTCTGTAGATGGGGCAGGTATAATTTTTGAACTTTCTATGTAAGGTTGTAGCGAGTTCGAAGTAAAAATATAATCTAGGCGTCTAAAAAGTCTACTTTCTCTATTTGTTTTCCGTCCCTGTGCTACTCCATTCCATGTAAAACGTTTTAAAGAAGGATTCCGAATCCTCCAGATATCGCACAGATCCATTTCTTCAAAAATTGTTTGTAGAACCTCTAATGTTCTAGTTTTAAGAGAGGGGCTACCCCCTGAAGCATCAAGGAGAGTGTCAAATATAACATTGAAGTCACCACCCCAGATAATTGGATCATCTAATGACGGACTTAAAGAGTTAACTTTTTGCAAGATTTCTTTCAAAGTTTCTATCTGACCTTTTTCATCGTTAGGCTGGTACACATTGACAAGAATAAATTCAGTACCTTGAATTGAGGCTATTAAAATAACATATCTACCATGAGTGTCAACATAAGAGTCTTGAATTACATGTTCTAGTTTATCACCAATAAGTATAGCAGTATCTCTACTGTTAAAATTACCATGAGACATGATCATTTTTCCTTTGAAAAGCTTTTCCAATTCTTTTTCACATTCTGAGGTTGTATGTGTTTCTTGCAGAAAAGTTATCCCTCTAGAAGCGTTATGCTTAGAAATCCAGTGTAACACTTTTCTACGTTTTTTATAGCTTCGCATACCTCTGACATTTATAGTCATTACTTGAAAATTAAAATTATTATTATCCTTTTTGTTGTTAGCCATAAATAGATGTCAAAAACAGTGGCTAAATTTTTTTGTAACCATTCCTTATAAATAAAATGAAATAAGGACAGGAAAATAACAGACAATATAAGTAAAACACAGAAACGACAATATTGAACAACATACAATGAAAACATTAAATACAAAAACATTTTTTTAACAACAATAGATATGAATTGAGCTAAAACATATCCGTATTTGCCAGAGTCGAAAGAAAAGGTTATTAAACAAAAGCTTTACCAGCACAAGCGGATTGAAAAATATGTACTTGGAAAAAGCGATTCGAGTTAGTATAGAATATTAAACAGTATATGTAAATTAATTTGTATATGAGGTAATGACTGTTTGAGTCAGAAATGTACACAATTATTCTTGTATTCAGTTTAAGAAAACTAACAAATTATTAGTACATTTTAAGTCACCATAGTGACAAAAAAATATAAAGATGATCGTATAAATATGATTATATTTGAAGATTGAAAGAGATAATCATTACTGGCAGAAATGAAAAAACATTAATTAGCTGGTAATTTATAGTTTGTAGAAGAAGTCAAACATACATACTTTCTAAGTCACTATAATTGTTGATCTTAAATGCCGGGTCGCCTTTGGTCTTGGTGATGAATATTTTACCGTCTGTGGTCCACGTTTTGAACCATTTATTTATCTTTGCCCTTTTCCTTGCTTCAGCATAGAGTCTTCTTCTGTAGGCGGTGAGATTTTCATTGATGTAAATATCCTTTGCATAGAACTCTTCTTCATCAAACTCGGTACCTCTCAATTTGCGTCGTGAAAAGTAGATCTGTGATTTTGTTTTGTGGCTCTTGAACTTGACAATGACTGGACGTATTCCTCTAATTTTAACAGGTAATCTGTGGACGATATCAATTTCGTCTGCGTCTAACTCAACCCCAACCGCGTCCGCAACTTTAGTCACTATTTCTTCAAGGTCTTCGCCTCTTGCTTCGGGTATACCAACAATTTCTAGGCTGTTTTTTCTTGTGTACATTTCAAGACTCTCGATTTTTATTTCGTTTTCTTGCACATTGTTTTCTACGGTGGCGAGGTGTGTGTTGTTTTTAGATAAAGCGGACTCTAAATTTTTTACTTTAGTTTGCATTTCAGCTTTCTCTCTCTTGAGTTCTTCTACCAATGAATTTTGCATTGAGAGACCTGCTTTAACTTCTTCTAGTTCTTTATTTAGCAGAGCGTTGGTTTCGTTTAGGGTTTTCATGTTCATTTTCATGTCACTGTTCAACATATGTCAATTTAGAATCTTTATTTTACAATGACGATTTTTGTTTTGAAGTTCAACTAAAACTTGTTATGTTTGTAAGTTTTCATTGTAGATTTATTGCTATAATGCTTGATGTGAATAATTTATGAAAAAAGTATCATTGAAAATACACAACATTAATTTTTATTATATAGAAGTGTGTATTTAATGTGTATTAATTATTTCAATAAAATCGCAGGATTTATTTCTGTCAAAAAAAACCATATTTTCCTCATAAAACCCATAGTTTTTCCATAATCCATCTTTCCTATGTGCAAACAAATAAATGCTTCAGAATATGAATAAAAACCATACACTAATAAATGAAAGCCCCCTTAGATTGGTAATAATGATGTTTTGAATTGTTATCTCTCATGATGAGCACTATTAGGCTAACAACCATATGCAAACATGTTTGATAATTTTTACTATGGAATTATAACAAACACTGGCAAATAAATGAAAGGATTGTTCTGAAGATCTATCAAGTCTGCAAATAGCAAGGGGGTGAAACAACTTTTTTACTGTATTAGTTTAGGTAAAATCAAAATGTGATTTAGAGGAGGAAGTCATATTTTGTTCTAATGCACTAATGAAAGCATATACATAAAATTATTATGGGGTAATTCCAGAAAATATCCATATATATACCCTACGACGGGTAGCATCGATTTTTTACCGAACAAAGAAGACAGATGTAAAACAAACACGCACTTCGCTAGCTTTACTACACCATCTTTAATTAATTTTGTTGAGGAACCGCTGACCACATGTAATGTAGGCTCAAGGGAAAAAAAATTCTGCATAGGCCACATGGTCTGTACATAGCTGAGCTAGTCACGTATGTCACGCAAGAACTTCGGATTAGACAAGGATTTTGACAGTTTATTAATTTTGTTTGCTTGTTTAATTCATGTAAAAAACGTAAAAAAAAACATTATCATGTAATTATGAAATAGATAGCCACTTAAAATTTACATGTCAACATAATTATTATTTGTTTTACTTTTATGCTGTTAGTAGAGTAAACGCACTTAATCCATGAGACAAAAATAGTACAAAATAGGTGCTAAATTATGCTAATTCCTTTGTTCTCTATTGTCTACACAACACTTTTTAGCAGTAATTAATAATATTTGTTTCACGGATTTAGTACGTCTACTCTATCAAGTCCAGTTGCAGTTAATTTAAAAGAAGAACTGTATTCAGTTAGGACAAGTAACAGTGATGATCGTTGCTTAATTTGTTTTAAAAGATAAACAACTCTGGATATGCTTCCACGGAAAAAGCAAAGAAATACAAAGCGACATTCTCGACTTCAAATGAGCTTGAAAAATTCTCGTGTGATCATGTGAAGTTGACACATCAGGCCACAACACCAGATGATGTCTATAGTGGCAAAAATGTCAAAGTACTAGATAACTATTTGGCCAGTTCTGCCATCAAAGAACAGCTTTTAGCCTGCCAGCAAGAGAGCAACATATTGGTTGCCAAAATAGAATGCTTATAGTCAAGTGTACTATTAGAAAATCAAACATTTACTTAAGAAGTAATATAAAACATCGCATGTCTATATACTGTAACAAAAACACACTGGGAGCTTAGTCAGCAACAGAGAAGTTGTAAAAAAGAACAAGAGGCATGGCTGAGTGTTTCAATGGCGAAAACCACTGAACTGGGGAATGGGTCCAAATATTTATGCTAAGAACACGCCAACATTCTTTTAAAGTCACACCAGAAGTAATATTCTTAGCAAGTCGAGCACAAACTTATCGACACAAAGTGAACACAGCACTGGCGGGAATATACGGAGAGTGTGACATCAAAAGAAAGTGGGCGTGACTTTAAAAGAAAGTGGGCATGTTCTTAGCATAAATATTTGGACCCATTCCCCACATTGCCAAAAATATCGGACTTTTAGCGCCTGTGATATCTTGTCAGTGGTTAACAAAACAGCCTCAGAAACACAAAAATTTTTTCTCGGGAAAACTGAAAACTGCAAGCCTGGACTTATATTTTGCTCGAAAAGAGCCTGGGAACGATCCAAAACAAAATGGCGATCGAACCGAAGCTAAAAAAATCTACTTTTCTATTTTTCACTTTCGCCGAAGATTTCATCCTTCTTGTGTATAAAGCAAGAAATGGCTGTTTTGGGGAAATCTAAGCATTTTAATCTTTGTTGTTGTGATTTGGATGAAGAGCTCCATTGTACATCAACTACGTTTTACAATAATCGACAAAGTTTTACCACAACATCACTTATATTTTAAAGAATGTATGGCAATTTGGAAGTATGTCAAGCTCTATATTTGTAAGCTCAGGAACCTGGAGTACAATACTTTAGTTGTTCTTTTTAACTTCAGAACCTTGCAAAAGTACTACAGAATACTATTCGAGGTAGAGAAAACAAAAATATTATCGTTCATTCTTTTAATCTAGAATTGTTTGCCTAGTCCTATACATTCTCTTGTAATGTTCTGAAGCCATTACCATGCAAAATGCGCATGCGCGACGCCATTTTGTCCGATATTTCTGGCAATGAGTTCGGTGGTTTTGGTAGTAGACACAAGCAGACACTTGGACCTGGATATGGTTGGCTGAAGCCTTTAAAACCACCCAATGTCTACAAAAGCAGATATGGACTAAAGATGATGATGAGACACTTAATATTGCTTTTAAAAAATACGTTTTTTTGCATGAAAGACTGAGCACATCTCTGTGCTCTAATTTTACTAAGCAGCAGATTAAATACATCTTTCACAATTTGCTGTTAGAATTTCCGTTAAAAAAAGCCACAAAACTTAACAAGGGTCCGATAAAGAGGAGTTCCACTGTAGTATCCAAACAGAAAATGTAACTTCATTATATTAATAATACACTGACAGTACATTAATTAGAAAATATAAATGTATTTGCATCTACCTGCATCTGATCTCACTCACTATTGAAACTACACAACATACAACCTTAATTAATGCATCTCTTTACCCATTTGTGGCATTCAAATGTATTTAGGAGCGAAAGAACACTTTGCAAGCGTTCTAAGATCCATAACCGCTGCACAAGAAACCTGCTGGACACTCCATTATTTAGAACAGCTACTGACAAAAAAATTTGTAGAGCTACCAATTGCAGGATAATGAACAATATGGATAAAGAATTAAAATAATTAAATTCGAAAAAATTCATGCAGTTAAATGTCATGCTTCTACAGTGCTTCTGCAAGGTAAACAAACACTACACTATTCATTTATACGCTTTAAATGGCATTTAACACGTGAACAGTAAGGCCCAATTAGAGGGACTGGGAACGCTTGGCCCCTATTTTGTCTTGCTCAAAATAAGAAGTGCAACTTAGAGAGACAAAGTTTTGAAATAAATGACTGGAAGATCTTGGAAGCTATACAACAAGCAATTTCAGATGCACTTTAATAGCAAGAGTATTTCCTTTGGTTTAGTTTCCTGTCACCGATAGCAAATTATGGTACTATACATAACCCATATAACTTAGCCCCTGGAACTCCCCCCCCCCCCCCCCCCTTTCCCTCGGAAATTTTCCACTTTTAGACCCCCCCCCCCCCCCCCCCCTACCCCTTGGAAATTATAATTGACATTATAAATCTCATCTTGTTGATAGATTGTAAATTTTATATATAACACCCATTATATTTTTAGTTTTACAGCCATTCTTAGTCACACATGCCTGTTCATTATAAAACGTTGACGTCTAAACTTGATTTTGGTGGATGTCAATCAACTGTATTTCCAGGGCAACACATACTAAAATGTCTGTTATAGATAAGCGAAGAAAATAAACTTCAGGGACTAGGTGTGCCCAAGAAAGACAAAAAATAAGAACTTTCAGTGAAAAAAAGCAAAAGACTGAAAGACCAAAAAAACGTTTTCCATATATAAAACTTTGTGGAAGAATAAAAACTACAGGAATGTCAAAGAATTGAAAGAGATACCACTTTATTCCTTATGAAAACTGTCTTCAAATCGCTTCGCTCATCACACTCCAATTTGACAAGCGTGTTGACTGTAGCAAAAGTGTTCTTAACATTACATTTGAAGCAGTGATTGGCAATCAAAACAAAACAAATTTTACATTCATTCAAAAAAATTTGTTTATCCAACCTGACAAGTGTGTGTTGACTGCAGCAAAGATACCCTTAACATCACATTCAAAACAGTGATTGGCAATCCAAATCAAAACAAATTTTACATTCATTCAAAACTATTCCTTTATTCAGATAATTGCTGGCTAAAAAATTGGGAACACTGGAAGAGAGACCGAAGAAGGAAAATAAACAAAGTGACTAGACGTGCCAGAGAAAGACAAAAAAATAAGAACTTTCAGTGAAAAAAAAGCAAAAGACTGAAAGACCAAGAAAAAACGTTTCCATATATAAAACTTTGTGAAAGAATAAAAACTACAGGAATGTCAAAGAATTGAAAGAGAAACCACTTTATTCCTTATGAAAACTGTCTTCAAATCGCTTTGCTAATCACACTCCAACTTGACAAGCATGTTGACTGTAGCAAAAGTGTTCTTAACATTACATTTGAAGCAGTGATTGGCAATCAAAACAAAACAAATTTTACATTCATTCAAAACAATTTGTTTATCCAACCTGACAAGTGTGTGTTGACTGCAGCAAAGATACCCTTAACATCACATTCAAAACAGTGATTGGCAATCCAAATCAAAACAAATTTTACATTCATTCAAAACTATTCCTTTATTCAGATAATTGCTGGCTAAAAAATTGGGAACACTGGAAGAGAGACCGAAGAAGGAAAATAAACAAAGTGACTAGACGTGCCAGAGAAAGACAAAAAAATAAGAACTTTCAGTGAAAAAAAAGCAAAAGACTGAAAGACCAAGAAAAAACGTTTCCATATATAAAACTTTGTGAAAGAATAAAAACTACAGGAATGTCAAAGAATTGAAAGAGAAACCACTTTATTCCTTATGAAAACTGTCTTCAAATCGCTTTGCTAATCACACTCCAACTTGACAAGCATGTTGACTGTAGCAGAAGTGTTCTTAACATTACATTTGAAGCAGTGATTGGCAATCAAAACAAAACAAATTTTACATTCATTCAAAACAATTTGTTTATCCAACCTGACAAGTGTGTGTTGACTGCAGCAAAGATACCCTTAACATCACATTCAAAACAGTGATTGGCAATCCAAATCAAAACAAATTTTACATTCATTCAAAACTATTCCTTTATTCAGATAATAGCTGGCTAAAAAATTGGGAACACTGGAAGAGAGACCGAAGAAGGAAAATAAACAAAGTGACTAGACGTGCCAGAGAAAGACAAAAAAATAAGAACTTTCAGTGAAAAAAAAGCAAAAGACTGAAAGACCAAGAAAAAACGTTTCCATATATAAAACTTTGTGAAAGAATAAAAACTACAGGAATGTCAAAGAATTGAAAGAGAAACCACTTTATTCCTTATGAAAACTGTCTTCAAATCGCTTTGCTAATCACACTCCAACTTGACAAGCGTGTTGACTGTAGCAAAAGTGTTCTTAACATTACATTTGAAGCAGTGATTGGCAATCAAAACAAAACAAATTTTACATTCATTCAAAACAATTTGTTTATCCAACCTGACAAGTGTGTGTTGACTGCAGCAAAGATACCCTTAACATCACATTCAAAACAGTGATTGGCAATCCAAATCAAAACAAATTTTACATTCATTCAAAACTATTCCTTTATTCAGATAATTGCTGGCTAAAAAATTGGGAACACTGGAAGAGAGACCGAAGAAGGAAAATAAACAAAGTGACTAGACGTGCCAGAGAAAGACAAAAAAATAAGAACTTTCAGTGAAAAAAAAGCAAAAGACTGAAAGACCAAGAAAAAACGTTTCCATATATAAAACTTTGTGAAAGAATAAAAACTACAGGAATGTCAAAGAATTGAAAGAGAAACCACTTTATTCCTTATGAAAACTGTCTTCAAATCGCTTTGCTAATCACACTCCAACTTGACAAGCGTGTTGACTGTAGCAAAAGTGTTCTTAACATTACATTTGAAGCAGTGATTGGCAATCAAAACAAAACAAATTTTACATTCATTCAAAACAATTTGTTTATCCAACCTGACAAGTGTGTGTTGACTGCAGCAAAGATACCCTTAACATCACATTCAAAACAGTGATTGGCAATCCAAATCAAAACAAATTTTACATTCATTCAAAACTATTCCTTTATTCAGATAATTGCTGGCTAAAAAATTGGGAACACTGGAAGAGAGACCGAAGAAGGAAAATAAACAAAGTGACTAGACGTGCCAGAGAAAGACAAAAAAATAAGAACTTTCAGTGAAAAAAAAGCAAAAGACTGAAAGACCAAGAAAAAACGTTTCCATATATAAAACTTTGTGAAAGAATAAAAACTACAGGAATGTCAAAGAATTGAAAGAGAAACCACTTTATTCCTTATGAAAACTGTCTTCAAATCGCTTTGCTAATCACACTCCAACTTGACAAGCATGTTGACTGTAGCAGAAGTGTTCTTAACATTACATTTGAAGCAGTGATTGGCAATCAAAACAAAACAAATTTTACATTCATTCAAAACAATTTGTTTATCCAACCTGACAAGTGTGTGTTGACTGCAGCAAAGATACCCTTAACATCACATTCAAAACAGTGATTGGCAATCCAAATCAAAACAAATTTTACATTCATTCAAAACTATTCCTTTATTCAGATAATAGCTGGCTAAAAAATTGGGAACACTGGAAGAGAGACCGAAGAAGGAAAATAAACAAAGTGACTAGACGTGCCAGAGAAAGACAAAAAAATAAGAACTTTCAGTGAAAAAAAAGCAAAAGACTGAAAGACCAAGAAAAAACGTTTCCATATATAAAACTTTGTGAAAGAATAAAAACTACAGGAATGTCAAAGAATTGAAAGAGAAACCACTTTATTCCTTATGAAAACTGTCTTCAAATCGCTTTGCTAATCACACTCCAACTTGACAAGCATGTTGACTGTAGCAGAAGTGTTCTTAACATTACATTTGAAGCAGTGATTGGCAATCAAAACAAAACAAATTTTACATTCATTCAAAAAAATTTGTTTATCCAACCTGACAAGTGTGTGTTGACTGCAGCAAAGATACCCTTAACATCACATTCAAAACAGTGATTGGCAATCCAAATCAAAACAAATTTTACATTCATTCAAAACTATTCCTTTATTCAGATAATAGCTGGCTAAAAAATTGGGAACACTGGAAGAGAGACCGAAGAAGGAAAATAAACAAAGTGACTAGACGTGCCAGAGAAAGACAAAAAAATAAGAACTTTCAGTGAAAAAAAAGCAAAAGACTGAAAGACCAAGAAAAAACGTTTCCATATATAAAACTTTGTGAAAGAATAAAAACTACAGGAATGTCAAAGAATTGAAAGAGAAACCACTTTATTCCTTATGAAAACTGTCTTCAAATCGCTTTGCTAATCACACTCCAACTTGACAAGCATGTTGACTGTAGCAGAAGTGTTCTTAACATTACATTTGAAGCAGTGATTGGCAATCAAAACAAAACAAATTTTACATTCATTCAAAACAATTTGTTTATCCAACCTGACAAGTGTGTGTTGACTGCAGCAAAGATACCCTTAACATCACATTCAAAACAGTGATTGGCAATCCAAATCAAAACAAATTTTACATTCATTCAAAACTATTCCTTTATTCAGATAATAGCTGGCTAAAAAATTGGGAACACTGGAAGAGAGACCGAAGAAGGAAAATAAACAAAGTGACTAGACGTGCCAGAGAAAGACAAAAAAATAAGAACTTTCAGTGAAAAAAAAGCAAAAGACTGAAAGACCAAGAAAAAACGTTTCCATATATAAAACTTTGTGAAAGAATAAAAACTACAGGAATGTCAAAGAATTGAAAGAGAAACCACTTTATTCCTTATGAAAACTGTCTTCAAATCGCTTTGCTCATCACACTCCAACTTGACAAGCGTGTTGACTGTAGCAAAAGTGTTCTTAACATTACATTTGAAGCAGTGATTGGCAATCCAAATCAAAACAAATTTTACATTTGTTCAAAACAATTTGTTTACTCAGATGATAGCTGGCCAAAAAACTGGTAACACTTCTACTAAGTCTGTTCTTACCCAAGAGTTGACTGAGCCTGGCATGTCAGTACCAATTCTAGTGAAGCTGTGAATATAACTGTGAAAGGTACCTAAGCTATCAATGTGTTGTTCAAAAACAATTTGTTTATTCAGAAGATAGCTGGCCAAAAAATTGGAGACACACGACAGTTAACTGAACCTGGCATGTCTGAACCAATTCTAGTGAAACTGTGACTCACTATAACTGTGAAAGGTACATAAGCTATCAATGTGTTGTTCAAAAACAATTTGTTTATTCAGATGATAGCTGGCGAAAAAAAATGGGAGACACTTCTAAGACTGTTTTTACCCGACAGTTAACTGAGCCTGGCATGTCACAAAAGGAATATTTATGAGAAGATGTTTTACGTTTATATGTTTATCATTGAAATATTTTATGTATTTTATAATTACCTGTGGCCATTGGTAGTGGCCCACAGGTCTTAAAATGCTGCGAGTTTGATCTCCACTACTTCAATGTCAAGTTTTAGAGGAGCCCTTGATCAATGTGTCAGCAGTAATCTCTTCTAATGATGGGCTGTGGGCTTCCTGTGCTCCCGTCATGCCTTTCACCAATCACATGTAATTTCAAGTGTCGCCATTACGGTAAAGCTGTGAAATACCGATGATAATATGGACTATTTTGACCGAAATATGTACCATTACAACGGGAATCTAGCATTCTTTACTCGTCAGATTGTTCAGATTGTTGGTAAGTTACATTTTAATGACGAGGAGATCTTAAACTCTGATATCGCCACCCCTTCCATTCGTGTGTTCTCTAGATAATGTGAAAATGTTTGCGGCATGGCACATTCTCACTTTTGCTTTCTAATGCTAAAAATAACTGCAGGCCACAGGTCAACCCTGCAATCAGGGTATCGTTGTTTACTATAAAACAGTTATTTTTGTTATTAAATTTAAATATTTTATAATTCTTTTCTATAAAACAGTTGTTATTATTATTGTTATTACATTTAAATATTATTTTATAATTCTTTACTATAAAACAGTTGTTAATATTGTTATTGTTATTATTTTTTAGCGATGGTGATAATCTTGATTTGTGTGAACAAGAATCATGTGTAGATTTGTCTTTCCATCATTTTGAGGCAGTAGGCGTAGTTAATGAGATTGTTCTTGTTGTATGGAATATCAATTGATATGCTTTCTTTGTCCAATACATTTCGGTGCCCAAGTTGTTGATTATAGTGTCAAATATGAAGTTGAGATATTGTCACTGTTGATAATCATGTTACTGTTGATAATGATGTTGCTGTATGATAGATCATCTGCATATTAAAATATCAATCTTGCCGATCATCATAGTAGTGTTTGATATGGTATACTTGTAGAGTTGAAATGGTTGATTGTTGTTGCTGCTGTCGATTGTACAATGCTCATTGTGCTATCATCATAGTATTGTTGATATGGTACGTATACTTGTACAGTTAAAATGCTGGACTGTTCTTACTGCTGTCGATTGTACAATGTTCATCTTGCTATCACCATAGTATTGTTGATATGGTACGTATACTTGTCTAGTTAAAATGCTAGATTGTTCTTGCTACTGTTGATTGTACAATGTTGCTATTTATGATATTGTTGATGTAGACCATCTGTTTATAATAATATTCATCTTGCTGATAATAGTATTGTTTGATACAGTATACTTGTACAGTTGAAATGCTAGATTGTTCTTGCTGCTGTTGATTGTACAATGTTGCTTGGTCATACAATGTTGCTGTCTATGATATATTGTTGATGTAGATCATCTGTTTATAATAATATTCATCTTGCTGATAATAGTATTGTTTGATACAGTATACTTGTACAGTTGAAATGCTAGATTGTTCTTGCTGCTGTTGATTGTACAATGTTGCTTGGTCATACAATGTTGCTGTCTATGATATATTGTTGATGTAGATCATCTGTTTATAATAATATTCATCTTGCTGATAATAGTATTGTTTGATGCAGTATACTTGTACAGTTGAAATGCTGGATTGTTCTTACTGCTGTTGATTGTATAATGTTGCTGTCTATGATAATGTTGATGTAAATAATCTGTACATAATAATATTCATCTTGCTGATAATAGTATTGTTTGATGCAGTATACTTGTACAGTTAAAATGCTGGATTGTTGCTGCTGCTGTTGATTGTACAATGTTGCTATGATAATGTTGATGTAAATCATCTGTACATCATAATATACATCTTGCTGATCATCTTAGAAATGTTTGATAAAGTATTTTGTTCAGCTGAAATGCTGGATTGTTCTTACTGCTGTTGATTGTACAATGTTCTTCTTGCTATCATCATAGTATTGTTGATATGGTATGTTTTCTTGTCCAGTTAAAATGCTGGATTGTTGTTGCTGCTTGTACAATGTTGCTGTCTATGATAATGTTGATGTAGACCATCTGTACATCATAATAATACATCTTGCTGATAATAGTATTGTTTGATACAGTATGTGTACTTGTATAGTTAAAATGCTGGATTAATTAGTAGTTAAAGCGGTTGATGTAGATCATCCAACATGGAAGAATGGCCATTTTGCTAATTATACGGTGTAGTACAATTGGAAGTCAATATTGATGACTGCTATCTTGAAATGATGGGAGCTTAGTAGTTATTGTTCCTGCTGATGTGGATGGAGGTATTGTTTATTTATTGCTGTTTTCAATAGAGTTGAAGATTTCAAATGCAGGATTGCTATTGATGCTTTAATGATCATAATGTTGCTTTGTAGTTGATGATGACATTCTGTGCTGTTGCTTATCATGCTGTTGACTGTCCATACAAGAAATAGAGTTGAAGATTTCAAATGCTTGATTGCTACTAGAATGGTCATAATGTTGTTTTGTAGTTGACAATGACATTTGGTGCTGTTGCTACAAGCCATGCTGTTGATTGTCCATGCAAGAAATAGAGTTGAAGATTTGAAATGCTGGATTGCTATTGTTCATTAATGATTATAGAGCTGCTGCTGTTGTTGATGACACCATTGATGTTGATCATCTTTACATGATAATGTACAATTCCATGTTTGTCATATTGTAGATTGAAATCATGAAATGTTGAGTTGTTATTGCTGCTGCTGTTGATGCTGCTGCTGATAATGATAAATGCATCATCCGTCAGTTTCAATGTTTATCTTGATAATATAATGCAAGATTGTAAGTCAGGATTGTAGATTGATATCATGAAATGTTGGGTTGTTATTGCTGCTGCTGTTGATGCCGCTGCTGATAACGATACATGCATCATCCGTCAGTTTCAATGTTTATCTTGATAATAATGCTAGATTGTAAGTCAGGATTGTAGATTGATATCATGAAATGTTGGGTTGTTATTGCTGCTGCTGTTGATGCTGCTGCTGATAACGATCCATGCATCATCCATCAGTTTCAATGTTTATCTTGATAATATAATACTAAATTGCAAGTCAGTATTGTAGATTGATATCACAAGATGTTGGGTTGTTAATGTTGCTGCTATTGATGATGCTGTTGCTGATAATGATGATATAGAATATGCAATCAGTTCATCTTGACTACAAAGGTATAATTTGCTGTCCATATTGTAGATTGATATCATGAAATGGGTAGTTAATGATACTGCTATTGATGATGCTGTTGCTGATAATGATGATAATGATATAGAATATGCAATCAGTTCATCTTGACTACAAAGGTATAATTTGCTGTCCATATTGTAGATTGATATTAGATTGATATTACATTACATTACTTGATGTTGGGTAGTGTTGCTGCTATTGATGATGCTGCTGCTAATGATGATAATGATATAAAATATCCAATCAGTTCATCTTGACTACAAAGGTATAATTTGCTGTCCATATTGTAGATTGGCACAAGGAAATGAAGAGTTATTGATGCTGTTGACGATGCTGCCGCTGATAATGATACATATATCATCAATCAGTATCAGTGTTCATCTTGATATGGATGTAATATTAAATTGCAAGTTCATATTGTAGATTGATATTATTAAATGTGGAGTTGTTACCATAGCTGCTGCTGCTTATGCCATTACTGATAAGACATTGATCAATGATCAGTTACAATGTTAATAATGGTACAAACTATGTACATATTGTAGATTGATATCATGAAATGTTTTGTTGTTGTTGTCGCAGTACTAGTTGATGAAACCATTGCTGATATAATGATGATAATGATATGTGCATATAGATGATGCTGACTCCATCATATTTCAATGTACAGTTACTATCTGATGCAGTGTACTCATTTCAGTCGAGCAGATTAGCAACCACAATAGTAGAATTCCCAACATTGATAATAACAGATTACCCAACATTGATAGATGACTGCCCAAGTTTGATAACAAATTGCCCAACATTGATAATAATACATTGCCCAAACATAGTTTTTACAGCTGTTTATGAAAACGATTGAACATGGACAATCATCAGTGTAGAACATTTTTTTAAACACAGTTATCCTCACGGTTTTTGTGGATTGGTAATTTCTTTATATTGATGTAAATTCATGTTGTTAACCTCACTGTTCATTCTCATATTTGCTGTTGTTACTTTTTGCATGGAAATATTGCAAAATGAAACTTGGTTAGTATGATGTTTTGTTTGTTTCCTCAACTGTATTTTCTTGATTTGTTTCATCAAATTGTGTACAATGTTTACAATAGATTGTCCAAGTTTGATAATAGATTGCCCAATCATAGTTTTGCAGTTTTTGATGGATATCATCATAAAGATAATATTCAATCCTTTTTCACACAATGCTGAATGCATACTTTACTTGTGCAGTGATATTACAATGGTGATCATGTTGATAACAATATTGAAATATGAAATAGATTAGCAGACATGCTTGATAAATAGGTAGCAAAGTCCATTCTCAATCATCTTTACAAGGATATTATTCACTTAAGTATGAGCGCAGATGATCAGGGTTTTTGATGTTTTCTTTGCTCCTTTCATGGTACATGTTTTGTTTTCACAGTGAAATCAATTAGCAGACATGCTTGATAAATAGGTAGCAAAGTCCATCCTCAATCATAACTGTTTGGATCTTTACAGGAATATTGTGCACTTTGTATGAACAGTCGATCAGTCACTTTTTTGGTTCTCTTTTAACTTTTGTGACACCATTTTCTTCACATTGATCAATATAGATTAGAGTTAGTTGGCCCGCTGAAGCCCTGCAAGGACGGTTTGGTAAAAACAGGCCCTCTTCCAGTCACAGTAGCTGAGGAAACAGTCAAGTCCTGAGTTAGTTTGCCCACTGAATCCCAGCAAGGACGCTGAGGTAAAGACAGGCCCTCTTCCAGTCACAGTGGCTGAAGAATCAGTTCTTTTAGTCCATAAAGCCCCCAGCACATCAGTACCAAATAAGGTATATTGTTGACAGTCATATATGGCAAATAAGTCCATACTCAAGATGGCTATCATAATTCTTTGCATCTTTACAAGTATATTGTGCACTTTAAATGAGCTCTGACAATCAGTCTTTTGGATGTTTTCTTTACTCTTTTTGTGTGATGTTGCAGATATAGATTGGCAGCCATGCTTGATAAACAGCAATGTCCATCCTCAAGAATACAATCATAATTCTTTGCATCTCTTGATGGGTATGCTCACATGACTCCATAGATATTTCAAATAGATATAACTTGTGAAACATGTAACTTTATATTCAAAACAACTTCAATACAATAATTTACACAGTTTAGTTTTAGGGTTTAAAGTGGTTTTAATATTTTGAAAAATTCAAGATTTTGAGCGATTTTGAGCTTTATTGAAAATTAACAAATGTTAAAAAAATGTTTGATAGTGCATAACACTAGAATATAATTTTAAATAATTGTAGTATGTTTGTTATTCTTTTGTTCTCTTAGTACCCTCGTCTTTTGTCAATACAGTTTCTAGTCCATTAGTTTTGCCCTTAATATAATAATTATTACATGTTCTAGTCATTGTTCTTATGCAAATTTTGCTTAATTTTAGCTCGTGCCCAGGCCTATGGCCGGCACTAGTCTAAAAATGCAACGCATATTTTTTTGGTTTCCATGTCAAAAGTTGTACTTCAGAAAGTCTGAAGATGTCACAAAGTATTTTCGCAAATCACCGAGTATCTTTGATTGGTAGACAGAAATGCAAACAGTCAATCAGATTGGAGCATGACCATGCATCAAAGAATGATCTATGCGGCAAAGACATTTTTTTCAAGTCCGCCATTACAGACTATTTCAGAGTACTGAAGACTTTGAGGACAATTATACGTGATATTATGGAGTGTTATGACATTTTGAAATATCACTATTTATGCTCAAGATTTCTAATAAAAGCAATGGTGTCTTACAATACTGATTAAGTAAGGTATCACCTTTTTACATAGGGTGTACTATACCATTCCCATTCTATGGTATACTCCAGCTATGTTATATTTTCTATTTGTTATATTTATATTTTTCTCATCTGATTGAATGTTAGAAATGTTAAAACAAAGAATATAATAATTACTGTACTGTCAGCATCTTAGTAAACTCCTACTAGTTTCCAAGTTTTAATTCCTTTGTCTTCAAAATTTAGGTCTTAGGTCAGAGATAATTTCATGAACACGAAACACAAACTTTGCTAGCTCTATGATGCCATCTTTAATAAATTTTGTTGAGGAACCACTGACCATATGTAATGCAGGCTCCGGAAAAACGGTTCTTGGTCGAATCGATGATTTAAACTGAGTTAAAAGGCCTTCTAAAGAAGCTAAATGTCTCATAATGTATGTATTTATGTATTCAAATATAGTTTTAAATGTCTTTGATAGTTTGTTAACCATTCAAGAAATAATTATTCATGATAAAGCGTTCAAACTCTACTTATGGTCAAAGTTTAATTGGAATTCCGAAATCAAGGACATTCCCCCCTTCTCCCAGGAATTCCGAAATCAAAGACCCCCTCCCCCCAGGAATTCCAAAATGCTGCCCGTCGTAGGGTATGGTTATTTTCTGGAACTACCCAATAATAATAATATTGATTGCTAGGACAGTAGTTTTTCACACATATTTTATCTTTCTGAGCCAAAGTGTTAATTGTAATTTTATCATAAAAAAATAATTATTAGATTTTAGTTTATTTTGGAGTACTATTTCCACTATAATAATAATGCTATTTTTCAAAAGCGCACTAGAAATAACATTACTAAAAATGTCTACCTTTCACTAATGTGCGTTAGATAGTTGATGAACTTCACATTATGATAACTAGAGTAGCACCCCAAAGCAAATTTAAAGCAAAATTACAAAAACTAAATATGGAAAAGGCAAATTTGAGTGTCTCAGTAGATAAAGTCAGGGATTCTGGCATTAATTTGCCAAAAAAAAATAGATAAAAGCACCAAAAAAGCACCAATAAAACAAATTAAATAGATAAAACAATATATATTTATATATTAATTATCTCCCTTGCTTGCTTGAATAGTTTTTTGCCATTTTGTTACAGTTGTACGAAGTACAAATTGTTCATTTTCACAGCTTACACTGAACCAGCCGTTGAAGCGACGCCATTTTGTTTTATTTCAATAGTATTGGGCTTCCTGTATCTCGGCCCAGGCCCCATGCTGTTTGGCGGTTTTCCAAGATGGCAGAACGTTTAACGGAAATCGTTAGTCAATCGTTAGTTCTCTAGGTTATAGTGTTGTTATTAGTTTGAATTATTGATAAAAAACGAATGAGATGACATTTATGTGTAAAAAAGAACCAAAATAGTAGAGCTAAAGTAAGTGTAATTAGTTTTGTTTTAAGTTTTAAGCGATTACGTCATCCCGCATAATTTTCCGCATAATTTATCGTTTCTTCCGCATAATCTTCCGAAAAAATTCCACATAATTTTGATTTTTCCTCCGCATAATGCCAGAATCCCTGTAAAGTGTCTCAGTACATAGATGGAGAGCTACTATGTAGAAATTCTTTTGAGTAAATCATTGAACACCATGTGTAAATACTAAATGTAGTATGTGGTAGTGAGTGTGATAGTGTGTTAGAATTAGCCACTAGCTAGGAGAACTGGGTAAGAAATCCGAATAAATGTGCCTTGGCATTAAAAACCCTTGTGGCATAGGAAAAAAGAACAAACTCAACTCCAATATAATCCACGCCCAAGCTGGGATTCGAACCTAGACCACAGCTGTGAGAGGCGTGCTGTAACCACCAATGATTGTTGTTGTTGTCATTATAAGTATCAAAATTATTGTTATACCGGCGTTTGCACCTACCCGTTAACAATCACAACAAAAAACATGTTCTGTCTAGACGTAAACTTCCAAAGTTTGGCACAAAACTTTGTAATCTCCCAATGCAATCCTCTAAATAAATTCAATTTGTTGAGATAAATTTTGCATATTATATATTTTTGTCGCATCTGTTAAGGTGGCTCGACCCAATAATTTTTCGCGAGTACCATCCGCATTTGAAGCTCCAGTATAAAAATGCGTTGGGTTCGATTTCAAATCCACTTGAACACATTTCTTTCATAAAGACTGAATTATGATTTAGGATGTTTTTTTGAGAAATCGGACAAAATTTCAATTTATTATTTGATTATTAAGAAATATATGTTTTTAGCCCTGAGTTTTATTGCGAGATATCGAGGATTGTTTAATAAAGCGGATAATTTACAAAAGATCTAAACAATAGATTTTGCATCGAAAAATTTATTATTTCTTGGGTCTGTTAGCAAAAACCATCGTTCGTTCTTTTCTCATATATCTCTTGCTCACTATATGACAATTAGATTAGATTTTTATCGCGGTTTTGTATACAATTTCACAAAAATACGAAAATCGTAAAACTCGTCTATTTGTTTTTAATAAAACTTTATGAGGGCTTCAAGCTATTAATGTTTCGTAAAGTCTCTGATTTTCATGTTCATTGGGAAGTTTAAAGGTATCTAATGTAGACGCAAAGTTGAGTAATAATGAGATACTGCTCAAAGATTTGGTGCTCTGGGAGTTCTATTGTTTGATGTTTGGCACAACAAGACATTCCTTCACACCATTTACATGATTTCACCGCGCTTGGCTGCCCTACGAATCATTTCCGAAGTATGGTAGTATACAGATGCTTCGTTAACGTTCCAGTGCGCGTTTCAAAAGCACATTACCAATGTCCATACTTCGGAAATGATTTGTAGGGCAGCCAAACGCGGTGAAATCATACAAATGGTATACCCACTCACATCGAAAAAGATATCAAAATGTGTACGATTTTCATGGTCCACGAAATTCAGTCTTTCATTTTCATAGCTCGTTTTATTCCTTCAGTTTTAATAGTTTTCCCCAATTAGTAGGACACTTATGTCACGAATGAGAATGAGAAGTTAAAAAAAAACATATCTTGTACCACCGTAATGAGGGCATGGTATGCAAATATGCTAATTATGCATAAATTATCATCACTATCATTGATATTGTGCAGAAAATCTCTACGTTATATCAACCACTATCTAACATACAACATTTACTGACATACCGTCCTTTGCAGTTCCACAGAATACTTTGAATACCTCAATTTTTACACATGCGGCTTGATAACAATCTTGATTCTTCGCATCCCTTCGCCGTCATGCTGGAATGAAAAATGCAAAATTGTAACCTCTAAAATACATGACAACTCCACCAAATACAGCCGATTCAGGTTGACTGTAAAACAACAGGCATTACGAACGTGCGTTTGACATATCAAATTTGCATGTTTCCAAGTGAGATGTCAGTTGTTGCTAAGGGGCGGAGACTACGTTCGACGTTCGTTGAACGTTGACGTAGCGAACTAAACTTTAGAAATGATGCGAGTAAACAATTCGGGACGAACATACAAGCAAGGAAAGGCTCTTTCTTCTGAAGTAAGGGAAAATATTATAGATTCAATTAAAGACAAAGGAGGGGATGTCATTTCTGGAAATTTCCCTGGAAAATTCATCGATGTAGCGAACGAGTTTAAAGTTTGTTCAGCGACAGTATCGAAACTTTGGCATCAATATTGTACAACAAGTGACTTGAATCCAAAACACGGAGGAGGAAATCGAAGAGGTCTGTCTGATGGTGATCTTCAGCTAATAGAAGTGTTGAAGAGACAAAGACCTTCAATAACTTATTCGGAAATAATGGATGATTTACAGGACTTTGGAGACCTACCAGAAGGCGGAACTTCGAAGACCGCAGTTTGTGAAGCTGTTAAAAATAAACTTCCTAGTGGCCCGTTTACCTTCAAAAAAACAAGCAAAATTGCTCAAGAACGCTTCACTATCACAAATATGGCATATACACAACTTTTTGTAGATTATTTATACCAGAAAGATCCATACATATTGAAGTACTTCGATGAGTGCGGTATAAAGTTACCTGACAATGGCGCGCGAAAATATGGGCACGCGCCTTTAGGAGAAAGAGCAATAGAGGTTTGCAGATATGGCCAAACTGCTAATACTACGGTTAATCTTATGTGTGGTTTAACTGGTGTAACCTATGTAAACACTGTTCAGGGCCCTTCGAACACGCTAGAATTTCTACGCTTCTTCGAGGAAGCCTACAACTCGATCAATCCACTCACTCTTCGACCTTGTTTAGACGTTGGAGACGTGATTGTTATGGACAATTGTCCCTTCCATCATAATGAAGGCGGCGAGATTCTACGAGAATTCTTTGATGATCTTAATATAGAACTTGTTTATATGCCAGGCTACAGTCCAGATTTTAATCCTGCGGAATATGTCTTTGGAAAACTAAAAACTTTGTTATCATATAGATTTCTTGATCGGACGAACAGCGATCTTATCAACTCACTTTATACAGCTATAAATTTCATAACACCAGGAGACATGCACGAATTTTTCAAGATTACTGGATACATTAATGTGTGATTACAACTGATCTGTGTAATGCAATAAAAATGTTGTCAATAAAATATTTACAAACACTCGACTTATATTGGTTTCTTGAACATGCTTTATCTGATAGTGATGAAATAGAAAACACAATATTCAAAACCCAACTGATTTTATTTCTATCAATCATCAATACTATTATAATTCTGATATTAACAATTTACTATCTGAAATAAATACTGTATATAAACTCAATCTATTTAAAAGGTTTTCATTGTAAAGACAATTTTGAAAGTGAACCGTGTGATTTTAAGATAAACACAACACCGTCTATTTTTAGAACAAACTCGTGGGAAGCTGTACTACCACAAAAACAAACTGAAAACTTTAATACTTATAATCTAGAGTAATAAAACAATTCTTACAGCATGATAGTATGACATTATGAAGCTTTTCGCCTGAGTTGTAACAGTGCTGCGGCAGCATCCGCCTCAAATTCTAGCTTCTCTAATTCAGAGTCGTTAGTGTTTATATTCTTCGTGTTCGTGGAGCATTGCTCACTGACTTCAGGGTTATCAATTTCTTCTTGTTGGAGTTGAAGTGCTAGTCTAAAATCCTGTTGTTCCTCAGCAGAGATGGTAAAGCCGCCACCACAACTTGTTTCACTCGTAGCCGCTGTAACACTGGTGGAAGTGTGGCATGAAGCTCGTTCCTTTTCCCGCCTTCGGTCAGTGGGAAAATTGATAGCATAGTTCTGTGACAGTACACGTTTTTGCGAACTCATTCTATGATCAGTTAGTCGTGAGTATGAAAGAGGAGTGTTATTAAGATCTAGCAAGGGAAGTGAACTATGTATTACACGGCTATTAAGAATTACTGATACATTTTCTCTTGACGGAAGTTTGCCTTGCAAGTGTTTTTGAACAATTGCAACGTCTCTGTTCAACAAAGCCCAGTTACGATGACCAAACGTAATGTACCTCTCCGGTAATTCCTTCACAATAGCATCCTCAATTCGTTTTGGAGCAGAGTTCACAACTTTTTCTGCTGCTCGCTCTGCATTTTGGACATCATTTCGCGCGCTAGCCAGATTGCGTTGAAGTCTTGAAACGTCTTTCTCCAATGTTGCTAAAAATACTTTTTCGCCCCCGTGTTTCGCTAACATCCCGCATGAATACGCCGATCGACATGGACTGTACTCACATTTCTTCTTTGTATGTCCGATTTTTAAATGACAATTTCCGCAGGTTGATAAATTCCCCTGATTTTGCGCTGAAGCCCTATCAAGTCGATCACGGAGTTGTGAGTTCTCTCGACGCTTCTTTTCCAACTGTTGCTCAATGTTACGCACAGTTTCTTGTTGTTTTTTGGCGTATCGCTCTAAGGGGAGCATGATTCGAACGTCTTCATCAGTGTTTGACTCTAAACTAGGTTTCACTTGTTGACTACATGTAGATAGAGGTAGCGATCTTCGTGCACGAGAGGGTGCAGCGTGTTTCAAGTTATCAGTCTCAGTTTCACTCTTCAAAGAGTGCGATATCGATAATCCAGGTGACTCAAACGCAAAAGCCTTGACCATAATCCTTTTTCCCCTTTCAAGCATTCCCCTTATCTGAACATTAAAAAAGTCATCTGAAATATCCACTTCCAAGTCATCTTCAACCACTGTCAGTCGCAGGGAAGAAGCAATCTTATTGAGATGTGGAACCTCATTTATAATGCGGCTCTTGAATTCTGCGTAGCACAGATCTAGGAGTTCTTCTTCAGTCATAAATACAGGTGTCACTCGTTTGTTGGTGTAGTAGTCGTAAATTAACTTGATATTTACTAAAGAAGTCATCGTTGCTGAGTTTGTTTTGCAAACTTTGAAGTCTATCTATGCGTGCTTTTTAGCGGGAGAACGTAGTCTCCGCCCCTTAGCAACAACTGACATCTCACTTGGAAACATGCAAATTTGATATGTCAAACGCGCGTTCGTAACGCCTGTTGTTTTACAGTCAACCTGAATCGGCTGTAAGTTCAAAACGATTTAATACACTTGAGGTTTAGAATAATGCCGTAAAAGAAGCAGTTTTATACGCTTTCACTTACCAAAAAGCTGTATTTATCCGACCCACGTGCATCAAAACACAACCTCAGTTACTTGGTCATGCAAGCAATGCCCGCAAAGCATGATGCGATCTACCATAGGGAGCCCAGAGAGGTGCAAGACCAAATTTCCATATGAAGAATAAAATATCTGTATCATTGAAGAAGAAAGAATAGAAAACTGAACAGAATTCTGATAAACAACAACAACGACGACAACAACAACAACAACGAAAAGAACAAATCAGTCGTGAGTTACTTAGTTAGTCTACGTAAAGGAATTGCCATTTATAGCTTAGGGGCTGGTTCTCTCCTCCCTCCCTATTTATTTATTTATTTATTTATTTATTTATTTATTTATTTATTTATTTATTTATTTATTTATTTATTTATTTATTTATTTATTTATTTATTTATTTATTTATTTATTTATTTATTTATTTATTTATTTATTTATTTATTTATTTATTTATTTATTTATTTATTTATTTATTTATTTATTTATTTATTTATTTATTTATTTATTTATTTATTTATTTATTTATTTATTTATTTATTTATTTATTTATTTATTTATTTATTTATTTATTTATTTATTAACAATATTTAAGCAGAGATGCCCAGTTCAGCATAGCTGGTTTAAATGGGGCTCTGCACAAAACATACATCTTTTATTTATTTTTTTATTTTTGACTTTATTAGGGTGCTTAAACACATAAAGACCCATCACATTGCGTTAACATACATAAAGATAGAACTATAACTATCAATTATTATAAATGTATATAGATAAATATATACTAATGAAAATATAAGAACTGTGTTTAGTTACGAAAAAAGGACTCAGTTAGTGCCTGTTTTTGCCCCGTTGTAGCGAAACGTAGATCAGTATTTAGCAGTTCTTGCTAACGGTAAACGGAGCATATCGTTGCTTCTATAGTAATAATGATGTAATTGACTAGAAAACCGGAATTCATTTAATAGGTATACCTGGGCTAGATTATTTAGGCATTTGTATACCAGCATACGTACAATTCTGAAAATTTCTGCGAAAAAATTCATTTTTTAAAATTCATTTTGCTGATTTTTCTGCCCTCAATAATTGCAGCAGCGCGCCTCTGTAACCTGTCTAGGTACTCTTTCCTAGTGTTACTGCATCCATCCCAAACGCAAGAGCAATAATCAAAAAGTGGAAGTACCATTGTGTTATACAAAGTGGAATAACTTTACGTGCCTTCCGAAGCATACCGAGCCTGGACGATATTTTACTGACAATATGATCAATGTGATTATACCAGGAGAGGCATGGATCTTCCATGAATTATGCCCAGCCCCCTCTGCTCTGGACCCCCCAAGCGCGGGTGGTGTTAGCGTACCGCTGGCCAGCAAGCATTGTCTCGGTTTTAACCTAGCCTAAATTACAATTAGTGACATGTAAAAATCAGCAATTTGGTATCTTTTTGGGAATTAAAATTGAAATTTAAAACTTCGAGATTTCTTGGTATTTTTTAAGGTATCGAAAAAGAAAGAGCCCATGGCTTTTCGTTTGTGTTTTTTTTTTTTGTGGTATTTCGAAAGGGGTTAATAATCGTTCGTGTAACGCCTTTTTAAAGTTTCAAAGGTTTTTATTTCCACAAATTCTAAATAAATGTATATAGATACGAATGGAAATTGTTATGGTGGTAGTGTGCAGAAATACAATTAACCCAAAAGGGTTAATGAAAAGGTTTATGCACCCTAGTATATAGAATATTGATTTAATGGTGCGGAAAAGAAAAGTTTCAATATATGAAAAAGTATAGTTCGAAGAAGTACAGTTTGCAAAACAAGACAAGATATGTTGGCTATAAGCTAAATATAGATAATTAAAACAAATGGTCGGTGAAACAGCAATTGAGTTAATAATTTTATAAAAAGCACGACAGACTTGAGTTTGTACATGTTTCGGCGAATGCTCTCACCATCTTCAGTGATCTTTATTAATAATTAAACGTTGAAGATGGCGAGAGCATTCGCCGAAACATGTACAAACTCAAGTCTGTCGTGCTTTTTATAAAAAAGATAATTAATACAAGATTCAACAATATACAGAATAAACGTATTACTGACAGTAAAAGCTTTTTGTACGGGTGTTTAACTGAAGAGTTGCGGTAGTGGGTTTCTCTTCACAGTTCCCTTCGCCATCTTAAAAGGTAGCCAAGCCTTTGCATCAAAGCGAGACGAACGTTTAGCTTGCAATGATAGAGACACGTGAACAATTGTCCCGCATGGTGTTTCAGGGAACTGTGAGGGGGACTACCTTAAAAAATGGATAGGGGTGCTCGAAGGACGGTTTTGAAACTAGTTTTTTGTTTTGCTATGTAGATGCTGATAATTCTAGTGCAGATACAGAAGGTTGATCAGCCTCTTCGAAGATTACTTTAGCTTCGTTTGACCGTTTACCAATACCAAACCCGAGACGCATTAAACAACTAGGCCTCCGTACGGCAGGGACAGCGGTTGGTCCATTTTTGACATGCTTGTTCTTTTCTTCCATCAACTGAGACTGCAGAACTGCTACTTTGTACGCAAGTCTCTCTATCTCACCCTAAAGAAAGAAGAATACAAACAATGCAAATTATATTCTGTGTCAGATGCTCACTGCCACTATGACGTCACATGTCAACGCAAGCTACGGCGTTTTTTTGATCAGTTTACTGATTATTGGGACTCGCCGGTTTCAGAATACTCCGCTGTACTATTTGACAAAAGGCGCATTTGTACAGGCTAAGCCTCGATTTGTTGTAAAAAAAAATGTTAAATAATTGCTGGAACAAATATTACCGCTTAACAACACATTTAAATTTTATGTGCAATTACGCCATTTGTCAAAAGGTACAAACTATGGTATTTCCACATTCAAATTCTCTTTAACAACCATCTGGCACTCAATTCCCTGTACTATTAAAAACATGCATACTTATTATTCTTTTAAGAAAAATTATAAATCATATCTTTTGAATTCACAAATGAAAAATATTTAATTATAAATATATTATTTTATTATCTATGTACAATCAAATCACATTTATGATCCGTATATAGAGGTGTACATGTATTGTGTACATATGTACACTTATATATACTATATATACTTATTTATACTAATTTGTAGTTACACATAATAAGACATATTACTAATTTGTAGTTATACATATTAAGAATTACTTTTGGCCTTTGGTAACTGAAAACTCTTAATGTCTTAGCTCCTAGGTCCTCTGAGCAGGACCTGGGAGCGAGAATACTTTTATCTTGTATCATAAATTTTGATACTGAGGCGCGAGCTCGCCATAATATAATAAAGTAGTCGTGATCCCGAGGGAGGACTCCCTTAGAAAATGGATAGGGGGCTCGACGGACCTTTTAGGGTCGTGATGTCACACTGTCAATGAGGACTAATCGAGCAACGCTTTCCCTTGTAAACCCCCTCCCTCCCCTCCCTCGTTATACTCACCCTCAACTCTTCGTGTTCAATTGTTATTGGCTTCTCATCAGCAGTTACATACACTCTGTCGTTTGGTAGATTTTGTCCTGTTGCATTGTGGATACTTGTGGGGTCATTGTTTGCTACGTGATTTTTACGAATATGGATAAACTGAAACAGACAGATCACATATATTCTCATTAATGTTGTCCACAGAGGCAGAAATGTTCAATTTGACTCCCAAATTAAACATATAAGAAATATCGATGCATGAAACGTGATGACATACCGTATCCTCTACCCTCCCCCCTCCTGACCGCCATGTAATCCATTATGTAGGTTTTGAACACAGGCAGCCCAGTCTCGCAACTTATTACTTGAAAAATTGCTAATAATAGACTTTTTCACGGTTTGCATATCGAACAATTCTTTAGAATTTGACTGCAGCCCGGGCATTATAAGGTGTTTCCTTTCTTTGATATTTAATATTATTTACATTCCTTAAGTTATAACTACTGCGAGTTGTAGTTAAATTCTAAAGAATATATTACATGCTATCGAGGCTGGGGTTGTACGATTCGAACCGTGAAAAGATATATATAAATTGTTTTAAGATACGAGCCTGGGCTGCCTGTGGTTTTGAATAGTTTTAACCATTACCTTGTGAGTAACAATAAGCAGAAGCATGACTGTAACGGTGGTGTGAATAAAGACAAACTCTAGTAGATACATGATGTCTGGGTTGGTGCCGTTACGAATCGTGAACCTGGAATGGTAAGATGGAGATATACACCTATTTCAAAAACCGTTGTCGTAGACGAAGTTACAGTTCACACTTTAAAGCCTGCAAAGCAGGGGCGGATCTAGCATTTTGACTGAGTAGTTTCCAACTCGAAACAAGCCATTTCCAAGCCAAAGAATAGGATAAAGCATATATAAATAACAGTTTACTCTGTACATTCTAAATATGCACTAAACTACAAACACTAAAAGTTGCAACATAAAAAGTACAAATTATTGGTCCGTCGTTCCGTTGTCCTTGGATCCGCTGGTCCATGATAACTTTTATCTTTACCGGCGAGCCTTCGGTGACGGGTCGGTTACAGTCATTTCAAAAACCGCTCAGAAACAGTATTATTGAGTTGTTCTTGCAAAATAAACGCCAGAAAAAGAAAGATAGATAGTAACTGAATGAATTTGTGCTGTATTTGAGGCGCTTTAGGCTGTTAGGAGTAGTTTTAAGACAGGCCGATTTGAGCTCTTTCTTTGTTGTTGTCGCTAATCTATATATAATCTGATCACTAAGTTAAATTTATAGATAATAGGTTGCAGCGATTTATATTTTGCTGGTATGTTTATTGTTTTGTGCAAGAAGAGCTTATAAATCGCCAGTTTCTGTCGTTAAGCGCGCTCACCTGATACGAGGTCAAACAACTCTAATGACACAGAGAACCTCACTAGGGTAGGGTAGCCCTTTTATACTTTTGTCACTAGTTTCCATGATGGTTCACGCAGATTTTAGCCAATCAGAATCGAGCTTGAGTTCTAAATTCCGCCTATGGAATCCCTGTGTGAACTACTCAGTGGGTGTGTCAGTAGTTCACTGAGCTCAAAACGTCACAGTCAATCTCGAACCCAGAGCCTGCGTTACTCTTGGCCAGCAGTGCCGAGCAACGTATAACTCTGGGGAAACGGAATTATTCTGCTCCAATTTTGGAGTTCCGGTTTTAACATGAAATGCGCATGCTTAGTTAATATTATAATGATCTGTTGGTTTGGGCATCCTGTGTTACTTAGTACGTTATATGACATTCAAAATATTGTTGACCTAGTAGTATTTTAAATACTTTCTAAGCCAAAATATAAACATTTTCCTCACTAATAAAACATTTAAAGTTTAGGAAGTTTTTTTAGCGGCCATCAGGATTTATATAATGATATAAAAACGAGTCTAAATCTCCTTCAATTTAGATCGCTTTAACCGTCGATTTATTTATAGTTTTCCAACGGTTATTAGTTTGCTTTCGTGGTACGATTGACCGGCTTTATTAAATAACTGGATGCCAGAGGTCTGAGGATTGTCAAGGTTTAGAATAGTTTAAAGGAGTATTTTGTGTGTATTCTAATTTGCTTCGCGACTCGATAATCATCGCTTCGCGGCGATACAATTTCTCGTCGCTTCGCGACTCGCATTTATTCCATAAATGACGATATTATTCTATCTAGTATTAAAAACCGTTGACGTCGTATTAATCGTAAAATTTACATTTTGAATGTGCATTTGTTTACATGATGGACCAATCAGAGCGTTTACTTCGTCTGTTTCCGGTCTGACTATTGTATTTTCAAGGGCCAATCACAATAAGCAGAGAATCCCGGTACCCCAGAGTTATACGTTGCTCGGCACTGCTGGCCAAGAGTAACGCAGGCTCTGGGTTCGAGATTGCGTCACAGTGAACTAGTTCACTTTTCATGCAACAGTCCGCTGTCTAGAAGCCGGTCAGACTCTGGGCTCGAGATTGGCGGCCTTCAGACAAAAATCACAGTGGGTCCCCTCCCCAAAAACTTATACAGAGAGCCTGGGAACGATTTAAATGTGGGTTTCCTGTGGTAATTACAAAATGGCGACCAAATAAAGGTTCGAAAAAGGTAAACTACGCTCTAACTCTTTTCGTTTGTATTATTTTATTTGTATTATCTTAGCTTTTTATATTTTCGGAAAAAATCTGACTAGTTTCCGGAAATTAGGTGAACTAGTCTAAATCCGCCCCTGCAAAGGATGTCGTTTATATATACATAATTTGTGATTCATTGCACGCTATATAAAGAAATATTTGTATTTATATCTACCATAACAACTAATTATAACACAAACACGTACAACCAAAATATGCTATGAAAAAATGGATAACAAGAGACCGAAATACCGACATCCTTTGCATGCTTCAGAGTGTGCTTTGTTTGCGACAACGATTTTTGAAATAGGAAATATATAGATATAAGCAATGATGGAAACATATATATAGATACTTTGCCAGCAAGCAATGATGGAAACTATTGAAATACTTCTTTTTTAAATATCAGTTCACATGATCGACTTTACCTTACTACAGTTGCAAAGCAGGTGACAATCATGGCGTTGTAAATGGACCAGCTGACGAATTTACTCTCGTTGTAAGCGGACGGAGCATTTCGTACTTGAAAACAGACCCACATACCCCATGTTAGAATACCAAAGTCACCTGAACACATTAAACCATTAGAAACAAAAAAAGATATAGACAAACAAGAAAATAAATAAACAAACAAACAACCAAAGTAATCATACAAACAAACAAACAAAGAAAACGAAGAAACAACGAACAAACGACGAACAAGCAAAGAAAATAGGCAAACAAACGAATGAATGAACGAACCAACGAACAAACAAAGAAAACAAACAAAGTAAATATACAAGCAAACAAAGAAAATAGACAAACAAAAACACACAAAAAAACTAAAGAAAACAAACAATCGAATGAACGAACGAACGAACGACGAACGGACGACGAACGAACGAACGAACGAACGAACGAACGAACGAACGAACGAACGAACGAACGAACGAACGAACGAACAAAAAACAAACAAAGTAAACAAACAAACAAACGAATAAACGTACCATCAAACAAACAAACGAATAAAAGGACTAACGAATGAACGAACAAACAAACAAACAAAACAAATGAATGAACGAACGGACGGACGGACGAACAAAAACAAACGAACAAAAATATGAAATAACAATGTCCATTCTATAATAAATTTTGTAAGAAGGACTCACGAGCTTGACTTCAATTCCAGCCTGTAGAACATTAACTAAACTATTTTTCAAGTGTTTTATATAGAAACAAATTTTGTTTAAGGAAAAATTGATCCTGATTACCTAAAATCGATAGTATTTCAGACCAGACTTGAACTGTACATCGGTGAAAGATCAGGCCGTCTGCTGTCTTGGACGGAGTTATTGTAGGAGGACTCACGTTGTTCCATAAAAGCATGTAGATGACGTAACCCATGACGATGAGGAGAAGACGGCGCATGAGCACTGCGTCTGTCAAAGCTATCCGCTGTGCAGAACGAACGCGGAATATAACAGCAACTCTGTTGAATTACACAAAGGGCAGTTAGAAAATGTGCAGGATTCAAACATACTTAGAAATTCGTTTTGCGTCTTCTTGGGTAAGTATGCTAGACCATTACCCTGGTTCTACACACTAAACTACTCAATACATATTCATTGCGCATGGGAGGATGTAGGAGAACCGGATGTAACTAACCGATGCCTGTGCCTGTGCCTGTGCCTGTGCCTGTGCCTGTGCCTGTGCCTGTGCCTGTGCCTGTGCCTGTGCCTGTGCCTGTGCCTGTGCCTGTGCCTGTGCCTGTGCCTGTGCCTGTGCCTGTGCCTGTGCCTGTGCCTGTGCCTGTGCCTGTGCCTGTGCCTGTGCCTGTGCCTGTGCCTGTGCCTGTGCCTGTGCCTGTGCCTGTGCCTGTGCCTGTGCCTGTGCCTGTGCCTGTGCCTGTGCCTGTGCCTGTGCCTGTGCCTGTGCCTGTGCCTGTGCCTGTGCCTGTGCCTGTGCCTGTGCCTGTGCCTGTGCCTGTGCCTGTGCCTGTGCCTGTGCCTGTGCCTGTGCCTGTGCCTGTGCCTGTGCCTGTGCCTGTGCCTGTGCCTGTGCCTGTGCCTGTGCCTGTGCCTGTGCCTGTGCCTGTGCCTGTGCCTGTGCCTGTGCCTGTGCCTGTGCCTGTGCCTGTGCCTGTGCCTGTGCCTGTGCCTGTGCCTGTGCCTGTGCCTGTGCCTGTGCCTGTGCCTGTGCCTGTGCCTGTGCCTGTGCCTGTGCCTGTGCCTGTGCCTGTGCCTGTGCCTGTGCCTGTGCCTGTGCCTGTGCCTGTGCCTGTGCCTGTGCCTGTGCCTGTGCCTGTGCCTGTGCCTGTGCCTGTGCCTGTGCCTGTGCCTGTGCCTGTGCCTGTGCCTGTGCCTGTGCCTGTGCCTGTGCCTGTGCCTGTGCCTGTGCCTGTGCCTGTGCCTGTGCCTGTGCCTGTGCCTGTGCCATTATGCTTATACCGTATGATTATTACTGTGGTTTGTTTATATATCATTATGATTATGTTGATGTTGATGGTTATACGTATGCTATATATTAGATAATCAGTCGTCAAATTTACCTCCATGTCTTGATGATAATAGAACTGTAAGCAATGAAGAATCCCATGTGCTGTAACCACTGTTCTACGATACACTGTATGCTACTAGTGCCCGATAACATCACATACGGCTGTATATGCAACATAATATATCATAGAAATATTTTAGACATATGTCTCTATTGAGTGACGTTTGCAATAAACAATGTGCATAAGCGCCATTTTCTAGAACAAAGCATGATGGGAAGCAGTACTCATCGAGCCCGCCATGTTTTTATGCCCGCTAAAACACTAAAACAATTTTCTAACGCTATATTTATCTTATGTAAGTAACAATTGTTAATAGTTATAATTATACTTTACTTACCGTTAAATATGAAATAATAACACCAACAATACTAATGATAAGAAACCTTGGACTTGATGCCTTGATCACCTATAACAAATGTAATGTAATGTCATTTAAAAATTAATGTAATGTAAATATGTAACGTCATATAAAAATTAATGTAATGTAATGTAATGTAATGTAATGTAATGTAATGTAATGTAATGTAATGTAATGTAATGTAATGTAATGTAATGTAATGTAATGTAATGTAATGTCATTTAAAAATTAATGTAATGTAAATATGTAACGTCATATAAAAATTAATGTAATGTAATGTAATGTAATGTAATGTAATGTAATGTAATGTAATGTAATGTAATGTAATGTAATGTAATGTAATGTAATGTAATGTCATTTAAAAATTAATGTAATGTAATGTAATGTAATGTAACGTCATATAAAAATTAATGTAATGTAATGTATTGTAACGTAACGTAACGTAATGTAATTATAATGTAATGTAATGTAATGTAATGTAATGTAATGTAATGTAATGTAATGTAATGTAATGTAATGTAATGTAATGTAATGTAATGTAATGTAATGTAATGTAATGTAATGTAATGTAATGTAATGTAATGTAATGTAATGTAATGTAATGTAATGTAATGTAATGTAATTACGACGTGATGCGGAGTGCTTCTCAACACTTCTCGAGTGTTCTGACAATCCCCAAATGCTTTATAACTGCATACAAAAAAAAATTGACAAATTTAAACTGCGTGCAAACGTACGAGCTGGACATGTGTGCTCCCATAAAGCAGGCGCCTCAGCCAAACAGAATGCGTGAATATTAATAGTTATTTTATAATATTCTTTAGTTCATGCATACTTTGTGTTTGCAGTAGATACAAACTACCACTCCAAACCCCATGGTCATGACCATAACAATACCATTAATAGATGCTAATAATATCCTAACTGCATAGTTGTGGCTAAACATGCATGGAGTACTGTCGTCACACTCAGAACATCCGGGACTGCACGCCAAACACTCGAACTTTTCCTTGTAGTCATTGCTTCGTCCATCCAACATGGCGTCGTAAGCTGCTTCTACTTGCTCACCGGTAAAGTATTTCGTTTTTTCTTGTTGTTTTGAGAAATAGAAACCTTTCTTGCATTGGCATATGTAGCTACCTCGCTTGAAGCCTTGGTTGGGAATGTGTACGCACTGTTTTAACGAGAAAGGGAAGTTGTTAGGGAAGGTATGGAATGATGATTCTGTAGGTGGTGGTTATGGTGGTTGTGAAGATGATGGTGATAGTGGTGATGGTTGTGAAGATGATGGTGATAGTGGTGGTGGTGGTGAAGATGATGGTGATAGTGGTTTGTGGTAGTGGTTGTGAAGATGATGGAGAGATGTGGCACTAAATGGTGCAATTGATCGATCATCATCACGAAAACTCCCTGTAGGTATTTCCCTTCACATTTACCAGCAGGTTGGATACCAAGTAAAATACATTGATTATAAGTGAGAAGAGAACTCTCCCATGAAACAGCTAATCATATGCCCGGCAAGTCTCACTCTAACTCTTTAAACAGTGACTTCATTATATGATGCGCTTTTGTTTTATTGAGTCAAAGTGAGGCTTGTCCGGCATTTGTATATGATTAATTGCTTGCTTCGTGGGAAAAGTCGACTATCGAGACGTGGCCATCCTGATAGAAGATAGTTTTCTATGCTCTATCGGTCAGTTGAATAGAGCAAGTGGGACTGGTTAGGACGGGAAACACGCAAACAGATATAAAACCAGGACCTGAAAACGAGTGTTTCTCACAATCATTCAACATTCAAAACATTTAACTTCAAATTTGATATCTAACTTCCAACAATTTCGTCTAAGATCACATTTGTCGAAAGCCATGTCTATACCGGTGAGGTGAGATAGAGCATAGGTTTTTTGAGTGAGTCAGCCAATCAACGGCCGCGTGCTATCTAAGATATATCGATATAAAATATCATAAGGACTAACCTTGGTGGTGGCTTTGCATCGATGTGTTCCTAAGAACTCTGCGAGCTTAGCGTCTGGATCCTCTGTCATACTTGTGTTTTGTATCGATTGGGTTTTATCACACTGGTTGATGTCAACATTCTTTAGCTGGATATCAATACTGACTGCTCCTCTGAATTGAGAAAATAAGAAAGTATTGGTAAAAATGACGGTCTATCTGCCCCTTTATCTGTCTGTCTGTCTGACTATATTTTATTTTATCTTATTTTGTTTTGCTTTGCTTTGTTTTGTTTTATTATAATTTATTTTGTTTTATTATATTTTGTTTTATTTTCTTTAATTTAATTTTGTTTTATTTTATTTATTTTATTTTTATTTTGTTTTATTTTCAAATGAATTATTTTATCATCCAACATGGCTGCTATGTGTTTTGTTATTTTACAGTGAGGATACTCGAACCGTGAACACTTGACTGTTTTCCTGTTATTATTTTCTGAACCTTCTACTGGTTCAAAATCTCTTAATAACACGGAACGACGGACCTAAGGGAAAAGGAGCGGCGACCAAAAAATAATACCAATTGAACAACAACAACATTGAATACGTATTTTTTCGTTTCAAATAGTCTCAAGCTAATCCGAGAAAATAATTATATAATCGTAATGAATCCCGAGTTCACGCAGATATGCGTCTAGTTTTAAGTTTTAATTTGAACACAACTATAATAGTGCCCTTGGTGTGTATAATGAGCAATTTATTATTATGATTGCTTATTGAGTGATTATTGAACTATACTGATTTAAAACTGAAATGAAAAATACATATATGTATTATTATTCCATCAACTTGAATCCCGAAGTCCATTCCAGGCCATTGTTTTCCGTTCTTGGTATTATCACACGTGATAAGTACCAGGATCCATTGCAAACGTCGTAAAGCGGGAAAGTTAAAATGGCTGTTGTGTGCTGTTTGACAAGACGAGAAGCTGATTTGAATTTTCGCTTTTTTCCATGGTGAGTGCAGTTTAAATGTCTCGAAAATATTCCAAAATTAACTGTAATAGCAAATTTTCAATGTGGGCCTGTGTTTAATTCATTTTTAGTGAAGAAATTTGCTTTTTGTGACATTCGAACTACTAGGCTTTCCACGTGGTTTGAAAGGTCGAAAATCCTTTGCAAATTCTTTTATGAAATGACAACTATTGCTTTTAATACGCTTTTTAATCAATCATCGTTTTATTACTCTTACTGTAGTGGTATATTTTAAAGCGAAACTTGTATTTGTTCTGCAGAAACTGAGCAACATCAAGACGACAACTTCGACTGGAAATTTGAACATTTTCGGGCCTGTATTATCTGAGACTTCATGTTTTGAGAGAATATCTAGCCGAATACCATCCCAGACAAATGAAGAGGAGACTAGAATAAGGTGGTGGGCTACAAAACATGGCTGTATGTGTGTAGCGTTGGTAAGTACATGAAATATTTTGTGGCTGTTTTACGTTTGCTGTTGCTCCGGTTGTTTAACTGTAGGACTATAAAAGTGACCATTCTTTTAATGAGGTTTTGCTTGTAATGTTCACTAGGAGTAGTTTGTTTTTGCGCGGAATCCAGTAATTATGACATTCGATATTAGCTATTTAAGATATAGTTAACGTTATATAATATCATTTTAATATATAGAAGTATTATTATTATTATATTTTGTGTAATATTTTTACTATGGTGATTTATGGGTTTCAATTTAATGGGAGATATTTGGGTGGGTTTATAAGTTTCGTTGTATAATGCAAGTTTGAATAGAGGTGTTCTTTATTTAATTTTAGTTTATTGATTATCTAGTATTCATGTCATAATTATATTGTTATAAATGTTTAAAAATCATGGAGTTGCAAATTGTATGTTGAAAGTTGTATTAATGAAAGTTGTATCTATGAAATATATTACTTCTATTTTATATGTGCAAAAGCAATACCACGCCATATTGATTGTTGAAACCATAGATATTTTAATTAGAACACGAAAAGTACAAGAACATGGAGATTAAAATGTGCATATATGTTTAATGATGAATTTTCTTTTTGAATGACAAGGAAACGGAAAGTAAAGCATTTTATCTTTTGGATGAAATGCCATTTAAAAAAATATTAAAGTGGTACTCATAAAAGCTCCATCAAAAAGCTTTTTCAAACATTTGTTTTCTCTACCTTTCTTTGGAGAATCCTTAAGGCAGATTTTACTTCATAATCAATAAGGCAGAAAAGATTTCAAAGAATCTTTGTCTTGTTTTTCCAACTTTTTGGAACCTATGTTTCAAAAATACTGACTTATCTCAGTCACTGGGCACTTCACATTTCCTTTGGATGTAAAAATGTCAATATGTGTTATAACTTTTAACCAATGGATAGCATAACACCAATATTGGAGGATCTTCACTGGTTACCAGTTAAGCGCCAGATTGAATTCAAAATTCTCCTTTTTACTTATAAATCCTTGAACAATATGATGCCTGCCTATATTTCAGGTCTATTGACTGGTTATATATAGTTCTTTTTCTGCTGTCTCCCCAAAATTATGGAACAATGCAATTTACCAGAATCTATAAAAAGTGCTTTATCACTTGATGGTTTTAAAAAAACTTTATTGAAAACACATTTATTTCTTAGTATCTCTTAAGTATTTTAATTTGTTTATTGTATATTTACGAACATTAATTTTATTACTGTCATGTTTACATAAGCGCACTGAGAGATATGTATAGTGGGCTATACAAGAACCTTCTACTACTATTATTATTATTTAACGTGGCATGGGCAGCTTATGGCATTCATTTCTACTGCTCTCTTACAAGATCCTTTATTGTCATGCTTTTCTGGCTTTTCTGAAATTTTCATATTATCACAGCCGACAGTACCCTCCTCCACCGGTGTCTCTGTTCCGTTTTCATTTTCTATATATTGGGTGCCCTGTCTCGAGAGGGACTGAGTGCCCCACAGGAGAAAGAAACAGTATTAAAATATTTGACTTTTAATCACTGGGCACAAAGTAACCTTTCTTTTTCACTTGATGCTACAGCAACATGGGCACTGACTACAAATATTTATTTTCTGGCATTGCAACCAAATGAGCAAGCATTTTGGTAAGCAATGTTCAATAGTGAGCCCCTAGTTTGAATGGAATCCTGAAATGTAAGCTCCATATCCTACTCTACTATCCTACTCCATATCCTACTGTTAGTTGCACATGTGCTCTTTTATGGCTCCTTTACAATGTATGTGAAGAATGAAGAGTCTAGACCTCTGGTTTAATGTTGTTGAAAAGATGTGAAAATCTAACCTCAATATTTTACGAAAAAATGAGTGTATATAAAATTCTTTTGAATGTTTGTATAGTTGAATTCAAGGATGGTTTAAGTTTACAGATCAATAACATTTAAGTAAGCAAATGATAATGTATGGTGTAAATGTTCTCTGACGGAGGTGCATGGTGTTATGTGTAACCTTCATACTCTAGTGCATCAAACAGATGACATTTGAATTTATAGACTTAACACTGTTGGCTTTTTGAAAGTCATTGATATAATTTCTACAAATATATTTTCAAAATAAAGACTAACGCAAAAATCCAAGGTTTGGAGTCATCTTCACTCCATTATCAAGGCTTTATTTTTTAAGGGTTTGACAAGTTGCTTAAATATGTTGATAAATATAATAGAGGATTGAAATATACATGTATTTGACAAAAATTAAAATTGGAATCTCGAATTATTATATGCTTTCTTAAAAAGACGTGATATTTACTTGTAAAGCATTACACAACATTGGACCAGTAAAAGAAAAGCCCGTTTACCATAGAACTTAAGATTATATGATGGTTTGGACAAAAGATTTGATGACGAAGATGTTATAGAGACACAGGGACATACGGAAAGATAAGAAGGAGCACAGTTGTTTTAAAAGTCTTTAAAAGTATTTTGAATTCGTTACGCTGCTCTATTGGCAGCCAGTATAAATATAAAAGAATAGGAATAATATGCTCGAATTTACGAGCAGCATTTTGCATGTGCTGTAGTTTATTTATCAGAGGTTTTGGAAGACCATAAAGTAACGAATTTCAAAGTTTTGAAGATGCAAATGCATGTACAAGGGTTTCACAAGCTTTTGGACTGAGAAATTTACAACCTTTACAGATGTTGTGAAGGTGGGGAAAAAAGGAAGATTTACCGTTCACTACGATGTGATCCCCAAGAGACAGTTTTTCCTCAAAGATAACACAAATATTGTGGACAGTAGCGGAAGTACTGCACTAACATCAAAACCAGAAATATTAAACGAACCATCAAATGGACAAGCTAGGACGATGAGCTGCAGAAAGAGCAATGATCTGAGTTTTATCATCATTCAACTTTAATCTATTGGTAACCATCAATGTCTTTGACACAAGCCTCAAGTTTAAGTGCATCATGTGGAAAAGAAATATAAAGTTGAGTCTCGTCAGCATACAAGTGGCAGTCTATATTATGACAGTTGATGATTTCAATAATTAGAGAAATATATAATGAAAAATAAAATAGGCCCTAAAACTGACCCTTGAGGAACACCACATTTAAAGGAATGAGTACTAGATGTGTCACCTTCAACACTTACCCAGAACTGCCTCTTACTCGCGTAGGACTGAAACTACGCTTTATCTCTAATTCCAAATTTCTTTTCAACAAAATTTCATGATTTACAGTGTCAAAAGCAGCCGAGAGGTCCAGAAGGAAAAAAAAAAAAACGGATCGTTGGTTGTCAATGGCACACAATGTTTGAATAGGCTGATTGAAATGTCACTTGAAGATTATTTTTGGTCATTTAATTATGTGGCAACCACTTTCTCAACAATCTTGGAAAGAAACTTCAATTAGACATTGGCCTGAAATTGGAATAGTCTTCATGAGACAAGGCTAGATTTTTGATGAGGGTTCGGATTGTTGCTTGTTTCAATGAGGATGGCATTAATTAATGCAGAGGATGGAATTTAGAGTAAACATTTACAATTCATCAATATTTTCCAGGATCAAGCTCACAAGATTTACCAAAAAAGGGAGAAGGGAGAGATACAATTTCTTGTTTCATGTTTTTATGATAAATGAAAGAATGATGATGTTTTCTGATAAATGAAAGGAACCACGCAGTCTCGTCTAGTGGTATAAAGATTAATCCACTATAGATAACGTTAGAGTGAATATATACAGGACAATACGTTCAGAACTACAGTCCACTAGAGAACAAAAATAAACTGATACAATGTACAATGAAGCAAATGTTTGGTATATATATTTCAAAGTGTATTACATCATAACTGGTTAAATCTCAACAAGAAAAATACAATCATATACATACAGAAAAATTGTAAATTAATTAAAAAATATGTAAATTAATGAAGAAAAATTCAGGCTCCAAAGGACTTTAGATCTACATAAGTCCAGTAGTAAAACGGATAAAAAAGGAAGTCAAAAACCATGTGTGCTAATATCTGACTAGTCACAGAGACAATTCCAGTGATATTTAAATTTACAGAAATTGGTACAACAGTGGACCTCATGTTATTTCTTCAAGAATAACCAAGAGGAAAGTGAAAAAATACAGTTATTTGAGGAAATTGGTATTTTTTTATGATTAACGAAAGGAAGTTTTAATACAAAACTCAATATGCCCAATCAAAACACAAAGGTTTTAAACCCAAACTATTACTATATTAAACTCACACTAATCTAATTAAGCTATATGCTAACCTAAAATAAATAGATTAACCGTTTGAAAACCAGACAGCTGCTTGCTAATTTCATTTGGCTCAGTTCCAAATTGGTAACCTTCATTTGGGCGGTGGAAGGACAGTAGGTTACTCTCAGAAGATGACTGCAGGGTGGACTCCATTGACTCCAACTCTTTTTCCTTCACAGTCTGTAATATGTCAGTAAGAGTGCTGAAAATTTTCCGTTCTTGGTGTTTGTGGTTTTACTGAAGGAGTGGTACAAGTGATTCCTATTGCTGGAAATTGCACAGCAGATATTATAGTTGAATCTATTGAACACCAGGTATTGCCATTACTACCAATAAATGTATTTTTAGTAGCTGACAACGCCAGCGTTCACAATGAGCAAAGACTGTGTGCGATTTTACGTCGAAAAAACATTACACTTGGTAAACTACCGGCGTATGCATATGACCTAAACCCGATTGAAATGATATTTGGCCAGGCAAAGGCTATGGCACGTTCCACTCCTGGATTCATTATGCAAAATCCCTTGCTCGCTATTATAAATGCTTTTGAACACATTAGCCCGTTAAATGTCAGGAAATTCTATCGACGTTCGTGGAAAGTCTCTGTGTAATCACTTCGGAACTACGTTGTATAATGCTTCCAATTCTATTTCTACCCAGTTGAAATGCATATGCACTTTGATAATAAATTTGAATTTGTAACTTGGTGTTTTATAATTCATTTGTTCAATAGTACTATTACACATTAATACACTTTATTACTCTTTCCCTATTACACTTTGTTTCACGGGTTAATGAAAACCATTCTAACCATTAATTCCTAATAAACATAAGAAGTAAATCAAAATTTCACTATAGTAAAAATATTACACAAAATACTAGAGTACAAACACTAAAAATTTGCAGCACTTTTCACTATTTAGCAGTAAATAGTGTTGATTAGACAATAGAGAACAATAGAATTAGACTAATTTAGCAGTATTTAGTGGTATTTATGCTGCACACTTTTAGTGCTTGTACTCGACTATGTTTATATTAAAATAATTTTATATAACCTTAACTAAATCTTAAATTGCTAATATCAAATGTCAGAATTACTGGATTCCGTGCAAAAAGAAACTACTCCTAGTGAACATAAGAAGCAAAACCTCATTAAAAGTATGGTCACTTTTATAGTCCTACAGTTCAGCAAGTTAGCAACAGCAAATGTAAAACAGCCACAAAATATTTCATGTACGGAGGCCAACACCGCACACATTAACAGTCCTGTTTAGTAGCTCACCACTTTGATCCAGTCTCCCTCTCATTTGCCAGGCCCGTGCAAACGAGTTCAATATTTGCTTCAATATCCGTTCGATTTTGTTGAATGGCAATGTTTACAGTGCGAATCACAAAACCGTGGGCACCTAGAAATATTTAAGAAATCGTTTAATGTTCGTTGAACAACTCACAAACAACTCTAACTACAAAACGTTTATCATACTACACATCAGTCAAACTTCTTGCGGTGATATAGTTGTTTCTGAGTTGTTCAACGAACAAAACACGATTTCTAAAATATTTCTGGGTGCCCACGGTTTTGTGATTCGCACTGTAAACGCTTTTCAACTCTTTCAACATCAATTCATCATCAATTCAACACGTTTCAACAATGCTGAAAGAGTTTAAAAGTGTTTAAACATTGCTATTCAACAAAATCGAACGGATGTTGAAGTAAATGTTGAAACCGTTTGCCCGGACCTTTAGCTTGAATTCTTCTCAAAATGTGAAGTTTCTCATCCCCTCCTGTCTGTTTCATCTTGTGTTCAAATTTTCATTCATTGGTGCTTTCTTGATGTTGTTCAGTTTAATGCAATGTTTGTTATTTTTTCTTATATACTTATTTCAATAACGTTTTTCAACTAAAAGCTAGAAAGCTGAGGCCGACGAGGATTATGGGTAGATACGTTTTGCATGTTTCAATATATTTAAATAACAATTTATGCATTTGAATTTTTTTGTCAGTCAGTTTTGCCTCGTGAGCATCAACTAGCTAACTTTCCTTCACATTTTACTTTTCTGATATTAATTATTTGCAATGATCCTAGCTCGATCTGCAGCTTTTTAGACTAACCTTCTTGAAATAAGTATATATTTCTTATTTTGGTTTTGCCATGTCATTCTACCATCCTCATTTCATCCTTTCTCTCCTTTCTTTCATTTTTTAAGTTGGAAATAAAAGTGCCTTTTGTGTTGTTTGCTGATTACTTCCCCAAACCCATTCACTCCTGTGTCTATCTTATCATTATGATATCGTAATCACTAGTAGAGTGCTTACACTATGTCCATGAAATAGAATCTAAATAGTTCCTACCTAATAGTTTTTATTTAGTGACTATTAGTCACTATCACTCAACTGGAACAGCTTTAATAACAATACACAAGGGAAATCAAATACTCAAAACCATAGAAAGTTAATACTTTATTCATTGTGTATTGTTACTAAAGCTGTTCCAGTTGAGTGATAGTCACTAATAGTCACTAAATAAAAACTATTAGTTAGTAACTATTTAGATTTTATTTCATGGACATAGTGTAAGCACTCTATATTATCATATCATTTAGTACATCATTTTCATATCAATTTTATATCATTAGTATATCATTGTCATATCATTAATATATCATTGTCATCTCAATATATCATTGTCATCTCATTAGCATGTCATATCATTAGTATATCATTGTCATATTAGTATATCATTGTCACATCATTAGTATATCATTGTTATATCATTAGGATATTGTCATACCATTAGTATGTCGTATCATTAGTATACACCTATTTCAAAAAACGTTAGAAGGAGATCTGAATCTGCAATTTGAGACCAAAATGAATTGTGGGATACGGCAGTTTTTTTCTCATTTCGTGCACTTTCTGGGTTCGGATATGTCGACGGTATATACACCTATTTCAAAAAAGGTTGTCATCGCCAAAAGCGATAGGTCATTCCAAGACCCAAGTGCACTATGGGTATAATCCTATTCGTGAAATTTTCAATCAAGCCAGCTCCACTAAACAACGATCTCCGCTGGAGAGTTATATGGCATGTCGAAGGACTGAAAATGTGCCCAGAAGACAGCTTTTCTGCTTTTCTGTAGATACTTTAGATTATACCCATAGTGCACTTGGGTCTTAGAATGACGTATCGCTTTTGGCGATGACAACCTTTTTAGAAATAGGTGTATAAATCTGAAGGCGCTAAGCACAAAAAAAAAACAGGGCCAGGCCTGGTTTTTTCGGTACGCAATTTTCCTGAATTTATTTCGGTCTCAGATCTTCTTCTGACAACGTTTTTTGAAATAGGTGTACAACTATTTCAATTAACGTTGTCCATCTGGAATGGTTGATCTGAGACCGATAGGAATTGTGGGAGCTCATTAAATTTCAGATACATTGTTTTAATCACCCTTGAATGGTGCTGAATTACAGGTAACCGTATTTCAGAAGCAATATTCAAGTGTGGTATTATAATAGTGCATTTGCAGTTAACGAGCTCCCACAATTCCTTTCGGTCTCAGATCAACCATTCCAGATGGACAACGTTAATTGAAATAGGTGTATCATAGTCATAATTAGTATATCATTAGCATATCATTAGTATATCATTAGTATATCACTGTCATATCATTAGTATATCATTAGTATATCACTGTCATATCATTAATATATCATTAGCATATCATTAGTATATCATTAGTATATCACTGTCATATCATTAATATATCATTAGCATATCATTAGTATATCATTAGTATATCACTGTCATATCATTAATATATCATTAGCATATCATTAGTATATCATTAGTATATCACTGTCATATCATTAATATATCATTAGCATATCATTAGTATATCATTAGTATATCACTGTCATATCATTAATATATCATTAGTATATCATTAGCATATCATTAGTATATCATTGTCATATCATTAATATATCATTAGTATATCATTAGTATATCATTGTCATATCGTTAATATATCATTGTCGTCATTTGTATGTCTTCATTTTAATATTTGTCATGTCAGTATATCATTGTCATATCATTAGTATGCCATATCATTAGTATATTGTCATTTCATTAGTATATCATTGTCATATCATGATCATAAGTATATTATTAGTATGTCATTAGCATATAATTAGTATATCAGTATGTCATATCAGTATGTCATGTCATTAGTATATCATTGTCATATCACTAGTATGTATATCATATCATTAGTATATCACTGTTATATCATTAATATATCATTAGTATATCATTGTCATATCATTAGTATGTATATCATATCATTAGCATATAATTAGTATATCAGTATGTCATGTCATTAGTATATCACTGTCATGTCATCAATATGTCAGTAGCCATATTATTATCATATCAGTATGTCATATCATTAGCATATCAGTATGTCATTCATTAGCATATCAGTATGTCATATCATTGTCATATCAGTATGTCATATCATTAGCATATCATTGTCATATCTATATCATTAGCATATCATTGCCATATCTATATTATTAGTATATATCATTGTCATATATTAGTATGTATATCATATCATTAGTAAATCATTAGTATATCATAGTCATATTGTCATGTCATTAATATATCAGCATATCATTAGCATATCATAAGTATGACATTAGTATAGTGTCATATCATTAGTATATCATTGTCATATTATTAATATATTAGCATATCATAAGTATGACATCATTAGTATAGTGCCATATCGTTAGTATATCATTGTCATATCATTAGCATATCATTGTTATATCATTAGCATATCATTAGTATATCATTGTCATATCATTAGTATGTATATCATATCAGTATATCATTGTAATATCATTAGTATATCATTAGCATATCATTAGGATATCATTGTCATATCAAAGTCATATTAGCATATTGTTATGTCATTAGTATATCATTGTCATATCATTAGCATGTCATTAGCATATCATTAGTATGACATATCATTAGCATATCATTTTCATATCATTAGCATATCATTAGTATATCATTGTCATATCAGTAGTATATCATTGTCATATCGTTGTCATATCAGTAGTATATCATTGTCATATCGTTGTCATATCATTAGTATATCATTATCATATCGTTGTCATATCAGTAGTATATCATTGTCATATCGTTGTCATATCATTAATATATCATTGTCATATCGTTGTCATATCATTAGTATATCATTGTCATATCGTTGTCATATCATTAGTATATCATTGTCATATCGTTGTCATATCATTAGTATATCATTGTCATTTCGTTGTCATATCATTAGTATATCATTGTCATATCGTTGTCATATCATTAGTAAATCATTGTCATATCGTTGTAATATCATTAGTATATCATTGTCATATCGTTGTCATATCATTAGTATATCATTGTCATATTGTTGTCATATCATTAGTATATCATTGTCATATCGTTGTCATATCATTAGTATATCATTGTCATATCATTGTCATATCATTAGTATATCATTGTCATATCATTAGTATATCATTGTCATATTAGTAAATCATTGTCATGTCATAAGTATATTGTCATATCATTAGTATATCATTGTCATATTAGTAAATCATTGTCATGTCATAAGTATATCATTGTCATATCATTAGTATATCATTGTCATATCATTAGTATATCATTGTCATATCATTAGTATATCATTGTCGTATCATTAGTATATCATTTTCATATTAGTATATCATTGTCATATCATAAGTATATTGTCATATTAGTATATCATTGTCATATTAGTAAATCATTGTCATGTCACAAGTATATTGTCGTATCATTAGTATATCATTTTCATATCATAATTCCGTTTTTTTTAAATGGTACAACTTACTCCCACTGGAAAATTCCGGGAAAAGTGATGATGCACAAGAGGTACTCCACTTTTTCCAGTGTGACCAGAACTACCGGAAAATCGCGTACCATTTACATGTTTTCCACGAGAATTTCTCGGCCCCAGTTCCCTCTCACCTGTTCAACTCGATTTTTTTTCTGGCAGGAAGCCCAGAAGTAGAATTTCTATGTGCTATTGCAAATGGAACACAAACCTCCCAGGAACGACTGGGGCATTGGGAAAAGCTGGTTACCATTTATGCTATTCCGGATTAACTGGAAATGCTACCGGAATTGCCGATTAAATGGTAAACAACTCGGATTCCACAGGAATCCCGAGTAATGAAGCAGTGATCAATACACCAAGTGTTCATAATAAATCTTATTTCTAATCAATTCGCTCATGTGCTGTGGGTTAAAATACGTAACAAAAAACACAAAGTGTTCATGTCCTCACTGTAATCTATCGGTAATAATTGCAATCGATCTGTCTGTCTGTCTGCCTGTGTGTCTGCCTGTCAATCTATTGCTCTATCTATATATCTGTCTGTCTGTCTGTCAGTATCTTGTTATTTATCTAAAGATCATGAAGCACAAGAGATTTCCCCGCTTTAATATAGTTGATTATCTAAACGATGTTGGTAATCTTGCTAATATTATGTTCGATTTTTGTTCCCATTTCATAAACGCGCCGCGCATTACTTTAAATACACTTACAGTAATCCTTTAATAAAGTTTATTTAGAAAACGACCGTTTACAATGATGCCGCAAATGCTAATGTTTGGCTTTTTTAATAAATCTCATTAGGAATACCGGCAGAATATTGACCGAATGCCAATTGACTTTCAAAATTAATCTTAAAATAAACACCACCAGCAGAAATGTTTTATTGCTATAAATACAATTCAAGTGAAGCTATTTGGAATTAAAAAAGAAATTTGTATGTACGTGTTCATGCACTTTTCACACTTTAGAAATTCACATAATTTCTCAAGAATTTAATATTTTTGTCTCAAAAGCTTTTATTACCTTTCTTGATGTTATTCTATTCTATAATTTTGATGCAGTGGTCCCAGAATTACAATATGAATCAAAATGACAGAGATTTGTATGTGTTCAGTGAACTGTTTTCTTGCTAGCCTCGTTGTGGTGTTTTTTAAATTCTCATAACTTCTCAATTCTCATAACTTCTCAAGAATGTAATATTTTTGCCTCAAACGTTTTACCTTTCTTGATGTTATTCTAATCTATAATTTTGATGCAGTGGTCCCAGCATTACAATATGAATCAAAATGACAGAGATTTGTATGTGTTCAGTGAACTGTTTTCTTGCTAGCCTCGTTGTGGTGTTTTTTCAATTCTCATAACTTCTCATAACTTCTCAAGAATGTAATAGTTTTGCCTCAAACGTTAATTACCTTTGTTGATGTTATTCTAATCTATAATTTTGATGCAGTGGTCCCTGCATTAAAATATGAACTTTAAAAAATATGATTATGAAGTGGTGGCCATTTTATACACCTATTTCAATAATTGTTGTCGCGATCAAACCTACAGTCCACACTCTGAAGCCTGCAAAGGATGTCGGTATTTCTTTTGTTATCGATTTATTCATAGCATCTTGGTTGTACGTGTTTGTGTTATATGACCATAAAAAGTTGATGCAGTGGTAGATGATGAAACAAACATTTCTTGAAAATACGTCTTATAAAATCTCAAATCATGTTGATATAACCGACATCCTTTGCAGGCTTCAGAGTGTGGACTGTAGTTTTGATTACGACAACGATTATTGAATTAGGTGTATAAGCGGAACTTTTACACTCTCATCTCGGAAATAACTCAATGATCATGCAGACGATCATGACGCCAGAAAACTTGTCTTGAACATCTTTCGAAACAGTTAATTTAAAAAATTACTTGACTATCGTCTCAATCTTTGACAAGTGTCCTACTTGTGTCGTGAAAGAACCAATATATAGGGAGATTGTCCTAGTATGTAAACAGCCATATCAAGTACTTTTCAACCCATGCAATATAGTTTTTTTTTGTCAGAAAAAGATGAAAACAACATAACATTAACAAGAAAACACAAGAAACTATAACAAGAAGAAATAGAATGAATAAAATAGGAAACTAAAACATAAAATGAAATAAAAAATAACTAAAATTAGTAAAAATTTATATAAAAAAAAAACAACCATCAAACATAAAATGATAATAACAATTGATAAAAACACACAACAACAATAAAATGCATTACCAAAACGTATCGAGACATATCTATCAGTATTAATTCCCCTTTTTTCCTTTGAAACACACAACTAATAACGGTGCCACCATTAACAACAACGTACGAAATAACAAAATGAAACAAAGCAAATAAATAAAGTTTAACGTATAAAAATAAGACAAATAGAGTTCATTCTAGTAAAAAACAGCTAGGTTTTATTTCAAACATGGTTTATTTTTCTCTTGTTTTGTTAAACAAAACAACGATAAAGAAATGGAAGCAAAAAAAAAAAAAAAAAACAGGGGCTGCATAGACAATTGAGCAATGTAAATATTCTCCTAAATACTATTCCAAATCATTAAGTGCTCTTCCAGGAACTCAGACATTTGAGAATTCTAGTACTGAAAAAACAAGATTTTGTTTTAAAACATTGGATTTTTTTCTGTTTTTTTTTTTGTTAAAAAATAACAAAGACGACGACGGAGACAACGAAATGGAAGTAAAAAAAAAAACAGTAGAGGCAATTTAGCAATGTAAACAGTCTCCTACATATACTATTCCAAATCATTAAGTGCTCTTCCAGGAACTCAGACATTTGAGAATTCTAGTAAAAAAACAGCAAGGTTTTATTTCAAAGACATTCGAATTTTTCTCTTTTTTTCTATTCAAAAATAATAACAACGACAACGAAATGGAAGTAAAAAAAACTGTAGAGGCAATTTAGCAATGTAAATAGTGCCCTACATACACTATTCCAAATCATTAAGTGCTTTCCAGGAAGTCAGATATTTGAAAAAGCCTACTGTTTGTCTTTTGTCATTTACGCTACGGTCTGCTATCTGGTCTGCTGTGAGTTTAAGTCCAAATAAAATTGTTTTTGTACCTTTATGCTAGTCAAATAAACAATGTGCTTTCAAAAGATATGGGAAGCACGATTACAGGCGATGTCTGGCAGATTGTTGGAAAGTTTTTTATATTATGCTTAGTTTGTTTTACTAGGCTATCCCAGGGCACCGTCGTGGCTAAATGTATCATTAAAATGTCGTTACAACTTGTTATCAATAACAAAAATGTAGATGAACTAAAATGTTTGCCAACTGTAAAACGCTTAGCTAGGCTTTCTTGACTAAAGATTGATTAAAAAAAATACCATCATCTCAGGGGCGGATCCAGAAATTTGACAAGGGGGGTGAACTTTGATCCTTTTGGCGGATAACGGCAGACACAAGAGCGCAAAGATCGTATAATGTGCCCGCTTTTCTTTGCTAAAACGGGACTTAACTGCAAAAAAGGGGTGTGTGAAAAGTCACCCAGTTCACCCCCCTCCGTCCGCCCCTGCATCTACCATAATGCCATTTATAAGCGTGAATCATATAATAATATCACCATCACCATCATGCATGAGCAGTTGTTTAAATCGTGCAGTTTTTCACCCCTTTAATTCCTGATAAGATACTGATTAGTTCATTATAAGGGCAATGCTTTTTCATTACCAGATAGAAACGGTCAATATGTTCGACTTCCTCAAATGCATGTAAAAACAGACAAATTTAGATAGCCATCTGGTTAAATATCTATAATGTGTCTTAGTATCAGATATAATCTTAAGGGCTGTATCATGAATGTCTTAGTATCAGCAAATCTATCTGAATTCATGATATCGTTTCTTTATCGAATTGGAATTTTCACAATTGCTCCTTATATTTTGACTTCATTTTACCGCACACAATTATAAACAAAAAGATAAGAACATAAATATATAAATGAAAAATAATACAAAACGACAAAACTCATAAAATAAAACTCAAATAAAACTCAAAAACAAAAACTCGAGAAACCGACCGACCGACCGACCAAACAAACAAACAAACAAACAAAAAAGCAAGCAAACAAACAAGCAAAATTAAACTGTCCTATCCAAACCATTATGCATGAAGAATGAATTTTCTAACTGTTATAACTTTTTTTAAACTATTTGATGTCTTGTACATTAAAGTATAGCTTTAAATATCTTGAATTAGTTTTTAAGACTTAATTCTATCATATTCTTTTTAAGCTTTTAATTCAGTAATATTATTTTATATGTACAAAATATTTATATATGTACGTTAGTTGTTTTTCTTTGACCGGAAAAGTACAACTGCACCATTCTTAGAAAACGGTTTTTGCTGGAGTACAACTCTTGTGAATTCAATAACAAAACTTAAAACTTGAATTGTTTTATTTTGAAAACTTTTTTCTCGAGACATGCGTAATAAGTTTCATTATAAAATATGAATGTTTTTTTTAGATTGCTAGCTTTGTCTTTTGCTACGTCTTTTCTGGTCAGTCCAGCTCTAGCTCCATTTACTAAATTATTCATTGTCATTTCAACTAACCTTGAACGAAATTGCGAATTTTATAATGTATGTAAGTCTCTTGCCTCAAAGTTCAAAGAGTGAATGAAAAGTTTTCATATTTTTATATTTCTATGAATCATTGATGAGATAAATAGAGGATATTACATGGGCGCGCGGAGATACGAATTTTATCTTCGAGTGCTAAAATGATCAACATGAGAAGATAAAATTTGTATCTCCAAGCGACCATGTAATGTTCTGTTTATTATATAATTATCAATGAAAATAAAATAAAACATTTTTTGACCCGAGAAGTTTCCGTAAAGCTGTGTAGCCATAGTGATATCAATTTTTTGAAACAGAGAAATACAGGTATTTCATTGACAATTATATAATAAGATCAGTTTAGATTCGTTACGAAACTACAGTGCTAATCCTCCTTGTTTGTACAAATTAATCAAACATAATATAGTATTATCAGCACGAGTGATTATTACACGGAATGAAAGAGAAAAAAAACGAAAAAACTACCAAAAAAAATGAAATGTTCCCTGTATCAAGGGATTTCATGGCAGCCATGTTTGTGGTCAAAATAGTTTAGCTTTTCTCTAAAGGGAACTGAAATCCTTTGACGTACATTCAAAAACTTTCTTGTGTACTTGCCCACAGACATAGCTGCCATGAAATCCCTCTATACATTCTGGTTAATGAATGATATTGATTTAGTTAATGTAAAGTCAACACCTTTCATGGAAATGAATCAACCAACGCATGCCGACAAAATGAAAAAATATGCAAAAATAAATGTATTACGTTATAACTAAGTTTTTTTATAAGTTTCTATTTTAATGTTGAGTTTAAAGTACATTTACTATTGTCCCTCTTTTTCAGAAGCAACTTGTGTCCGTCTTTATTTTTTCCTTTTTCTTTTTTGTTTTTCTTTCTTCATTTCTTTCTTTTTTGATATGCGTAATTTTGAACTCTATATTTGACATTTGGTAATTTGTACGGTAGTCATGATAGTCATTGATAAAATGCGGTTATCATTACCCCATACAGCGTTAATTAAAGGCCTTTTAATTAAAATTGATTTTAAACTGAAACTTTAAGCTTTTCACTGCTGAGACTAACTATCTATTATGAAAAACAACCAAACAAAAAGACAAAAAAGCAAACAAAAAGAGATTTTAAAAGGCAAGCAAGCGAGCGAGCCAGCCAGCCAGCCAGCCAGCCAGCCAGCCAGCCAGCCAGCCAGCCAGCCAGCCAGCCAGCCAGCCAGCAAGCAAGCAGGCAGGCAAGCAAGCAAGCAGGCAAGCAAGCAAGCAGGCAGGCAATTGCAAAAACAACAACAACAACAACATTCGTATTATTAAATGCAAAATATAAAAGTAATAACAAACTTACAAAAACTGATTCGTTTCATTGAAAAATGGCGCCATGTAAGTCACCATCCAAATCTTCCCGCCAAAACAATCATAGTACGGACGCGTCCACACACCATCGGAGTAACTAACCACAGGAACTGTGTACGATCTTTTCTCGTCTAAAAAACTCCCATTTAATCGAACGGAATAATATTCTGTTTGATTACCAAGTTTTAGCGTTATGGCTTTAAGTTTCGTGTCTCTCCACCAAATTGCATTGTCATCCTTTGTGTAGTCATACCCGCCATATTTTGCCACTATGTCAAAGACCTCAATTGTTTTATTTCTTTCAGGTGGTTTGTAAGCATACGGGCAAAATAAGTAGTAGTCTTTATACTGGTTTCTATCAAAGCAGATCACCGAGCCGAAAGACTGAGGAGAAAACATGACTATCGAGCGAACACTACGGTAGTAAAAGTCATCTTCTTCCGCGAGAGATTGGTTGCGCTTCTTGACTCGCCATAGGGAAGTCATTAAGTTAGCAGCTTCTAGCACAAGCAAAGCCTCTCTTTTCCATCGTTTGTGGTCGAGAAGGACGTCTAAATACACTACTTTGCTGCATTTTGATTGACCTTTTACATTCTCCACAATTCTTAATGCTGATTGTAAATGATTTGCAGTAGTTATATTCACTGCAGAGCAGCAGTGAAATCCCAAAACACTAATAACTGCAAACAGAGAGGAACACAGCATCGTGGTATATTGGAAAAAAGTTGATGCTACGGATAGCACTCAGGTTTTAGTTAAAGTGCGAAATGGATAAGAATTAATATGTGCTTCAAAGTCAAATCCACCTGTTTTAAAGTTGATGACGTATAAGTTTCAATGCCAACGCTTTGCAATAACGGCTGTACTATTTTGAGTAGTAATTAATTTGAACTTTGAGAACATGAACTAGTACTTAAGTTTGGGGGTTTGAAGTGTTTTTCTTGTTTTCGAACTTCCCGGCTAGCTTTTTAATTTTTTCATCTTGAATATCTTGTTTTTATTTATTTATTTATTTTTTTACTTATATTTTGATTAGTAATTATTTGAACTTTGAGAACATGAACTAGTTCTCGGGGTTTGTGCTTTCCTTGCTTTCGAACTTCCTAGCTAGCTTTTTAATTTCTTCATCTTGAACATTCTTGTTTTTATTTATTTATTTATTTTTTTACTTATATTTTGATTAGTAATTATTTGAACTTTGAGAACATGAACTAGTTCTCGGGGTTTAATTGAAGTGCTTTCCTTGCTTTTTTTCCTAGCTTTTAATTTCTTCCTCTTCAGTGAACATTCTTGTTTTGTTTTAGCGAAGCGTTCTTTCGTTTGACTAAGGCCTAGGTTATACGTCGAATCTCACTTGTGCCGAATACAATTCAAACATGAACAATAGATAACTAGGCGGTCTTCTTTGTTGTAATTGCATTCGGCACAAGTGAGATTCGACGTATAACCTAGGCCTTATATGTCTCTCTCTTCCCTTCGGTACGTGCCAACTCTACTTCAATAAATCATTTCGTTTTTTAATTTCAAATGCCCACGGTTAATTTGGGATTCTCAGTTGGAGTCAATTATGTTGTTATCACACTAAGTATTTTCATAAAGCTATTTTTTGGTCTTAATTAAAGTTTTTAAATTTTCATTCTACATGATATCATTTTCTTTTTTTTTCTTACCTTTTGGTAGTTAGTACTAGACACTATATATATTAGACTAGAGTGGCCTTCAATAATCCGTGACTTAACAAATTGTACAATTTAGAATGCAAACGCAGAAAGAAAGAAAAACAGGACTCCAACGACGATAATTTGTTATAACAGGTTGTAAATGTCACTTCAGTTTCTTGTGTTTTAATCACATAATATTGACTCTTCTAGTCTCTTTGTATATATTACCAACTATTACGCACTACTACAAACTAGCAAGTCATTTTTCTTCACTGAATTTGTTATAACAGGTTGTAAACGTCACTGTAGTTTCTTGTTTTTTAATCACATAATATTGACTCTTCTAGTCTCTTTGTATCTATTACCAACTATTACGCACTACTACAAACTAGTTAGTCATTTTTCTCTCACGGACGACGACGGAAAACCACTCTAGATTTTTTACATATTTACAACTGAAATTGTCATCCTGCCAAAATATGTTAAAAAAACATGCTTCAGGCTAACCAGTCAATTGCAAGGGACTGATAGGTATTCATATTCAGATTGCTCGCCTGTTTTCTATTCTTTTCGTTTTCTTTACAATCCTCTCAATTATTCATAGTTTCAATATTCATCTGCATGTGTTTTTGTTTATTATATTGTTTTTGTTTATGTATCATTATTTTCTTCACTTATTTCTTCATTTTATAATTTTATTCAGTCTCCATTCATTAAAAAAATAATCACGCCGGGCACGTGCCCACCTGAAATTGCTCACCAGAATCGTGTCAGTATCATGGAAGCCCTATTTACTTTATCAAATGAAGTCCAAATAATAATCTCAAAATTTCACAGGAGTTTACACATATGACATTGTATAAAATGTTATATTTTAATGATGTTCTGAAGTTCAAGTGACGTCACAGATGATATTTCCTTTTTAAATCACTTCCCAGTTTACCAATATTGATTTTTTTAATATTACTGATATATGTGAACATTATTAATTATCTATTACTTGTTACTTATCATGATCGCTTATTTATTATGTATTATTTTATCATTCGTTAGATAATATTTATTATTTATCATTATTTGTAATTGACTATTTCTTGTTTTTATTTATTACTTATGCACTAGTGTTATATGTTAAAAAATATCTTAAACAAAATATCCATTGAGTGTTTAATGAGGTTATTAAACATTTAGACAACTCTTACATTAATCCGTAATGGGGCACTTTCTGACATAATGCTGTTGTTGGGTTTCCTTTGGTATTAAACATGGCGGCGTTAATAAAGCTGTGGAACGTGCGATAATTCATGGAACTCCGCGTAAAAACATTTTTTTTAATAAAAACAAAATGGGAGACATTTTTATCAATATGCAAATATTTTTTGCATTTAATAAGTAGTTTTGTTACTTTTTCGCAAAGTATGCATTATTTTTTGGAATGGTAGGTTCCTCGCAAGGTGTATTTTCAGTTGCACATTTTTTGCAGTTGGGATATTTTTACTTTAAAAACAAATTAACCTTGATATTTACTTTGCTTTGCAGAAGTATAGAGACTGAAATCAATGTTCGTTGTCCTTTATAATACACAAGCAGGCAGTTCAGACTGCATGGAAATGTCAACATTGATTTTCAAAGTCCCGTTCCCCAAATTGATATCGTTTTGCCTCTATGTAAAGGCACATCACACTGGGAACCTCAACTTTGCTTTTCAAAGTCCCGTCCCTCAAATATATTAGGTATGTCCTTTTTAATAGACATGCATTTCAGACCTGGAAACCTCGATATTGATTTTCAAAGTCCCGTTCCCAAAATCGAATATTTTGCCTTATGTAAAGGCACCTAAATGCACTTATTAAAACTAGCACTTAAAGGCACTTCACAGACTGGAAACCTCGACATTGTTTAAGGAGTGTCCTGAAGGGGGGTATCCAATCCCAATTCCCAATCAATTTTTTATCAAAATCCCAATTACCACAGGAAGCCCAAACATTAACCACAGGAAGCCCAAACATTAACCACAGGAAGCCCAAATTGAATACTAACCTCAGGAAGCCCAAGATAGTTCGATTTTCTCTTCTAGTCTACTAAAACGATGTAAAATGTTGCAAATTACTCAATTTAAAACATTATTTTAGCATCTAAAGAGAAAACGAATGGACAAGAAATAGCCAAATCCTATGGACAAATCCCAATCCCAATGGACAAATCCCAATCCCAATGGGCAAATCCCAATTCCCAGCCTCGAAAAAAGGCAAATCCCAATTCCCAATTTACCCCTTCAGGACCCTCTTTAAGTGGTATTAAAGGACAAAATTTATGTCTGAATCATAGTTATTTCGGGTTTACAACCTCGGCATTGTTTAGTAGGTATTAAAGGACAAAATGTATATATTGTTTCCGCTGAAATCATAGTTATTTCAGGTTCAAAACCTCAACATTGGTTAGGTGGTAGGGGAAAAAGCCATGATTGAACATTAACAAAGTTTCGTTATTTTCCCACTTATCCACAATAAATAAATTGTAAAACTGTGTGTGATACCTTTCGAAATATTCAACTCATTTATTTATTTTTAGAGCTTTCTACCTTGGCTAGCCCGTATTTGTATGTTTGTTAGTTTGTTTAAAACCGATGAATATATTTTTCTTCTTCTCTTTAAAAGATTCCATTTAATCATATCATGAATACAAGTAAAGTGGTGTAAAACTAGAGGCCTTGAAGTTTCTTAAATTTGGTCTACCTTGCCTCAGGTATATATAGTCTTTTTCATATATAGTGTATAGCCTTTCTTCTTTTTTTATACGAACAATTTTCTATACGATAACAAATATTTGTAAACAATCTTCTGTATACACAGAAGGAAAAAAAGATTTTTAAAAAATCTTTTGTAAAACATGTATTATATATGTGTATAATAGAGTACAAACACTAAAAGTGTGCAACATAAATACCACTAAATACTGCTAAATTATGCAAATTCTTTTGTTCTCTATTGTTTAATCAACACTATTTAGTGGTAAATAGTACAAAGTATTGCACACTTTTAGTGTTTGTACTCTATGTCTATTAGTCTTTTATTTATGAAAAACTTGTAAGCTTATACCCAGTGGTTATGCAAAATAAAGATGATTGACTGAATAAAGATCCTTTCAATATATCCTAAAACAACCGAATTTGTAAAATGTAGATTTAATTCAGATGGAATATTTTTTTTATTATGAAGGTGTGTAGCAAATTAACTATTCATTACATTGTTAATCATTAAATATTAACTATGATTCACTATAGCTACACACTAGTTTTAACACGCAATTGTCAGCCTTAAGTTGGTAATGTCATTTTTAATTTGAAACTAGCGAGTAAACGTAGTATATAGGCAGGGTCGGTGTTTGATATAAACGATTGGCAATTTGAAATTTTAACACCGTAAAAATGTTAAACTTAACTTTACTGACGTTTCGAGCTTTAAACTAAGGGCTTTTCGGAGTAAAATATTTTCTTTTAATTGATTAAAATATAGTTAAGATGCTATAGCTGCTGTCAAACTCATTAAAAAGGATAGTTTATACATTTGTCATTCTCTTAATTAAATGCAATGGACACTTTTGCAATTTATTACTGACTCTAGTCACAGACAACTCTTAAAACGTCTTAGGTTTATATAATTCAAACGTTGCATGCTTTGTTTACGATAAAGCCTCGGCAGCGTTCCAGTAAATATCAGACCCAGACCACGGAAGTCATTGAACTTTCCCTGAGATAGTAGCATGCCCCTCCACAACTCCGGTGCAAAAACAGTTTGATTTGTAAATAGGGAAATGATTAAACTAGTACTTGGTGGCACTTGGTGGTAGAAAAGGCTTTGCTTGGAAGAAATCATTATCAAATCACGTTAATTTGACAACTTCTTGGCAAACATTTTAGTACTTTCCAGATGATTTCGCGCGCGCACTTCTGGTTAGTATAAGCCAATCAGAAGCATTTCTGTCGCATCGCTAACAGTTCCAATATGGCGTCGTTTGAGAGAGTTGTTTCCCGTGTTTCCCGTGTTGACCCTCGATAAATACACCCTTAAAATAACTTTACAGTAAAACGTTCTATGTTACTTGAACAATAAAAGTTCACTGCTGCTCTATCAGGCGTAAAAAATAAAAACAAAACGCAAATGCCGAAAAGTAACCGAAATTAGCCATTTTCATATCGAGCAAGGGACTGGAACCAAGTTTCTCAAAATTAATTTAATTCAAGCTAGTAAGAATTGAAAATTTGTGCAAATTGCAACGAAATTATGGTATTTCAATTTTTTTTCGAAAATACAAAGAATGTATGGTTTGGAAGGACGTTTTGGAAGGACACCATATATACATTTGTCTGTAATTTTGGCAGAGTTTGGATGCTCATAATTTTTTTTGTATTTAGCCAATCGTTCTGAAACTTGGTCGATAAGCTTATATTTTGTTACTCTCCCATGAGACGGGGTTATTTTTTCTGGAACCATGATTAAATTAGTTTTAACACTCGTACCCAGTCCCTTGCTCGATATGGAAAAGGCCAATTGTTTTCGTCTCGAATCGCCATTTTGGAACTATTCGTTTTGACAAACAATCCTTTGCGCACTTCGAAGCGAGATCACAGAAACAATTTCGGTTATCCATGATAGAGCAGCAGTGAACTTTTATTGTCCAAGTAATATAGAACTTTTTTAATGTAAAGTTATTTAAAGGATGTATTTATCAAGGTATTTCTGTTTTGGGCTTCCTGTGTTAATGATATAGTAGGACGCGAGGAGACTGGAAGCTAATTAAGAGGATTTAGGAAGGGCCTCTCTTCTCTTCTCTTCTCTTCTCCTCATTCCCCCTCGGCCCGCCCGTTTTCACATGAAGCCCAGAAATCCGAAAAATCCGATAACTTGGGAAGGGATGCCTGCGGAGGAGGCTATTATCGAGGGTTAACAAGGGAAACAACTCTCTCTGAACGGCGCCATCCTGGAACTGTTGGCGATGCGACAGAAATGCTTCTGATTGGCTTATATATACTAACCGGAAGTGCGCGCGCGAAATCACCTAGTTACTTGTCTGTTACTCTTTGTGAGGGAAAGTCTTTAATCATCATTCGAATAAACTGACCATTTCTCAGGATACGAAGAGCATTTCTTATTTATGTTTTAGTCAAAACATGCGCATCTAAATAGCGCGCTCAGATATTTGAACCCCATCATAAATTACAATTCTGTACTAAGTGATTTTATTTAAAAATATAATCTAGCTGCCTGGATTTTTGTACAACTTTGAATCGAAAGCATATATTGTCCGCTATCATATAGTCAACAAATCAAGCATGACTTTTTCAATAGTCCCCTTCACAGTCCCCTGCGCCATCTTGAAAGGTAGCCGCGCCTGAAGCGAGACGAACGTTGGGCAAGCAATGATAGAGACACGTGAAAAATTGTCCGGTGAGGTCTCTATTAGTGAATGAATGAATGAAAACTTTATTTAACGAGGAGACCTCATCACCCTAAGGCGAGGGACCTCAATTCGAATAAAACCATTGCGAGCTCAACGTTTGTCTCACCTCTATGCAAAGGCCCGACTACAGTTCAAGATGGCGCAGGAATCATGAAGGGGATTATTTGATAGCTTGGACTACTAAATCGAACTGTATAAACTATAAAACTACCTATACTAAATATGAAACTGTAGACTCAAATATTTAAATATTTCCAAATAATTTTGTTTTCTAAAAATATAGCACTAATCATCTAGTACCTATGTTCATATTTTACAATTTTTTAGTTCCATTGATATTGTATATCTTAGGTAACATAAACTTGAATAAATGTAGTTATTCACCAGCACCCTAAAAAGATAGGGCCGTGGAGAATCATGGGTAATATTTTATCAGACAAAATCAACCTTTGACTAAATTAATGCCTGCAAACGTTCACATGAAATAAACCTGTGACTTGTTTGTAAAAGATTTGAAATGAATTAATTGTTACTAAAATATGTTGAAACATTTCAGTTATGTTGAAACTGTGTCTTCCCATAATTTTTTTTGGCTAATATTGATCTATTCAGGCATCTAAGAACTAAGTCAATAGTCATGTCCATGTTTGTTCTAAGAAGGAGGAACAACAATTCAACGGTTACACGTGTGAGCTCATGAACCGAGAGATCGGTGATGGTGATATTTTGTTCAAATCAGGATCTGCTTCTTCGGTGTCTTTTGTCGATGATCTGTCTCGCTTCCATGTCGTTATACCTGAAGTCTTTAAGTGCTTGTTTCTATCTTTCATCATTTGTGATTGGAGATGAGCAACCTTGGACGACAATCGCTTTACTTCCGCCTTTGAGTACGAAATATATGGTCAGCAGTTGCATTGGTAAACCATAAACTATTTCACGGTTCTCATGGCTCAACCTCAGCCTCGATAGTGTGTAATATATTCCTTAGAATAGTCCCCTTCACAGTTGTCTGCGCCATCTTACAGTGCTGCTAATTCAACCGGGGCCACCCCAAGTTTATTAGCCAATCACGTTTGAGCTTAAGAACAAAAGAACCAGACATAGACGATCCGTCAAGACAATTCTCGCCTATAATTTGATTGGCTGATAAGGAGACAAAGTAGATATCTTTTGTTCTTAAGCTCAAACGTGATTGGCTAATAAACTCGAGGTGGCCCTGGTTGAATTAGCAGCACTGTAAAAGGTAGCCGGACCTTGGCATCGAAGTTAGACGAACGGTTAGCTAACGTTGACGTACGTTGGGTAATGATGATAGAGGCCTTTCAACACATTACCGGACAATTACTCACGTGTCTCTATCAATGCAAGATCAACGTTCGTCTCGCTTCAATGCAAAGGCCCGGCTACCTTCCAAGATGGCGCAGAGAACTGTGACGATTACTATTTTCACAATTACTCTAGCAATTTCGATGTGTTTTCCTTGTTTGCTGATATGTGTACATTCCTTGCATTGCCACGGACTGCAGTTGAATTGTAAAGAATATACTACACACTATTGATGTGTTGGATATAGAAGGAGAACCGCGGTAATAATAAACAATACACCTTTCTCACAAAGCTGCTAATCATATGAAAATTTCCGACAATTAAGCCTCGCTCTGACTCAATGACATTGACTTCATTTAATGGTACTTTTTTAAGTCAAAGTGAAGCTTGCATGGCATTTGCTTATGATTAGCAGCTTCGTGAGAAAGGTCTATTGTAGATACACATGATATCTAAAATGTCCTCAGTAAAAAAACCCGAATACACTGAACAAATTAGAGTATCCTGGGGGCAAAGAATGCCAAAAGATATGATACAAAAATACAAGGTACAAAGACGTAATCTATATAATCATATCAAACTTTTAATCAATCTAACTATTAAAAAAAATCCTACTTTCTTCAGGGGTGGACCAGAAATTTGTCAGGGGGTATCCCAATTGCAAATGAAGGACAAGGACTCTTAAGGTGTTAGGCGGGGGTGTCTAAATAATCCGCCCCTGTTCTTTACGCGTGTTGTAATAAAAGTCTGTATCTGTGTTGATGATGTGAAATAAAATTGTTGTTAATGTTCACCTATTTCAAAATTAAATAATAAAATAAATCATTTTTTAACGTCTCAAATCTTCTAGCTGGAGACGTATTGTGTCCTACTAATCGGGGAGACTCACTCACTCACACTCACTAACCTGAACGTTAAATATTTTGCACACAACTCGGCTCATTTCATAAAATAGGTTACTTTAGCAACTGTTACCGTGGAGATGCGTACCTTTAAGTCATCATTTTCTCGTTCCATGACAGCCATATCTGTGACGTACAATTGAGTTCCATTGGGAGAAAGTTCTCCCGAACGTTTCTTACTGCCTGAGAATGATGTATTGACACCACGACGCTTGATCTTTCGTAGGATAATACACTGACGTCATTAGAAAGATACTATGGTAAGTATTACGTCATATCAACAAATTGGTACTGATGATGATAACCAAAATAATGATGATAATAATGATGATGTTGATAGTGATGATGATGTCCATCGTGATGGTCAATAGTGGTACGTGGTATATAGTAGATAATGGTGGTAGCGATGATGATGGTGATGGTGGTGATCAATGGTGGTGATGGTGATGGTGATGGTGATGGTGATGGTGATGATGAAGGTGATGTTTATGACGATGGTGATGATGGTGGTGGTGTTAATGATGGTGATGGTGATGATGATTATGAGGATGATGGTGGCGGCGAGGATGGTGATCAAACCCTTACCTTGGGAATGAATATCAAAAGCAACATTACTGTACTTGTCATATGGATAGATACAAACTCCACCGCGTAAATAATATCTGGGTTGGTATTCTTTCGTGTAAGGCCCCTGAAAAAAATAAAAGCACTGCAAAGTGAAGCCTTTGTCATACTGATTGAACTGACATACTAATCTATAGTTGTCTAATATCAATCTGCAAAACAACGAAGCCACAAGTTACACAAGAGGCTTCACTATTTGACTATGCCAGCACCGCACACTGACGAATCAGCCAAAGGGATGTTGATGACGATGATTGTGATTATGATGGCGATGACGACGACAATGATGCTCATAGTAATGTAGATGTCGATAATGATAAATATTTTGATGTAGATATTGTTAATATAATGATGTCGATGACAATTATGTTATATATACAATATGAGCGGCTGTATGGTATATCGCATACAGATCGGACGCAAATATTGTATAGTACTTATGAAAGTCCAACGCTAGTTCTTTCATATTTTACTAAAATTGTCAAGATATAAATAAATCTGGCCGAGAAAATTCAAGTTGAAACTTATGCAAATCAGGACGAGATCTGTATGAGATTTACAGAACTCGTCACGGACGTGATTTTTTTGATAAAAATTTAATTTCAATTCATTATTCATGAATTTTATACTTTGAAGTTTTGTAACATCAAACACTGGCCTAAATGTTTTTTCTTTATTTTCTTTTTTGGATTTATTGATGTCGCTTCAGCTTCAGTGCAGGTTAATACTCCCCTTCCCGTAGATGCTGGGATCCCTGTGTATAAGTTTGCTGTTTTACCTTAGTATGGTGAAGAAGCATGTGACAAAAACAGCGTTGTAGATAACCCAACTGATGAACCGGTTCTCGCTGTACGTTGACGGTGCTTTGCGTACACGATAGCATAGCCATAGAGCGAATATAAGGAGTATCACATTGCCTGTAAAAATAGTGATAGTTAGAGAATCAGACTTTATTAGTTGAATAGAGATATTTAGATTTATCAGTTTTACAGTATCAACCATTATGCAAGTTTTAATTACTTGAGAAAGAAGATATTAAGCACAAGTAATTAAAGTAATTATACAATGAATATTCTGTGAAGACCATGGAAATATTAATATAGTCAATGCAAAGTATAGTAAGTGTAATGATTGCGCATTTTGAGTAGGCATGCGCAGTGCGAAAACTGAGGGCATGTGCGAGGACAAGGATAGCAGCCATTGATGTAAAAAAGGTTGAGCAGCAAATAAACAAGTTTGAAACATTAATACAGCCCCATATCTTATTACAGTATCAAAGGGTAAGGGCTGGTTCACTGAAACAACATCAGCATAACCAATAACAAGAGTAACATAATAATAATAATAATAATAATAATAATAATAATAATAATAATAATAATAATAATAATAATAATAATAATAATAATAATAATAATAATAATAATAATAATAATAATAATAATAATAATAATAATAATAATAATAATAATAATAATAACTTTATTTAAAGAAGGTTAAACAAACACTTACAAAGTGCACCAGTTTAGCAAAAGCTAATCTTCCACTGGGCCTTCATACGCAAGCACACATAAATCTCTGGACAACCAATATCGTCCCCATTCACCGTTAGCTCTTACTGCGCAAGTTCATGCTCGACGAGCTATCTTGATCGTCGACCATGCGCAGAAAGAGTTAGCGGCGAATGGGGACGAGATTACTGGACGACTAGAGACCTCAGGATAGAGTCTACGTGATGCATTACGATACATTACATTTCACTACGTGAAAGCATAAGAGTCAGAGACAATGGGAAGTTATCAGTATCCGTCTATATATTGATGTTTATGCATATATGTTACACCGGTTCTTATATGTTGTTGTTGTTTTTCTTTTTTCTTTATGTTTATGCGTTTGTTTATACTATATATAATACTTGTGCTTTTCTTTATCATCAAGATTGTGCTTGTACTTATGCTTATATGCTAATGGAAGGGCGCATAAGGGAAAAAAATGGAAAAACCGCACAAAAATCGACTTGAGTCGCAAAACCGCACATATAAAAAAAAAACCTCCGCAAAACCTCACCAAAAATAACCGCAAACCATTAAGTCCCCCTCCTTATGTCACCGTTATATGTACATGATTATAATTATTTGTAATCATTTTTTCGCACATCACATGCCGTGCTAACTATATACTTACACACAGCAATAACGTATTCAAACCAATTTGATGAACATATTTCATACTTCAGCTCAAATTCGGTTACTGAGTTGATAATGAAAGACTTAGTGGTCAGCGTCCATACTAGTAGAACTATGGTATAAATGGCAACGATGATGGCCAGGTGCCTAAGCAGAACGACGTCCGTAATATCGACTTTATGCGCTGAACGAACTTGAAATGTCCTGTAAACCCTGTATTGACAACAAACAAAACAAGGAGTTAAATTTTCATATTAGGTATTTGAAAACTACTAGTTATATAACTATTTCAACGAAGTTCACTAAAAAAGTCACCAAAACCTACAAGGCTGTCACATATTTTTATTTCATACAAATCTTTGACAGAAATTAATGCTTGCAAATACTCACAAGAGAAGATTTTGTGACCAAGAGAATATTAAACCAAACTTAATATTAAGTTTAATTTAATATTCTCTTTCTGCGACTTATAAAAGAATAAAACAAATAAGTGCAAAAATATTAAAAAAAATATGAGGAAAAAAGAAGAAAAAAATAGATAAGTTTCCCTAAATTTATTGCTGCTTCCATATCCGGTAATTCAAGCTTTTGCTGCTTAAACTTCCGGTATTCATTCTTGTGATGTCACTTCCGGCGCACGCGCGGCAGTAATTTTCCCGCTTTTTTGTCATACTTAAAATTCATTCTCGTAAAGGCAATTTATGTCACATTTTTACCAGTAAACTAACTTTTTTGCTGAAATTTCCTTCTTAAATCACACAGAAAACAAGGTAAGAAAATAAAATGCAAATATTTAATGAGCCTTTTTAGCAAAATGTTCTCAAACTGTGGTATGAAAATGTCAACAAAAACTTGATATTAATGTTTTCTTTATCTTATGTTTTCAGTCACTTTCTATCACAAAAGACTATATTTTTCGTGTATTTTGACATTATTAACTGCCATACTTAATTGAAATTTCTAGAAGATAGACTGAGTTAAAAGTAAAATAAACCAAAACTTTGGCCACTGAATTTAACTGATCATAAATCCAATCTTCAAACTCATGTAAAGTTACATTACTCATTGCTCAAACTAAATCAATTAACTTTGGAAAATATAATCTTAAACAGTTAAAACATCTTTTGCTTCTTTTAGTTTTTATTTATTTAGAGGATTTCACCGAGAACAACTAAAAACAATGAATACAAAATAACAGGCGGGCCCCTAATTTTTGAGTGTTATTTGCTTATTTTCCTTTCTTCTAAACAGCTTCTGGATGTTTGTTGCACACACAAAAGGTGCAAAAATTATCAAGGTGCGTGTAATATTTGTTCCTTTAAAAATATTGAAGAAGTGATTAAATGTAAAGAAGTGAAGAAATGATCAAATTAATTCCTGTTGACTTGAAGAGTTTTAGCCAGTAAATATTAAGTTTTTATTATTCTTTGTGATTTTGAAAAAATTGAACACAACTAAAAATTTTGATAAAGCCAATAATTTTCAAATCTTTGCCTAAAATATAACTACATAATTGACAAAATTGATAAATGAAGAAATATAAAAATTTATAAATTAGTGAATGGATAATAAATTAATCTATATTTAATAAATAAATAAATAAATAAATAAATAAATAAATGAATGAATGAATGAATGAATGAATGAATGAATGAATGAATGAATGAATGAATGAATGAATGAATGAATGAATGAATGAATGAATGAATATAAATAAATAATAAATACTAGCTTCCCAGAAACTCTGCAAGTTATAATGACATAATACCTCCATGTCTTGAGAGTCAGCGAGCCATAGGTGAGTGCAAATCCTATATTTTGTAACCATTGAAATGCTATACAGCTTAAGAATGAGTTTGGCGGAGAAGGGAACTGGAAAATAAACTGATGAAAATAGAAGAAATCACTGTAAGTACTGGATTTTTAATAATTATTTACAAATTATCATATTTTGAGTAATAACATTTTGTGCCTGTGATTAAATTAAATAAGATTAATCAAATAGCAATAGAGTACCGAAGTGATGACGTCACAATTTTTTTTTTTTTAATCTTTTCGTATTCAGACTACTCTCATCATAGAATGCTAGTCAAAAAATAGGCTGCCTGAAAATTTGGGATCATTTGAGTGTAAAACGGCTGAGATATGATTTTTTGAATGTAAAATTTTCTCCATTTTCTCCAATTTTTTTGACTAGCATTCTATGATGAAAACTATTTGAATAGGAAATGATAAAAAAAAAATTGTGACGTCACACTTCGATACTCTATTAAATAAGATTTAAAAATCGGACTCATTTATCCTAAAATACATAAAATATGAACTGGCTTTTCTCTTTTTGACAAATTAAACATTTCTTAGTAGTACATAAATGTAGTACAATAATAATGTAATATCTATCGACCATTTTATCTTTAAACTATCTATATCTCGGCTTTACGTACAGCATATGCTGCTGGTAATACTTACTCCAATGTACATCAGGAAAGCTCCAGACAATATGATGATAAGAAATAAAGGACTTGATGCAAAAAATACCTACAAAAAGCAATATGATCAATTAGTGAAATTTCATAGTTACATCATATGGATATGAGCGTGATAGTGTTGATAATAATGAAGATAACACACCAACCCACCCACCTATTGATTAATTAAGTCATTGAATCATCCTTTGATTCATTTGTTTGTTCACTTGTTAATTCATATAGTCATTCAATCATTAACCATTCATCCACCTGTGAATGGTCAACTAATTATATCATTGAAATATTAATCCATTCATATGTTCTTTTATTTATCTATATATCCATTCATATTTTCATTCATTTATCCATATATCCATTCATATTTTCATTCATTTATCTATATATCCATTCATATTTTCATTCATTTATCCATATATCCATTCATATTTTCATTCGTTTATCCATATATCCATTCATATTTTCATTCATTTATCCATATATCCATTCATATTTTCATTTATTTATCCATATATCCATTCATATTTTCATTTATTTATCCATATATCCATTCATATTTTCATTCATTTATCCATACATACATACATATTTTCATTCATTTATCCATATATCCATTCATATTTTCATTCATTTATCCATAAATCTATTCATATACTCATTCATTTATCTATCAATCTATTCATACACTCATTCATTCATATATTCACTCGTCATCCATACATCCATATACTTATTCAATCATTTACCCATACATACATACATATCTTCATTCATTTATCCATATATCCATTTAATATATATTTTTTCTTTCATTTATCCATTTATTAGTTTTCTATATATAACCATATCTACCTTAGCTTCACGGTTTACTATGACTAGAAGTCCAAACCCAAGTGCCATAAACATAGCCAAGGCATTGATAATAAGCAGTAGTATTCTAGGAATAATGTAAACAGTATATTGACACGGTTTTCCATCAGTACATTCAATGCAACCAGAACTACATGGAGTACATTCAAAGCTGGCATCATAGTTATTGGGCAGATTTAAATTCTTCTTATCATATTCAGCTTCAACAACAGAGCCATTGAACTTCACAGGAACATTCGAGGATGGATAGTAGTATCCCTTAGCACATTCACACCAATAGCTGCCTCTTTTAAAACCTTGATTAGGTATATTGACACACTGAAAAATAAGAACATTTTAGGTGAATTTAACAAATTTACGATAGTTTCGTGTGGTATGTCCTCTTATTTACAACGGTGGGCGTCATCGAATCGTCTAAATTGTTGTGGATCCACGAGACGTCTCAACTAGGGGATAATAATAATAATAATAATAATAATAATAATAATAATAATAATAATAATAATAATAATAATAATAATAATAATAATAATAATAATAATAATAATAATAATAATAATAATAATAATAATAATAATAATAATAATAATAATAATAATAATAATAATAATAATAATAATAATAATAATAATAATAATAATAATAATAATAATAATAAACTTTATTTACGTGTCAATAGCTACAAGCTAATTGGGGACACTAACAAATACTAATGATATACTATATGATAATAATGTTAATTAAATATTAAAAATACATAAAATCTAAGTTAAATATACACTATGTTAAGAATATATAAGTTAAAATATCGACAATAATTTAAGGCTATATTCTGCCTATAGCTCAACTGTTTGTCTTCTAGGGGCATGCAGTTTCATTGACATCTATAAGGCGAGTTTGGAGATTTTAAGGGATATAAAATTATAAATGTTATTTATGTGAAAACTTAACAATGGACTTTTATTTGTGTATGAGTACGATCATACTCATACACAAATCATATAACCGCGGATCAGACCCACATATATAATGGACTTTTAGCAGCCAAAATTGCTTTTCGAAGTATCTATTTACAAAAAACGATAATTCATTTTATTATAATACGTCCCTAATGCTTGAAAAATTAGAACGTAATCTAGTAACGCCATTCTAGTGTGACGTTCAATAATTTTCAACTATTGAAAGCTGTGAGTCTTAGAGTTCAATAATACTTACTCATAGAATGCTACGAAGTATTCGTGAGTTGATTCCAGCCAACCAGAAGCGAAGAAATATTTTGAATGAATATCAATTATTTGCCGAAGGCGAAATGAAAATCGGAGAAATTCGACCAATTACCGCGCGCGATTTCCTATAATCATTTGTGTATTTATACTAATGTAAATTAATGCACAAAATGACCGGAAAGAAAACGCTGTTCATTTAATCATCAGCTTTTTTAATGAATTAATTAGTGCGTCTTGTTATGGCTTGTTTTTCTACGATTTTTCTTTCAATTAGTCTCGAACATGGCCGGTAATGTCCAGATAGCATCAGGAGGGAGGGGGCGTCTCCATGCAAAGGCATAGTGTTCTGCCGTCACTACCAGTATGACGTCACAGTACTGAAATGCACGGAATTTTCAAAAAATTAACCAACAAAAATGAGACCAACAAAAAAGACCTAACCGCAGATAGATACAAAAGTATGTTTGTATATTTAAGCTAAAATCTTTGTATTTATTAACTGTTAAAATTGACATCAATCAAAACTTCAATCTATGCTTAGTATCTGGTGCAAAATACATCTCGATCAGATCAGGGAAAATTGATCAATTCAATTCGCTAAATGAAAATTGGAAGTGTGGTTAATAAAAAACTACTGGGAAACACCTTATGACTCGCAGGATCGATGGGCAGATGTTTACCATCTTTACTAATTATTTTCTCTTCACTTGAACAATCCACAATAAATACAAATTGATTTCTCAGGTTTCTTTTATTCTGTTGTTAAGTTTTGTAGGGGATAATTCTGCATAATGAAAACGTCGAAACTTTTCCTAAATTATGAACCAACAAAATGAGAATAACTCATCTGACAATGAGTGAAAACTAGAAAATCAAATGAAATTGAAAATTTCCATCGATCCATCAAAACAATGACAAAATAAAACACTTTCCTAATCTATTAATGGGACGCTAAAATGAGTCAACTATGGTAATAAGACAATCGAAAATGCCACTGGGGTAATTGACGATAACAACATCTCAGCAGATGAAACATCATCTAGATCGTTGTGGACTGCATTGAACAGATGGAGAACCTCAAAACTAGCTAGTAATTTTACGAAGTATCTTTGAGTTAATAATTAGGTTATTGCCGCCTGGGAATCTAGGGAACCTAATATTAAAGAAGGGAAGACATAAATCAATTGGTAAGTCACCACATAATAATTTATTTGGTCCAGGTTTGGTCCAATATTAACAACTCCGGTAGCTCATAATGACGATCTGAGATCCTTTATTGAGTAGTTCAAAAATTGACTTACAGTAAACGAGATAAAACTAGACTCCATCATTCATGACACCTTTATACCTGGCTTTGAGGTAGCCAGGAAGGATCGTAGCATCAACGGAAGAAATGTCAGTGGAGTATGTATATATTACGCTCTAATTTTAACAGTAAGATTCGTAAAGATTTGACTTGTGATCAATTAGATCAAAATCATTTCTGGTTAGCACATGGTATAGGCCTACCAACTCTCCATCTCAAATATTTAACGACTTTAAAAAAAAACATAGAAAAATATATGTGGAGTTCCAGAAATACTATTTACTTAGCGATATTAATGTCAACATGATGAAGCCGGGCCTGCCACATCTAATTACAACAATGTCCTCTTGACGAATTTACTTGATACTTATGGGCTTCATTTAGCCAAGGATAACCCCTACGGAAAAAGAAACACAGCGAATAACCCATATAGGTGTCAGTGATCAATCACTTGCTAATTTGACCCATCAAAGCCCACTTTGAACGATCTGGAATAAATAAAATAAATTCACGTAAACATGGATGCTCATTAATGACCTCAGCTCCCGTAAAGCTAGTAACAAAACACAAAATATTTCTGAAATTCAAGTTGGAAATCATAGTATTACATCTCCTGCTGATATGGCTGATATTTTTAATGAGCATTTTACTAGCATTGGGAACAATTTGGCTGAAAATATTCCGCAGACTGAAACCTATCCGTAAAACCATCTGGAGCCCACTTTTAAAAACGTTTCTCTTGAAGCTTCGAGTATAGCCACTGTATTTAAAATGTTGAATAACATTAACGAGGGGACAGTGATGGGGCCGGGCTAGATGGAATTCCGTGTAAACTAATAAAAGTATCTGCCAATGCCCTTGGTTCCAATCGAATTTAAACAATCGAACCCAAAAGCTGAGTGCCACCAGACTCGCTGTTCAATAACATGCGGAGTGCCTCAAGGGATTATAATCGATCCACTACTCCGGCTGTTTAATATACATTAACGACCTACCTTACTGCCGTTGCACAGCAACACCTAACATGTTTGCTGATGATACTTATATAAGTCTTTCTGCCTGCCTAAATGACCTTCAAGTCGGATCTCGCGCGCTGACATGCAAGTGATCGGTTGTGACTACTGGCTCTCTGATTTTTCAATTTTTTTTAGCTTTCTGCTTTACATTCTTTGTATCAGTGTTTTCATTGGAAGACATCTGTAAGGTTAGTTTTGCATTTCTGTTTACCTATTTTTCCCGTGTACCTTTTTACACCTTTTTATAGTTATGTACCATTTGTCCGTTATTTTCTTTAGGATTTTCATCTTGAACTCTAAACTCACTATAAAAAAACTCACTATAAAAAATAAAGTGAGAGAGAGAGCGTGAATACAAAACACGACCACATCAGCTATGCTGTAAACATATATATCGTGTATAAATAAATATTATTATTATTATTATTATTATTATTATTATTATTATTATTATTATTATTATTATTATTATTATTATTATTATTATTATTATTATTATTATTATTATTATTGTTGTTGTTGTTGTTGTTGTTGTTGTTGTTGTTGTTATTATTATTATTATTATAATGAGCTCTGAGCTTAGAGTAAAAACAGAATTCGTGGTAATGGGATCTCGGCAGAAGCTCTCAGCTCAACCAAACAATGAAATAGAAATAGAAATTGAAGTAAATAAATATAAGAAAATAAATAAAGTTTATTAATTCACAGGAAGCGAGAAAATCAAAAGTAGCAGATGGTACTTTAACTAAAAGTATTCCTATATATGTATATATCAAAGGAACTCTTCCTCTTAACGCTTGTTCATTATTCCAATAAAAATTCAATACAGCTTCTAAGCAATAACAAATAAAGGCACTATTTTATTCTTTTTGCTATTGCTTACGAGAAACATTATTATGGTTGATTTCTAGATCATCGCACATACAGTGTCCACATCAGAAAATCTCATATCAGACAACAGCGTCACTGGCAATGTCTGACATAACGAAAATAGTTCTCTTCGCTGTAGAGTTGGGAGGAACCATGATTGGAAACATATTTCTTCTCGTTTTGATCTGGAGATCAAAACAGCTACATCGTTCAGCGTCCCATAACATTATGTTCAACTGCGGAGTAAGTGACCTAATGAACGTTATAATAAACGTTCCTCTTGCAATGGATTATATGGTCTTTAAGACTGAAACTTTAGCACCCATTTTTATTAATTTCGCATTTACGTTTCTGATGCTCCTGACCTTACACTCCACTTTGATCATGATGGCAGATCGACTTGTAATCGTTAAATATCCAATCATGTATAAGAACATGATTACAGTGAAGTTAGTACGCCGTGCCATTGCCTTGATGTGGCTTTCTACATTTGCAGTCGCCGCTACCCTAAGCGCATACAGTATTTTAAGAAAACAACCAAAACCAAAAGATAACTCTAAGGGTGACATACAACAACTTTACAGACCAGGAGGAAAGACATTTGTATTTTTGACAACAACTGCCATCTTTACTGCGGTAGCTTTTCTTTCTGGAAAGCTCTACAGAGAACTACAGAAACTACATAAAATAAAACCCGACGTATCTTCAACGAATAACGTAGAACATTCTAAAGGTATAAAGGCTAAGAGGAGAAAAATTGTCCAGTCGAGCAGAACCGTCATTTTAGTCATGATAATCTACTTGGTTTGTTTTTTTCCATCGGTGGTACAAACGTTTTTAAAGATCTTCAAGATACAACTATCAATAGATAATGATACCCGTGAGTTTGTCATGCTGTTTTGCGCAAAGATGAGCTCATTCTTCAACCCCATTGTGTATATTCTACGATCTACCATAATGAAACAGGCTTTAGTGAAGTTATTCACAAATCGACCAAGTTAGGGACACAACTAGGCACAAACTTTTCTTCCTATATCTCATTATTATTGAAAAAAAAAAAAAAATAAATAAATATTGTCAATCGCGATGCAACGATTTTTATTTTAGCTTTATCTCATTATTATTTTGTTGTTATGTAATTATTCTGATTGACGGTTCGGAAAACCCCAAAATGAAAAACATATTTTGCTAGTCGCGATGCAACGATTTTAGCTTTAACCAATTAGATATCTTGAATATAATTAAATACTCTGTGTAACCAAAAGGAAGTAACACGAATCAAACAATAACGGTTGAGTTTTCAAAAGCGGAAAGGCAGTTTTGCCAGGAATCACAAGGGTAATCAGGTCTCCGTTACCGTTAACTCCTTAATTCTTACATTTTCGCGATTAGTACTCCGTGACTTTGACGATAGCCGCTTGATGGGGACTGAAATAACTTGCCAGAGTCATAGAACAAAGCCTGAATTTTGTTGTGAAAACGTCAAAGTCAAAAAGTGTGATTTTTACTATATATTGAAACATAGCGCGAAATGCGGTACGTCTTTGACTTCAGTTTGCTAATTTTCAAAGGACGTTTTGGTGCTGAAATACATAGCTGGTTTCTTCTGACCGACTTGCTATAACAATTTGAAGAACTCCCTAGTGTTTATTATGAACGAGGCTATCCATTGAACTTAAGACGTCACCAAAACATGAAACCCGGGTGTGTGTGTTTGGGGGGGGGGGGGGGGGGTGAGAGGGGTTGGGGGAGGGGTACTCCCTTTGTCCAAGTGGTAGGGGTGATCGGCGTACCTTTGAGGGTAAAAATATTTCCTGTGCGTACCTTTTATGGTCCTTTTAGGGTTCTGGCTCAAAAATCAGTTACGTAACATCATTTCGTACTTGTAAGAGTCATTTTTACTCGACAAGGCTTTATCAGTTATTTTTATCTGTGCGTACCTGAGCGGAAGTCATCTTCAGAGTAAAGAAACGAAAAGACTGAAAAGGCGAAGTGAAAATCGGTGAATAAGAATTGAGATTCACTGAGTCTGAGGTGGATAATTGTTTTAGTAATTCTAAAAAGACAAATTATTTCAAAAAGTAAAATTAACCAGCCTTTTTTGAAGAAAAACTGAAAAAAATCCCGGAAAAACTGTTCATTTCTGATTTTTAAAATTGAAACTTTCAATCCATCAAAAGAAAGACAAAATAAAACATCTTCCGCCTTAAGCTAATCTATTAATCTATGATGGGACGCTAAAATGAAACAACAATGGTAATAAGACAATTGAAAATGGCTGAGGTAATTGACGAAAGAACATTTCAGCGGATGAACATCATCTAAATCATAGTGGACAGCATTTGAACAGATCGTGAACCTCTCAACTAGATAGTAATTTTAGTAGAAGTTAACAAGCTGGGAATGTGAAGTACAGGAAAGAATAGAAGACACAAATCAATTGGTAAGTCACCACATAATAGTTTATTTGGTCGTGTTTGAGTGAGATTCAAAGTGTACTTTCGAAATTTAGAAACCTTTAATACAAATTCACGAAAAACATGGATGCCGCATAATAACCTCAGGTCCCGTAAAGTAACAAAACACAAAATATTTCTGAAATTCAAGTTAGAATTTGGCTGAAAATATTCCGCAGACTGAAACCTATCCGTAAAACCATCTGGAACCCACTTTTAAAAACGTTTCTCTAGAAGCTCCGAGTGCAGACACTGTATATAAAATGAGGAGAGGAAAGCGATGGGGCTAGATGGAATTCCGTGTAAACTAATAAAAGTATCTGCCAATGCCCTTGGTTCCAATCGAATTTAAACATTCGTACCCAAAAGTGCCATCAGACTCACCTCCAATAACATGCGGAGTGCCTCAAGGGAGTATAATCGGTCCACCGTATAGTCCAGCTTTTTAATATACATGAACGACCTACATTACTGCCCTAGCACAGCAACACCTAACATGTTTGCTGATGATGCTTATATAAGTCTTTCTGCCTACCTAAATGACCTTCAAGTCGGAATGAGCTCTGAGCTTAGAGTAAAAACGGAATTCGTGGTAATGGGTTCTCGGCAGAAGCTCTCAGCTCAACCAAGCAATGGAATAGAAATAAAAATTGAAGGAAATAAATAGAAGGAAATAAATAAAGTTTATTAATTCACAGGAAGCGAGAAAATCAAAAGTAGCAGATGGTACTTTAACTAAAAGTATTCCTATATATGTATATATCAAAGGAACTCTTCCTCTTAACGCTTGTTCATTATTTCAATAAAATTTCAATACAGCTTCTAAGCAATAACAAATAAAGGCACTATTTTATTCTTTTTGCTATTGCTTACGAGAAACATTATTATGGTTGATTTCTAGATCATCGCACATACAGTGTCCACATCAGAAAATCTCATATCAGACAACAGCGTCACTGGCAATGTCTGACATAACGAAAATAGTTCTCTTCGCTGTAGAGTTGGGAGGAACCATGATTGGAAACATATTTCTTCTCGTTTTGATCTGGAGATCAAAACAGCTACATCGTTCAGCGTCCCATAACATTATGTTCAACTGCGGAGTAAGTGACCTAATGAACGTTATAATAAACGTTCCTCTTGCAATGGATTATATGGTCTTTAAGACTGAAACTTTAGCACCCATTTTTATTAATTTCGCATTTACGTTTCTGATGCTCCTGACCTTACACTCCACTTTGATCATGATGGCAGATCGACTTGTAATCGTTAAATATCCAACCATGTATAAGAACATGATTACAGTGAAGTTAGTACGCCGTGCCATTGCCTTGATGTGGCTTTCTACATTTGCAGTCGCCGCTACCCTAAGCGTATACAATTTTTTAAGAAAACAGTCACAACCAAAAGATAACCCTAAGGATGACATAAAACAAATTTACAGACCAGGAGGCCGAAAGACATTTGTATTTTTGACAACAACTGCCATCTTTACTGCGGTAGCTTTTCTTTCTGGAAAGCTCTACAGAGAACTACAGAAACTACATAAAATAAAACCCGACGTATCTTCAACGAACAACGTAGAACATTCTAAAGGCAAGGCTAAGAGGAGAAAAATTGTCCAGTCGAGCAGAACCGTCATTTTAGTCATGATAATCTACTTGGTTTGTTATTTTCCATCGGTGGCACAAACGTTTTTTCAGATCTCCAAGATAGAACTATCAATAGATAATGATACCCGTGAGTTTGTCATGCTGTTTTGCGCAAAGATGAGCTCATTCTTCAACCCCATTGTGTATATTCTACGATCTACCATAATGAAACAGGCTTTAGTGAAGTTATTCACAAATCGACCAAGTTAGGGACACAACTAGGCACAAACTTTTCTTCCTATATCTCATTATCATGTGGTTGTTATGTATATAATTATTCTGATAACGGATAGGCCTGCCTCGGGTCCTCAAGTTGCCTGAAGTCGCCTTAAATCGCCCTAAATCGTCTCAAATCGCCCTAGATCGCACATAATCGCTTTAAATTATTATGTCGCCTCTGATTTTTCCTATATCTTTTTTAAAATCGCCTTAAAACGCCTTAATTAGCACTCAGAAGTCGCATTAAATAACGGCGACTTAAAGACTTGAGGCAGGCCTACGGATGGGAAAAAAGAAATCAAAATGAAATACATATTGCCAATCGCGATGCAACGATTTTCATTTTAGCTTTAATCATGATTAGATATCTTGAATATATTTACTTTGTGTAACCAAAAGGAAGCCACGCGAATCAAAAAATAACCGTTAACCTAGTTTTCAAAAGCGGAAAGGCAGTTCTGCCTGGAATTACAAGGATAATCAGGTCTTTCAAGTTTCGTTATCTCCGTTAGCGTTAAATCCTAAATTCTTACATTTTCGCGATTAGTACTCCGTGACTTTGACGATAGGCGCTTGATGGGGACTGAAATAACTTGCCAGTCATAGAACAAAGCCTGAATTTTGTTGTGAAAACAGCTTTTTAGCCTAAAGAAATCAAGATCAAAAAGAGTGATTTTTACTATTGAAAAATAGCGCAAAATGCGGTCATTCTTTGATTTTTGCTCATTTTTAAAGGACGTTTTGGTGCTGAAATACATAGCTGTTTTTTTTTTGTGACCGACGTTTTATAACAATTTGAAGAAATTTCTAGTGTTTATTATGAACCAAACGGTATGGCTAATTTGGCTTGTTTGAGAAAGTTGCAATTTTTGTCAAAGAAGGAGCGTTTTTACTGGCGGTTTGGGGTTTCGGGCGTTTAAGGAGTCGAAAGGTTAATAATGTTTTTTTCCTCTTGTAATCACGTCATCAAATTGTTTACTTATATGTTACCAAGGCGACGTACCTTTGTTGATTTTTTACATCTGTGGGTTCCCATAAAGTCATTAAGTTTTGCAAAATTGAGCCCTTTAATCTTGTCTCCAGTCGATTTTGTTCCCTCTGAATCACATTGGTTGATATCGATATCATTCAACAGGATGTCAATACTAACTACACCCCTGTGGAATATAGAAAATATAGATATTTGATATAAAATTCACAAATCAATTAGCTTCAATAATTTCAAAAAATCATAGCAAAGAGAGAAATAGCCAAAGGATCTGTATTTTTTTTTTGCAAGTAAGCGAAAATAGCTATTCTTTGCCCAAAACTAATTATGGAAACCTTATACAATACAATACTTTATTGACAACTCCCCATAGGGGTTTTTCAGTGACAATTAATACAATAACATAAATAAATTATATAATTATATATGTACAAACTATTAAAAATATGCTATGTAAAAATACAGATACTAGAATAAAAAACTAGATATATATATATAAATTGGCCTAAATAAATGCAAGACAAAAATTGATTTAAAAGGCTTAAGATTACGTTTAAAATTCGGTACGGAGGGGCATGATTTAATTTTAGGGCAAATAGCGTTCCATAAAGACTAACAATGCGGTTATAAAAGAACCTCTGGCCAGTTGCTGTTTTACAGAATGGTATATTCAGTTGTTGCGAATTACGGGTCACTCGACCACTTATACTACCTCTAGAAATAAACTGATTACATAAACATTTAGATACAAGACCAGTCATGCACTTAAGACGCCATAACGGAGGCTCAGTCTTAAGTATAGGTTGGATTTTACAGGAATCCATTTAAGGCTCTTCAGAGCAGGTGTTACGTGATCATATTTTCTAATGTTACAAACTATGCGAGCTGCAAATTTTGAATGCCTTGTAGCTTCTTTATATTAGTGCCAGTAGTAATAATAATACAACTATAAGTGAACCTACACAAAAGTTAAGCAGAACTAAATTTAAGAACCCATATTGACTGTCTAGTATTCTCTATTACAAACTTATACAAAATTAATACAAATACATAAATTAATACAATTATCTTGATGTACGTTTTTTCTCTCACCAATCCCCAAGAGCCGCCACGCAGCTATTTGCATCGAAGAAGCGAACGTAGAGATTAATATGATAGAGACATTTTAAAACCTTGCGGGGCAATTATTCATACATACTTACATACTTTATTAGAACGTTTTCCCGTAGCTAGATTTTGGCATGCAAATGAGATGTTCATTTTGCTAGTATGCTAATTAGGTATGTACGCATGAGTGATTATAGAAGTCAAGTAGGACGTGCTACCGAGATATAAAAGGATGATTTATAAGACGGTTTTTGTAAACTAAACAAGATAAAAATTGCACACCGTTACAGTACGCAAAACTTTAAATTGTAATTATCATTTGAAAGATGATAAATAACATAACTATAACTAGCAGCCATAAATGCCCGCCTTGATATTACTTTTTGTCCAAGTATTTGTCGACTTTGCTTAGCATTCCATCAACTTTAGACATGGTTTCTATACTGCAACCAAGAGATAATTAGGCATTGTTCTTATATTAATTGTAGATAGACTCGATAGTATGAGCTGGATTCGACATATAAACTAGTCCTAAATATAAGAGTTTCCATTTTTTGAAACTTGAACAGAAAAAGACGAACCAAAAAGATAGTAAAAAAACTATGCTTGTATTGACTGAATGGCGGCAGTGTTTATATTTGACTGAATAAACGTACACGTCTTTCTGCTAAAAATGCAGCGAGCTCTACGCATACAGGTAGAAGCCATCTTGGGTGTCTCCATATTGAGCCGACGGCTTTGTAGCATTTCATTTCTTTAAATACGTGCTCTACTTTGACGCGTCTTCTGGAATGGCACCTGTTAAAATGTCTTGCGCGTCTTCGTTGCCTTTGGTTTAGTAAATGCATTTGGTTATTTCTAACTGGCGTCATAAGTGGTCCGCGACCAGGGTAACCTTTGTCAGCTAAAAGACATGCTCCTGGAGGAAGGTCAAGTTGCTGTCCAGGTCCAATGGGTGTCATAAGTCCATACGACCCTGCGTCATTCATACTACCCATAAAACCAGCCTGAACAAACCTCAGGTGTCCAAAGTTATCTATGATAAGCTGAGTGTTCATGCAGTGGTAGTGTCGGTGTCCACTGTAGAAAGCACGCTGTGGTTCTGTTATGGGTCGGTATATCTCGTGGGGTGTTGCATCAATAGACCCAACTGCATTTGGAAACTCTGACCAATTACCCATTAAATTAGCCCATTCATTAACATTTGGCCACCGAATTTGGTTTTGAAAATATCGCCAAAGTTCTGGTATTATTCTATAAATGGTACGGGTTACAGTTGATGGGTCAACGTCAAACCATAGAGCCAGGTTTTCAATATGCAAGTATTTGCGCAGCCAAAGCATGACAAGTAAAACCTGATTGGATATGCTGAGTTGTGATAGTCGTAATCGTCGTCGTGGCTGTCCATCTCTAGTTAAACGCTGAAGAACAGGAGAAACATCGTTCACTAGTTGTAGGAAAGACTGTGTTGTTTCCCCTGTGTTTCTCCAAAATAGCCATGGCTGTACTGCTATGATAGAGAAAACGTCTCTACCATTGAATCCACTTCCTCGGAAGCCAGGCAACAATCTCTGATTTAATGGAATACACCCACTTGGCAAGGGAGCCTGCAAAGTACTCAGAAATAGCAAGAACTGTGCCACCAGTATAAGGATCATTTGAAGCTCGTCAGCATCCATTATACCATTTATTGTGATACTCTACTAATTACAGTGTGATTTTGTACGGTGTTTTAGGCTAAAATAACAGCGTGCAAAGCGTGCAGCAAGCTAGTGTTCATTTCACAGCTAACATGCTCTGAGGCGAATAAGATATAAAGTTGTCAACGTTAACGTTTTTATCTTGTTAGCATCTAGCAGAATACCGCTTTTGCTTTGTTAGGAAATGCATAGCATTCAAGAGAACAACGTCAAGGGTATGTACATCATTTGTACTGTATAGCTGTATGCTAACATATTTTTAAAGACGTCTTGTTGTCGTTTAAAGGCGAGACACAGAAGCGTGCCAGCAGTGTTGGAGAGAAAGAACGAGCATTTATTTTGAAGTGCTACAGCGAATGTAGACACAACAACTGGTCAGATATCCTGCAATGTCGAAAACAGAAGGTTCTTGAAGGGAATTTGCCACATCACATAGTGCAGCTATATCTGGAAGCTAAGGAAACACGAATGATAAATAGGTTAAAGAATATCGTCAAGGCATCACTAAAGGAAACAGCCTCAGCAACTACCTCTAAACCAATAGAGGTAGACTCAACAGAATACTCAGAGAAAAAGACGCCAGCAGAGCGGAGGAAAGAAGCTGTCACCAAGAAGCTTCACCAAGAATTTGAATACAGCAGCAGTTCTTCAGATGAAAGCGAGTGCAGTAACAGAAAGAAAAGGAAGGCTGACTATGCTGTCGACGCACAAAGAGCGCATAAGAAGATGTGTACGAAGGCAGTAGAAACCATGTCTAAAGTCGATGAAATGTTAAGTAAAGTGGACAAATATTTGGACAAAAAGTAATATCAAGGCGGGCATTTATGGCTGCTAGTTATAGTTATGTTATTCATCATCTTTCAAATGATAATTACAATTAAAAGTTTTGCGTACTGTAACGGTGTGTAATTTTTATCTTGTTTAGTTTACAAAAACCGTCTTATAAATCATCCTTTTATATCTCGGTAGCACGTCCTACTTGACTTCTATAATCACTCATGCGTACATACCTAATTAGCATACTAGCAAAATGAACATCTCATTTGCATGCCAAAATCTAGCTACGGGAAAACGTTCTATTAGGTTTTCCAAACAGGCTTTTCAAAACCTATTACATGAATATATAATAATCTTTATAAAATTTTTGGTATCTAACGGCGCTCTGATTGGTTGATGGCCATGTCTATATGAGAGAACAGAGAATGAAAATGACGAATGCTGTCGCGCGCGCTCTGATTCTAACGTGTTTACGAACATTCGGTAAAAAAGTTTTCTCTGCATTTTTTTGCGAAAAAATTTCATAAAAGAAATATAAAACGGCCGCTTGTGTCTATGTACTGTGATATAAACACGCTGGGAGATGTAGAGCACTCAAGAAGCAAGAGAAACACTCGCTGCGCTCGTGTTTCTAAGCTTGCTTCTCTCTTGCTCTACATCTCCCAGCGTGTTTATATCACAGTACATAGACACGCGCGCCGTTTTATATTTCTTAAATAATGATGTCTAAAAAATATAATAATACAGTGTCTAAAGAATATAAAAATCTAATTATAAAGTTTGTCTAGTAATTTGTACTTTAAAGTGCTTTTAAACTTTCTTAACGACTTAAGTTCCTTTAGTTCTAAATCCAATGAGTTCCAAATCTTAACAGCTCTACAATTAAATGTTCTTTGTCCAGATGCTGAGGTGTACTTAGGAATTTGAAGTTGTTCACGGTTGCGGGTGTGACGGCCATGAATCGAAGCAAGGTTACAAAATTTGTTGCAGAGATAATTCACGTGTCTATCATTGCAAGCTCAACGATCATCTCGATTCGATGCAAAGACCCGGCTACCTTTTAATATGGTGCAAGGAACCGTGAAGGGGACCATTAGGGAACAAATATTATCGTGCAAAGCGGAAAAAATATCCTGTACAGCCTTGAGGACAAAAAAATATATCGTGCACAAAAAAATTGACCCCTATAATATTGTAAATACTGAATACTGAAGTATTTAGCAACTTAACTTAGATTATTATTTTATTTTACTTGCTTTACTATTACTAAGTTATTTATTGTTTGATGTATCATATTCTTAAATGAAGGCTATAACCACATGTAAATATTATAATATTAATACTACCATAATTTGTATATACCTATTTCAAAAATCGTTGTCGTAAATAAAGCCACAGTCCATACTTTAAAGTCTGCAAAGGATGTCGGTATTTCGTCTCTTGTTATCGATTTATTCATAGAATATTTTGGTTGTACGTGTTTGTGTTATATGATCATAACAAGTTGTTGTTGTGGTAGATATAAATATATATATTTCTTTAAAAAACGTGTGATAAATCACAAATTACGTCCATATAATCGACATCCTTTGCAGGCTTTCGAGTGTAGACTGTAGCTTCGGCTGCGACAACGATTTTTGAAATAGGTGTATATATATTTTTAAGTAGTTTTTATGTATAGTGTATGTATTTTACGTCATGTAATGCGCATTTGATCATATTAGACATGTTAAAATGCACAATATAAATATTAAACATAATTATTTATCATTAAACATAAATTGCATACGAAAGTGACGAAATGGGCAAAACCAGTTTCATAACGCAGTCGGAATCGGTCATAAGGCGCGTTTCCACGAGTAGCGTTTACAATAGCGAAATCACGAGATCTTTGTCGCCACAACACTAAACATGTTTGATAGTTAGTGCAACTCGCTACGATTTCATGTTTCCTAAATTAAGAGCATTTTCGAAGTTGCGGCTACAACTGAAAGCTTCGATAAAATCCTCACTCATATTGTGCGTCAAAAATGCCAGTGTAAACGCGCGTCGGAATCGTAATCGGAAGTGGAATCGGAACGGTTGCATTTTCTTCGGATTCCGACCCTTGTCATGGTTACTATTTAAAGGCTCAGTTTAATCTCACATGTACAGGTGCCGAATCTAAAGATACCTACTCTTTGGTTGTTCTTATGTAATTGGTATTTAGTGAGAAATTAGGCTAAGGTGGTTCTTAACTGGTTCTTATTTACAAAGCAAGAACAATTTCCATTATATGGTGTTTTTATTACTTAATATATACATATACATAACATATATATAAAGAAAGAATCAAAGAAAAAATACTGTTACAGTAATAGTCAGTACTGTACATGTATAATTTTAAACTTGTGAAAAAATAAACATAATATAATAAATCCAAATAAATCTTGAAACCTTTCAAATAAGAACCAGTCTAATTTCTTAGGCTAAATATGGTTCTTTTTTAACAGGTGCTTAAAAAGCAATTTTTAGCCTAATGCTTCTTAATCCACTGGTTCTTATATGCAGGTTTTTACTGTATTCAAAACTAGATTTGTAAAGCACTATAGCTTTGTAATAGCGCTAAATCTGAATAAGGCATATTATCATATTATCATTATAATTTTTATGGAAATAAAACTTTGAAGCACGAAATACGGTATACTGGGAATAAAATAACGCCGTCGTAAAAATATTCCTCCCCTACTCACACCCCCATTGTCGGCGTAACATATGCAACAACAACGTTTTTAAAACATGAATATCAAGAAAATGACCCTATCACACTAGAGTCGCAGCCGAAGCTACAATTCACACTCTGAAGCCTGCAAAGGATGTCGGTAATATAAACTGAATGTGTGATTTATTACGCGCTTTTTAAGAAATATTTGTTTCATGATCTACCACTACAACAATTTGTTATGTTTATATGTTTATATAACACAAACACGTACAACCAAAATATGCTATGAATAAATCGATAACAAGAGTAGAAATACCGACATCCTTTGCAGGCTTCAGAGTGTGGACTGTGGCTTTGTTTGCGACAACGATTTTTGAAAGAGGTGTATACAAAAAACCTTTTATTTGGTTATACTAGCACAGTGTACATTTGAATTTCATAAAAGCGGGTTCAGAAAATTGAAATATGATTTCTAAAGAATATAAGACCATCTGTCTTGACAAATAGTCAAGGCTGGACACATTATTGACGAATGAGATCACTTTTGAGCACTAAAGATAGCCTGCATGTTTGGTTGGTATGCCAACCTGAGCAGGACAGTGGAATTATTATTGTTCTCGGCGTGGGATATAAGACCGCACTCCCCATGATCACATGCAACTGAAATCAATAGAAAGCTTGGGCAAAAAAAAGTTTCAGTCACAACGTTCAATAAAATTAAAATTATTAATAATAATAATAAAAATTAAAATTTATAAATTTAAAATTTATTTAAAATTTAGAATTTAAAAAAAAAATAAAACATTTAAAAAAATTAATATTTAAAATTTAAAATTTATAAATTAAAATAAAATTATAAAATTATTATTATTAAAATTAGGGTGCAAAGAATATACCCGTGAAACAAGTAATACCGAAAGTCAGTACAGTGGAACCCCGTTAATCCGGCCACTGAAGGGACAGCCAAAAGTGGCCGTATTAACGGGGTGGCCGTATTAAGCGGGTAAATTTTATAAAAAATGTATGGGCATGCATTTTATCGGGACCTAAAAAACTGGCCGCAATAACGAGGTGGCCGTAAGGTGGGGTTCCACTGTACTAACGATAAAATAAGCATAAATATATTTTCAAAACTGTCAACCTTCCTGGCAACATCAACACCTAATTATCACTATAATACTACTAAGAATTACATATTTATAGCTGTTACTTGTCACTCATAAGGGAAAGACCTTTAAGGGGGAGGGGAATGGTAACTGAATTAGCCCATCGTCCATCAAAAGGGTCCGTCACTTTAAGAAGTAAATGAAGTGTAATGCTGCCATCGGAGTGTAAATGACTAAAATAATTTCCTTTTCATGGCTTCCTCGATTCTTTTTCAACAGAAAAGTCATTTTAACATTAAATTATTACACAAGGTTTACACAAACAGACTGATCTCAAACATTTCCAATGGGTAAACACTAGCTCTCGGACATTTCCTTGACTGATTGGCAATTTCCAATTGTGTATTTACCTTCGTCGACTTATCTCTGTTTGAAGAACGTCAAGTAGAAAGGAAAAAAAGCTCGTTAGACTTATTATTTGTTTAAAGCAAATATCAACACAATACAATCCTTTTATTCAGGTGCTATCTAATTAAAAAACAGATTAGTTTTTTTTGGTAATGTGGGAACTTAATTTATAATATTACATTTTGTTTAGACTTTGGTGTGGATTTCGTTTCCTAAAAAGGCAAGGTTATTTGTAGAATGGTGTGAAAGCCATATATTAGCAAGTCAAAGTTAATCAAAGAAACTATTTTTTCGTACCATGTGGTATTTTCACTATATCTAATTCCTTATATGATTTATCTCTAAACAATGCTTCATAGTCAGCTTTAAGTGAACAAAAAATTGCTATTCAAAACAATCACTCTTTGTAATGCACTAGTCAATTGAAACCCCCGCCCCCCGACCCCCGGGAAATCATACATGTCCAATACACACGACTAGATTCCAATGGAATCTTACCTTTTTCCATTGGAATCTAATGGTGAGTCAAATAGGAAGGTTTGGGCTTCCTGTGTTAGGAGTTCATATCAATATTCGTCGGGTTGGAGTTCCTGTCTAGAATCCACCATTAGAAAACTGAAATCTTTAAAATTCTAATGGTGAAAGCAGCACCATTACATTCCAATGGAAATTCCAATGGAATTCTAATGGTAAACGAAAAACTGTTTGGGCTTCCTTTGTTATTCACCATAGTTTATTCGTGGGATCCCTGTGTCAACTTCGTTCTCTCGGCCCACCACCATTAGAGTTCTAATGGTTCCAATGGTTCTAGTGGTGAAATCACCGCCGTATTTCACAACAAATATATTTGTAAACAGCAAGAATACACAACATGACGAATCATAATCACTATCCTCGTCTTCTCCTTTTGAAATCATCTATTTTATAAGCCATTTGCACGAAATCCAGCAATCGACCCGACCACTGCTAAAAAAGGTATTAACCTTACTATAAATCCCTCACGTTATACATCATTAGGTAAAGTTTATGTCGTTTTCAAACGATTGGAACGGAGTTTAATAATCACCTTTACTAGTAGCTCGTGGATACGGTTATCCAACCAACTTCAATCATTATAACTTTGTGTCGTTTTCGAAATACTGAAGCGGACTTACTCGCCTAGCTTAAATTTACTAGTAGATCGCGCGGTTAATCTATTATAATAATATATGTCGTTTTCAAAACACTCAGATCACTACAACGGAACTTTCTAAATTCTGAACTCTATAATATCTACATATATTGTAATATATGTCGTTTTCAAAACAATCGGATCACTATATCAACTTCCAACTTTAAATGTATATCCAAATCAATTTCTTCACAGTATTACTTTGATTCATTCTTTATACTCCAATTATTAAAATTGATTCAACTCTAAAATATCTATATAATATAATATGTCGTTTTCAAAACACTCAGATCACTATGTAAACTTCCAACTTTAAATCTACAAATATCGTATTACTTCCTTTCATTCTTTATACTCCAATTATTAAAATTAATGCCACTCTTAAATATATATATGTAATTATATGTCGTTTTCAAAACACCCAGATCACTAAAAACATTACCAACTTTAAACGTAAATAGAAATAAATTAATTGTATATCTTATTACTTAATATATTGATTGTTTATATACTCCAATTTTCAAAATAGTGTTATATAAAATAACCATTTTATTTGAACTGATTAGAGGGAAGGCATTTAACTCAATAGAAATTGCTTGCTAAATTGTAATAGTCAAATAGTTATACAAAAGAAAACAATGGAGTTAGTCTAATATCTATTTCACAGGTTTAATGACCTCACTCTACTATATTCAATATTCCTGTTACACTGAAATATGTTATCCTACTTTCCTGATCAGCTATGTTATAGAGTGGTTTTCATTAACCCGTGAAACAAAGTGTAATAGGCAAAGAGTGATAAAGTGTATTACTGTGTAATAATGCTATTGAACAAATGATTATATTATAAAAACACAAAGTTAAAGTGTAATAAAGCACATTACGCTAAAGTGTGTTTCACGGTTAATGAAAACCACTCTAATTGGAGGCATTCTTTATTTGCGATAACTTTGCCAACACTCTCTTTCAAAAAATTTGGTCAAGTTCTGTTTGAAAAGTTTGAAAAGTTCTGTTTCTTTTGGTCTTCTATTAGCAACCAAATTTCTAATTTAGATGTATATTGTGAAACACGGGTAGTTTTCAGACGCCAGATTTGTAGTGTTGAAATCATTTTACATATCTACTAACATCTACATATATGTACATATTGCTTCCACTGCTCTTTTTTGGTACAAAACGGGAGAAGGCGGGAACATTTAAATACCTTAAATTCAATTTCTTTTAAAACACCGAACAAACTTTAACACGTACAAATAATTGTACTCAGTAATGACATTCACCCTTACAGATGTTGATATATTTAAAGACAACAAGTACAAATTTTAAATACCATATTCACTTGACAAATTCACTGTTTTGTTTGTTCAAATGCACTGACCATTGTAAGTTTCATTTGTTTTATTATTTTTAAATATTCACTATAATATTAAGAACAAGTCGAATACATGTCAAGAAATATCAACGATGCAAATATTTATAACATGAAAATAGACACTTCATCCGAGTCAATATGAATCCCGACAACTATTATTACAACTGGGACAGTCCAGCTGGTCAATTATACTGCGATTAGGCCCCTGCGATTAATACTGATAGCTCTGTAATCGTAATGATATGTTTGCAATGTTTGTCCAGCTAGCCTGTTTAATTATTTTGGGATTCCCGTTTCGTCAAGTTGGACGAGAGAGGTCAAATTGGTGTAGTGGACCTTATGAAAACACAGCCAAGATGGATCATGAGAGCACTTATCAGCGAGGACTGCTATGTTAAGCTCTTGTTTTACTATGGCTTGCATCGACAGCTATACGTCTACTTAAACGGTGATAAACTATGACTTGACTTTCAAGAATGAAATGTGCTTGTTGTAAAGATCATTGTTATTATATGAAATAAATGTGCTTTTACAACATTAAATTGTATTCACTGGTAAACGTATATCTCATTGATTTGTTGCGACTAATAGCGAAAGGTATGAGTAGAGGGATGAAATTAAGGAAACAAAAATGAGTGATAGTTTTTTGAACAATTATGATGCAATGTTTATAACGGTCGTGAAAAATTTCGAGTGTCATATAAACTGAAAGTCTGTTTTCCCTTGCCCTGTAGCTTTTCATTCCTTGAGATGGCAATGACATGAAATGTAAAGATCCGCCTGTGTAGATTGCCTGTGAATTTCCTGTCAAATATCGCTGTAAGATCTAGATGAACAAGGCAATCGATAATGATTATTATCACGTGATTAAAGATAATAGTTTATGTCTGAACACTAAACAAGTACTATCTAACTAAACAAAACCAACTCAACACGCGAACATAGCTCTATTTTAAAGTATGAATTTTAAAAGTCTTTCCAGATTGTTTATTATTTTTCATTTAATTGGCGATAGTTTTTTTAAAGTAAGAGATTTTGTACGAGTGGTACAGAAATTCGTCACTGGGAAAGAACCGGAGAATTGTCGAGTGAAGTTCAAGAAGAGAGCCCATCAGGAAGACGATCACGACGACTTTCAATATCAGTCCTTCAAAGCAGAAAGTGAAAGCATACTTCACATCTGCCCAACTTTAAATATGAACTGGAAAGAAATAGTGGAAGAAGTAAATTTTTTCGGCATAAAGTGCGGTGTACCGATAACAACTGTCCTGATATCGGATCGCACTGAATGTCGATTTTGCAAGCGTCAGCTCTTTGTGGAGGAAAAAAGCCATGCCGTTGTGGTATATAGTACTATGGGAACATATCTCGGCAGCAGGGTTACAAAACACTGCAGAAATTGCAAAGTTCACGAGTATTATGACTACTGGACGAAGGATGGAGAAAGACACTATGATATGAACACTGACAAACAATTTCTGCTTTCAACTGAGGAAACCGCCTTTGAAAGGGACTTGCTTGACAACTACACTAACTTATTGGTGGTTGGAGCATTGCCGTTTTCCACTTTTTCTAGTGCGTATAACCGCAAGTATACATACAAGGAGCAGACAAACGAAGAAGGAATTGACTGTCCTATGAAACGAAAGCGAAGGTAATAATAATTCATGTGTGGTTTTAAAATTATAGGTGCACCCCGTTTGCGCGTATATAAATATTCACACTAGAATTATATGTTTTGATTTAAAATTTTGAAGGTACAATTTTTGGGAAATGGCAACGATTTCAGTTAGAAAATAACCCAGTAATTAAGAATCTTTGAATGCGTAAAATGCTGGTTTTAAATTGTTTATTTTGTGGAAATACTGAAAAAGATTTTTTTTTAAATAATATAAGTATATATTAGTATTTTATATTATTATATAGTATACTTGAGTCACTAGCTCACATGTTAACGTTTAATAGTAAATAGAAACTAGTGTGTGAAATAGTATAGGCTGCATCGGTCGTAATATAAAGACATTTGTAACATCGTAACAAATTTTAACTTCACTGACACTTGGCGTTTTTGGTTTTAGCCAGTTCGTCTTTGCCTTTTACTCCAACAAAGGACTAAAGCTCGAAACATCAGTAAAGTTAATAAGTCAACATGTTTTACGGTGTTACAAATTTTAGGATAGTACCTATAGTAAATGAACTATTTTTCAGGCAGGTTCTATAAGGGAAAGTTAATTTATTATGTCTGGGTCTGGGCTGCAGGATAATTAAAGGGGAGGGCTTTAAAACATATTTGCTTCATAAGGAGTAGAGTTCTTCACACGTTTTAGTTTAAACGCATGTACGAGACGGAAAATTTAAAAAAGGAGTATACGTAAAAAAAATATCTTCCAAAATGTTTTAACATTTCTTGAAGAATATAACAATATATGATTGAAAAGTAACAAATGATATGCTCATTTCTTGAAAAAACTTCTGGAAAGTAAACATTTGATATCATTATATTATAAATGATTGGTGAATAAATTAGTATATGCAATGAAATTACACTGTTCTTGAAGATTTTATGAAAAATACCGTGTCTTTGAATTGATGACATTAAATTAATGCCAACAAATAATATAACGAATGATATTCGTTCACATTCAGGAAATACAAACAGTATTTCTCATTAATATTTCAAGAACAATTAGGTGTAAATTCCTGTTAATATCATATGTAGGAGTTTCTGATAATAATGGCTAGAGCAGCTTTTTCAAATATACTATTAAAAAATCTTCAAAATTCGTTAGCAAATCAAAATCTAGTGCTTTTTGTAGATGTAATATTTTATATCTTTTTCAATATTTTTCTATTCTTGATACCTGTTTAAAAATACTTATTTCCTTTATAAATATATTAAAACATATTTTCATTTTTCAAAAGGTATCTACTCTAGAGGGAAGGCGATTGTTTTAAGACTTGCAGTGCCTATCCATTTATTATTAAACATGGATAAAAATAACAAAGTTGAATCAGATCAAGGCGATGCATGTGAGCTACCAAATAGCTGTTCATCTTTGAATGAAACAAGCTCAAATTACATTGATGAAGATGTACAATTAAATCATCCTGATCCTACTGATACCAACATTGAGGTTGATGCAAACACTACCTCTGAAGATGTGGAGTTGTCCTTACATGATTTAGAAGAACCTATTATACTGCCACTTCCATATAAGATTCAAGAAATAGTCAACGATAATGCTATAGAAATAGCAAAATCGATTGTTGAAGCAAGTGCAACCCAACTTTGTAAGTACTATTTATTCTATTTATACTATTACGAACATGCACACAATTTATCATAATATATATTATCATTAATCACCAATGCAAGTAAAAATCGGGCACATTTATAATAAAAAGTACTCCTGTCAATGCTTTACGATTTTCTTTCTTTCTTTTAATTATGCATTTTTTATTTTTTTATTACTTAAAAGTAATATTCATTGTAGTATATATATAGCCGATCTCGAAAAGATTGTCCACCTGAAAAGACATATATACTAAAATAAATACCACGTGACTCACTTATATATTTACTTTCCGCGCGTGTAGAAAGTCAGGTACGTTTGAAAATGATATGGCGGTAAAATCAAACAAGCAGTATCTTCCCTCGCTAGAAGTACCTGACTTTCTACACGTGCGGAAAGTAAATATATAAGTGAGTCACGTGATATTTCATTTAGTATACATGTCTTTTCAGGTTGACAACCTTTCAAGATCGCCTGTATACAATATATATTCTAATTTAAATAATTAATGAATAACTGCGGAAGCAATTATACTAGACATTAATATTAGTTACCCAGGAGCAGTCTGTAAGGTAGGCCAACCAGCCGTTGTAGGTAAAATTCACATCATCTTTTAGGATTCTTTATTTTCCCATTTGAAAATAGTTTAAGTTAACTTTAAGTTTCAAAAGGCAATCTTATCAACTATTCCCCCAATTCTCCCTCATTTAAAAATCATGCTTTTTTATATTTCAAAATTGCGTCGTTATAGTTTCCATTGTTCGAAGTATAATGTGTAAAATATGTTTTTGTGTTTTCGGCAAGGTTTTTTTAGGCATTAAACTTGTTATAATTAGCTTTACACCGGCTCTACAGAAGAAAAATATAAATGAATGTTCAATTTTCTTCCAATTATCTTAAAGGGAGCTATTTACCAGTCCGTCATGGACAAAAAAAAGGTCCATCAAATAAAATATGTCAAATGGTTTTCGTATAATATAACTTGGATCACAGCGTTTTGTCACCCCCTTTCTATTTTACAGTTCCATTTTCCTTACTTTTTTGGCCAAATGATTTACTTCAAGAAACTTAAACTTAATCCTTTTTTTAGAAATCATTTCAAAAATGTTTGTTCTCAGCAAGAGAGGAAGAATACTAACTAATTGGCTTCTATCTTTGACATTCTAATATTTATTGTCAAAAATATGTCACCAAAATAGGCCACAGTCTACGACTATGAGTATGAGTATGATGACCCATTCTTTCGTTTTTTTATTTATTCACTTTACTTAGTTCGCTGTTTTTCAATTATTACACAATCGATGAGTCCTAAACATATCCCTTTTATCCCTTTTATCCCTTTTTGGACAACATTTTTTCTTTAATAAAATATTGACGTCCCACCTTTAAATTATAGCTAATAATGCGTTTCACTTGAAGGCGGCTCCAGGGTCTCAGACTTATAATTTATTACTGTTTTTTAACTTCATTTTTTGTAATCATAATTCATTCTATTACTGAAAAACTTGTTATGATCATATATACCACTGACAAACTCAATACTACAATATACAGATTTCCTTTGCAGACTTCACAGTGTGGAATGTACTTTTCACAGCGATTTTGATAATATGTGTATATCGATAGAAACAAATAGACAGAACATAATCCAAATGTTATCATTACTTGCATTAGAGATATAAGATATGAATAGTTTGTCATCAATAACTTTTCAGTCCATAATGGTTAATTTATCAATATTTCATTTTACAAATACTTTTATTTTTTGCTATCCAAATATTTAGGCTACGTTTACACGGGACCGGACGAATTTTTGACCGGTCAAAAAAACATCCCCATACGGGTTCCGTTCACACGAAACCGCGCTAAAAGTGCAATAATTTGGACGCCTAACCGATCAAATATTTGTCTGAACAGGACGAAAATATTGTTCGGTTCCGTGTGAACAGCATGTCCAGGACGATTTTTTGAACGTTCAAAAATTCGACCGGTCCGGTGTAAACGTAGCATTAGAGTACAAACATTAAAAGCGTAAAACTTAAATAGTACTGAATAGTGATATTTTGTGCTAATTGTATTGTTTTCTATTGTTTAATTAGCACTATTTAGTACTAATTAGTACTACTTGTTTCACGGGTATAATGTTTGTACTCTAGTGTCATTCACCAATTTTAATATATACCTATTTTAAAAAAGGTTGTCATCGCCAAAAGCGATAGGCGATAGGCGATAGGTCATTCCAAGATCCAAGTGCACTATGTGTATAATAATAAATTAAAAGCTGTGTCTTCTGGGCACATTTTCAGTACTTCGACAACACATATAACTCTCAAGTGGAGATCGTTGTTTAGTGGAGCTGGCATGATTGAAAATTTCACGACTTAGGATTATACCCATAGTGCACTTGGGTCTTGGAATGACCTATCGCCTATCGCTTTTGGCGATGACAACCTTTTTTGAAATAGCTGTATACACCTTTTCATCCAAATACCAGAACTTAGGCTAGGTTTACACGGTATCGGATGAATTTTTGACCGGTCAAAAGATTATCCTGGACATGCTGTACACACGGAACCGAACAACATTTTCGTTCTGTTCAGACGTATATTTGATCGGCTAGGCGTCCAAATTATTGCACGTTTAGCGTGGTCCCATGTGAACGGAATCCCTAAGCCGATGTTTTTTTGACGGGACAAAAATTCGTCCGGTACCGTGTAAACGTAACCTTATATCAATATTAAATTTTTGTTTAAATATTATCAAGGCATACTGAATGACAGAGATTTGAACATTGATGAAGAAACAAGTGAACAAGAGCAGAATCCAATTGCATACACACCAGGCCCGTTAACATCACTGATTAAATCAATCTTACTGACAAAAAGTAAGGTGCTTTCATTCAGTGTTCTTACATTGAAAGGGAAGTTTAAAACTACAATCAACAAAGAAAATGGCAAAATCCTGACAAAGACAGTAATTGAAGAATTGACAAACCTTGGGATTGGAAGAGTAGATACATTCACTATTCAAGGAAATAAAACAGAGGTAAGATGAAAGAAAATACTACTGATATTTAATAAAAAGCTGCCCCTATATATCGAAAATATATTTTTGTCAAAAGCTATCTACCTAGCTTATAAGCCCTTATGGTTATTTCAGATAGCTTGTAGCGCCTATTTAAGTCTCTAATTATATTCGTAGTTCTTTTTTATTTCATTATTGGTAATTGATTAACGATTGTTGTTGTTTTTGTTATTCAATAGAGATGAAAGATATTCTTCAATATTTTACAACTCATATTGTATACACATAATATACCATCTACACATCACCACGCTTTCTTTAGAATCTATAGGGTTGTTGAATCGATCCATAGAGAAGAGCAATTTTATATTCATAATATCATGGTCATAAGGTCATTTTTTTAAAAATCCCTTTCATTATGAAATTCATACCTGGCCTGTGGTAAATAGGTCATTTACCATATGGACAATGATCTCTTTTAGATGTTTCCTTTTTTCAGTTATATTTACTGCTTCATATAGGACTAACAATGATCATCCATAATATTTCTTATACATTTTTCACTATAAGGAAAATGGCGATGCCTGTTATATAATAACAGTTTTTCAGTAACTGGTTAGATAATTATACATAATTGCATTATCCTAAATAAGGGGTCAACATCGAAAAGTAAACTTCAAATTTAAACATAAGCTGAATATCAATTAAAGTCTAAACGTCCAGCATACAATATTATATTGGTTATAGAATAAACATAAAATTTTGTAGCCAAACTGATGACATTATTTTCACCGCCAAGAACATAAAAATCAGATAAAAAAAAGAACTAGTTGTAAATAAGATGGAATTGTAAACTTTGGCCAAGTTCGAAGAATTTGGAAGTTTAAATACAAAAATTAGTCAAACCTTGTCGATTTCAGGTCCGTTTTTGGCCACCGTGTATAATTTACATACACCACTTCATTAGCTTTCATTCATTTCTCTCATATTTTTTAGGTTTATTTCTTTATCAAAGAAGAGCCACCTATTCAACAGGATGAAGCTATCAAGTTCTCAAGAAAGCTCATTCCCTTAGGAATAAGCTTAAAAACTTATGCCGAATCCCACACTATAGAGGGTGAAGAATAGTAAGTGCAATTTTACGACTTTTTACAATTATCAAACTAAATTAATGCACATTGAATATGGTCATAAATTTCAAACGTTAATCCTCTTCATTAGTTTCTTTATTTTTGTATACAATAATATCTATCATCAAATAATAGTAACAATAAATACATCTTGAGTACATTCCAGACAATTACTTTCAAGTAACAATTTTTAATTCATTATTTTTCAAAAACATTTCTGCTTTGGGTTAATTAATGCTATTTTGGGACGCTGTTATCTGATCAGTACGCCTTGACATTGGTTATTCTCAGAAATATACAGATATTTGTATATGGTACCCAGCAGTACTACAGGCAGATATGAAAATAAACTAACATACAAACATATGTGTCTTGGTGATAATAACACTGTATTATATTCACTATTTATCGTCATCTAGATAATTTCGGTGCAAAATATATTTGAATTCACAAATCATTCCCTAACGCTTATTTTTTTAACATTCACAATGACTGTAAAACATAACATATATAACATAATGATTTTAAACAAAGTTATAATCATTTTCATGTTTTCTTTTATTTGTAGTGAACGTCACAACACTGATTATCTGAAGAAAAAGGAGAATGTGTCATCTTCACCAAATAAGAGGCCAAGACTAGAATAGAGATAACTTCAAATCAAACTTCACTTTCTTTCTGGATGCATTGCATGCGCTCAGTTTCATACAAGCTATCAGCTCCTATTTTGGGGCTTGGTTTATTTTCTTATCTGAAATTCAATTTCTAATTAAGTCGCAAACAGGCAGGAAAGGTTTATATAAATACAGAACATGCATTTCACAGATGGCTACAATCATTGCAAAATTGTTGGGACATCGATTTCGATTTTGTGTTAAATATATACAAAATCTATCAATTTTATTTGCAAGCCTCCTTCCCCTCTAAGCAATGTTGATTGGTCTTTCAAATGACAACCGTTTCACATTCCCACAATTCAACAATGAAACGGGTGAGAGGTTTCCCGAAAAAATGATGGTGAAATATTTTCATGTTAAAACCACATAATGTTCCAAGGTATTTTGAACATGATTGTCTAGCTCTTTGTAAAATGCATTCTGGTCTAGATTTCTACTTTAAATTTAATTTACTACAATAATTCAGCCAAAAGTTTTTACATTTCTATTCAACAAATCAGATGCAATTGAAAAGAGAAAAATCTCTGACTACATGTTCTTTTTTTTTCATTCAGATCTCACTTTTCTTTTGAATTCTTTAGTTCATAATTCTAGTCTTCCACGAAAGTATGATCGCAGCTAAAACAAATGATTCTCATAGTTTCATTAAGAAAACAGTGACTTTAATTTTATCTAAGTTTTCCTATATCTGACATTTCATATTATTCTTTCACATCAGATCTCACTTACAGGTGCCTGTTCTCTATAGAACTTAGATTTCCATAAATATGAATGTCAATCCGGCTTCTGTTTTTCAAAGACAACACGTACCTAAAATTGTTCATTGCAAAAGAGGGATCAAATCGTTAATTATATATTCAGACTGTGCATGAAATGGGTTACATCAACTCTGATCGACAAAAAGGATATTAATAATAACACAAATACAATATTGTTTTCCATTACAATAATATGTAATTCTAACAATTTATTCCTAATGCCGATAAGCTATATGCCAAGTTCTTTTATGGAATCAACATTCTGGTATATCTCGTACTAGCTCGAGCTCTGCATGATTAGTTGATGACACATAATCAGGACTAATATTCTAATGACCGGTCATCATTTTTTCTATGCTGGAACAATCAATCAATCCATCAATCAATTTATTCATTCTCAGTCATTGTTACAAATGATATAAATAATATTTCTAAAATTACAATTATTAGGTAAGTGTAATAAATGATCAAGAATAGGAGTCTAGAAAAAGCACGATATGCTTATAGAGTATAGACCCCTGATATAAAACTACATTGATTGTAGATAATATATTTAAATAATCGATTGGTATAATCATAAGTAAATTGATAATTGCACTCTATGATTTGTAATTAGATTTATGAACTGTAACAAATATAATTTTCTATTTCACTTAAAATTTATCGAGTTACATAATTTCAAATCTATTTTAATTCTCATTGATATATTGTAATAAGTTCTTCTTTAATTAATTTTTTGAATCTATTAATAGTTTTGCAATTGACTTGTAATTTTCTGTATTTGTTCCATATTAACGGTCCCATATAAGAAATTGAAAATTGACTAAGCTTAGTTTTTCTTGAAGCAGTATGATAATTAGACGATTGCCTTGTGTTATGACAATGAATTTCAGAGTTAAGTTTAAAAAATGGTTTGAATGTTTCAGGTAGCTGGCAAGTATTAAAAAGATACATTATCGAAGCTATGTTTAGTGCCCGGGGGGGGGGGGGGGGGTACTCCGCTACGATTTGGGTAGGGGTGTTCCGCTGGGATCCTAAAACGGTTACCCTGTTTATGACAGAAAAAAACAAATTCTTATACCCTGTTTATGACAGTTTAGGACCATGTTTATGCCGCGAAAACGTGCTGAATTTCCCGAAAGACGAAAAACCGCGCTGCTCATCATATTACCTAATTACTATACCTGATTATGACAAAAAAAATAAGGAAATTGGGAAATGGGGTAAATATATACCCTGTTCATGACAGAAAACTAAAAAAACCATACCCTGTTTATGACAGAAAGCTCGAAAAACCATACCCTGTTCAGCGGATCATCCCCGTATAGTAAATATATGGGAGTACCCCCCCGGGGGTTTAGTGTAGTATTGTCTTCTATTTTGAGAATGGAACGTCGCCTTGAGTTAATTTGTTTTGAGAATCTAATCACACAAGGTGAAAACAAAAGCCTACTTCTATTTCAATAACTTTAAATTAAGTAGAAGCTCTACTTAGCGGGTATTCCATGGGCCAGAATTCAGAAAGTCATGTATGAACTAAATTAGGCTATTTGAAGCGCTTACTTCATTAGCATTCGTTAACATCCTAAATGGCTAGCATGGTATACAATAAAGAATCTATAAACCAAAGATCTTAATCCAATTTGACTACAAACACATCTTTCTTTTCACATCATATATAGTTGGGAGTTAATGACCTTATTTTTAGCATACTTTTACATACTCCCTTAGTCCAAGTGGTAGAGGTGATCGGCGGAGATTTTGAAAATGACCCCTAAAAGGTACGCACAGATACAAATAAAGCAGAGAAAAAAATTACCCTTAGAACTGTTTTTTGAGCGAAATCTCTAAATGGACCCTAAAAGGTACGCACTGGAAATATTTTAACCCTAAAAGGTACGCCGATCACCCTTACCACTTGGATAAAGGGAGAACAACCCCGGGGTTAGACTAAACTACTTCATAGTACAACCTATCCTATAATACATTTTTAGCATCGAAACTATTCATTCTTCTTATAATAACTACAGGTTTCTAACATCTTTAGCTCAATTATATTTAGTTTCATAGTAGTTTATGTAGATGTAATGTATTATCTATTTAGCTGTGTAAGCAGTCGATATAATTACTAAAACATTTTATAAACTATTAAAGACTCCATAGCTAAGTCTTATAATAATCATCTGTTAGTATAATCCTAACCTAAGGTCTAACTTTCATTTTAATGTCTTACACAATATAGTAGTTCATTATTCAGTCTGTTAGTAAAGGTCATCACCACATGTACATGTTGCCTTAGCTCATATCACAATTTAACCTATAGCTTTTAAGTAGTAACCTTACCTACATGTTGCTATTCCTATAAGTAGTCCTTAATGTTCATGTTTATCCATATGCAGTTATTAAAACCATATGATAATTCGATATATTCATGCTAACCATTATTGTACATACATAACCCATTGAAGTCATAGGTATTCAGTTTCATTGTCATCACGTAGTTTACTAATCTCAGGTCACATAAGACTGTGATGTTATTTTTATTAGAATCTGGGGGAGGTAGGATGGCCATTTATAAACGACTAATGCGTTCCCCCAAAGACATCTTGCTCAGATCCAAGCTCTTAAAAAAGAAAAAGGTGGTAGCCTTTGGGTAGTTAGGTAAAGTATGTAGTATGGTAAAGTTTAAAAATGCGAGCCCTGGATGCTACAAATATATCAGCTAATATATTTACTGTATTTAAAAATGACTGACTTTGAGATAGCAAAATGGGAGAATAGGAGATTCAATTTGAAAAATCAACAATACGAAAATACGAGACTTTCATGAATTAAAACGAAGAAAATGCGATACTTTGACTTTTTGGAATAAAAAAGAGGAAAATACTATACTATATATACTAAAAGTACACTACGGTTTATTTTCAGACAAAAAGTGAATAAATGCCCCGTAAGTAGGCTCAACAAAGTCGCGAAGTGCTGTGCGTTGGAGTTGAAATAAAACGTAAATTATAACCGACTTTCAAAAGTTTAATCAAATCGCTATGAATTTCAGAGAACAAAATTATGTACAAATGGAAAAGAAAAGAGAAACAACGTGCAAGACCTCTCTGGTCGAAAAGTAAATCTTCCACAATCCGTGCAGCGAAAAAAACAAAAACCTCCACAAAAATATTGCCATCCAACCCCTCCCCAACTTCTAATGGCCCACCCCTTAGATTATCTAGGCTATTAGTATTCTTTAGTCTATTTGCTAGAACAGAATTAACTACCATAACTATGATTTCTTTTAAATCATTTGTAGTAGTGATTATACATACCACTATATTGTATCTAAGTTTAATGATTATATACCGAATCTTGTATAAGAGTATTGTCTTAGAGCTTCGCGTTTATTGATTTTTAATCAATTATGATTTCATTCTTTAATACAATTGGCTAACATGCAATCCTCAGATCTCATTCGTTTTCACTGGTCTCACGTTTCGCACTGTTAGATTCAAAAAACAATGTCGTGAATAGGCTTCAAGTCTGCGCGTCGACTAGACCGCAAGGTACCATGGGTAGAAATCACCTAAGCGGCAAATTATTCGATGTACCCCCTTTGTCCAAGTGGTAGGGGTGATCGACGCACCGTTTAGGGTAAAAATATTTCCTGTACGTACCTTTTAGGGTCCTTTTAGCGTTCTGGCTCAAAAATCAGTTACGTAACATGATTTAATTCGTACCTTAAAGAGTCATTTTTACTCTGTTTTATAGATCTGTTGGCGTAAAAACCAAACAAGGCTTTATGAGTTAATTTTATCGGTGCGTATTTTAGGGATCGTTTTAAAAACCTCGGCCGATCACCCCTACCACTTGGACAAAGGGAGTACCCCCGGGACTATTTTCCTCATACAGTCGAAGCTCCATTAGCGGACGCTCTACTAAGCGGACAGTTCTAGTTACGGACAGCTTTACAAAACCCCATTTTTTCTTCCATACAAACACTGTATTCACACGTTCCATTTAGCGGACATTCTCTTAAGTGGACGCGGACACCTTAAGCGAACCCCAATTGACCTTTTCTATTGTTTTCAAGCTCCTTTAAGCGGACACTCGAAATAGAAAAACTTTATTTAATCTATTTGTCCTTGTTTACATCATCGACTTCTAAGTTTAACAGTACTGTATCAGTTTGACTAGCTTGCGAATGTAAAAGTTAAGCTTAAAAGGAGCTATATTACACAATATAACCTTCTTTATTCAGTTTAGATAGAGAATTGGTCTCCTCTGTCATAATCACACGGCACCTCTAATCCATAGCCTCCTCCTCTGTTTATTCGCTTTCCCGTAATGACAACTTTTGCACTGTTGGTCGCTCTTTTCAAAAACTTTGTCAGCCACAAGGCCATTAGCTTTGGTGCATGACCAATAATAACTTCGTATTGGTTGCTCACTTCATCTCGTGTTAGACTTGTGTTACACCAGACCATAATTATCTAATAGAACAGTTGTTAAAATATTGATTATTTTGAATAGATCGCTTAATCATTGAACCAGACTATTCTTTGTCTTTAATTATTGATCTTTAGAAATGCTTTTGTAAGCGCAAAACGAGACTATTTTACGTTATTTACCCGTTTTAAGAACCTTTCCTATTAGGCGGACAGCTCTACTTGCGGACACTTTTTTCGTTTCCCAAGGGTGTCCGCTTAATGGAGCTTCGACTGTAATCATATCTTTCTATTTAGATAGTTAATTTTTATTCAATATGACATATATAGCTAGTATCAATTTAATTCACCGTATACCAGTATACCTTTTATATTTGTACTGTATTATATTGTATTGTACTGTACTGTATTGTACTGAAATAGTTGTATTTAGATCAGGGTGAGGAAGAGGGGGTACCGATCACGAATCACGCGCCGTTTTTTCATGATTTCACGGATCACGGAGTAACGTAAAGCGTTTTCACGAATCACAGTTTTAAAACTCACGATGTAAACTCTATTGTTTCTACTAGGCAACGGTTTGCGCTTATTGGGCAGATAATCAATATTAACTGGATCTAACAGATATACAAAGAATAACACTGCTAGCAAATAATCCTTTCAGTAGTGCCTAACCGTTTATATGAAAAGCTTTCACGTTTTCACGGAGTACCAATTCTGTACGTAATCACGAGTCACCACAGTGAAAATCTGTAAATCACGGGTCACGGGCGAAGATTATTTCACGGATCATGGATTAAACATTTTGCTTTTCACGAATCACAGGCCAATTTTGAGATGAACCACGAATCACCGAAAACCTCTTCCCCACCCTGGAAATCTTGCTAGTAGAATCTACTTTTTATCAATCATTTCATAATGCTATGGAATGAATTCACAACCAGTTACAAAGGACGAAGCTGTTACTAATGGATATTTGATAGTATTGTAAGCATTCGTAGAGTACGATACAGCGCACTACATGTAGAAGTGAAGAGTGAAGACAACAACAGTATAATACTTAGTGTTGTTTAGCGGTAAATATATTGCTCCTTGCAATTATTTCTTATATATTTTCGAATTAAAGTAACAATGCTAAAGTTTATCTGTCAATAGTTTTATTTTATTGCCGACTCGGCTAAAAGCTTCATGTTATTAATCTAATGAGTCAATCATTCATAACTTTATAGAAAATATTTGATTGAAAATAAAATTTATTTGTTTTTGGGTTCCACCTTGCTATAAGTGAAATTCATTGAAAACAAATATTGATTAAATATCATTGCATTTCTTTGCTCTATTGTCTCCTGATCGCGACCACAATTTTTTGCGTGCAAATAGAGTCGACATCTGAACTCAGGGTTTTCACAATTTACATGCTGTTCATGACCATATTCATATGACCATGCTAATCACCATGAGAGAGAAAGCAAAAGGAAAGGGTTCTCTGCGTAGGAGGCTAGTAATCACTGTTTATGACAGAAAAAAACAAATTCGTATACCCTGTTTATGACAAGGAATAATAAAAATGGGACCCTGTTTATGAAAGTTTAGGACCCTGTTTATGCCGCGAAAACGTGCTAAATTTCTCGAAAGACGAAAGACCGCGCTGCTCATCGTATTACCTAATTAATATACCTCAATATGACAAAAAAAAAAATAAGGAAATGGGGAAATGGGGTAAAAATATACCCTGTTCATGACAGAAAACTCAAAAACCCATACCCTGTTTATGACAGAAAGCTCGATAAACCATACCCTGTTCAGCAGATCATCCCCGTATAATAAATATATGGGAGTACTCCCCCCCTCCCCCCCCCCCCCCCCCCCCCCCCCTCGCGTCGATTAGCTACGTCGGGATTAAAATTATAATTTAATCCATTATCTAGTTCAAAAAACTCGATTTTAACGATATATTTCACAATTTGGGACTACGTGCCTGAAATATATACCTTTCATTCAAAATAGTTACCACTAGAACGCTTAGATTCCATTGGAAAAAAAGAGTTTCCGTTGGATCCAATGGATCCATTGGAAGGGTCATAGATGATAAGCCCTCACAAAATGACGTCAGCGAAATTTCACACAGGAATACCAACAATAGAAGTGCACTATTAGAATAAGTAGAATAATTCATATTCCATTGGAATATCATTTTTTCCATTGGATCCATTGGATCCATTGGAATGACGTTTTGGCAGGCTCTTCTTTGGGCAAGCTAATTACTTATGCATATTCCACAGGAACCCCAACAAGAGAAGTGCACCATTAGAACAACCAGAATAATTCATATTCCATTGGAATATTAGTTTTTCCATTGGATCCATTGGATCCATTGGAATGACTTTTTGGCAGGCTCTTCTTTGGGCAAGCTAATTACTTATGCATATTCCACAGGAACCCCAAAAATAGAAGTGCACCATTAGAACAACTAGAATAATTCATATTCCATTGGAATATCATTTTTTCGATTGGATCCATTGGGATGACGTTTTGGCAGGCTCTTCTCTGGCAAGCTAATTACTTATGCATATTCCACAGAAATCCCAACAATAGAAGTGCACCATTAGAACAACTAGAATAATTCATATTCCATTGGAATATCATTTTTTCCATTGGATCCATTGGATCCATTGGAATGACTTTTTGGCAGGCTCTTCTTGGGCAAGCTAATAACTTATGCATATTCCACAGGAATCCCAACAATAGAAGTGCACCATTAGAACAACTAGAATAATTCATATTCCATTGGAATATCATTTTTTCCATTGGATCCATTGGATCCATTGGAATGACTTTTTGGCAGGCTCTTCTTGGGCAAGCTAATAACTTATGCATATTCCACAGGAATCCCAACAATAGAAGTGCACCATTAGAACAACTAGAATAATTCATATTCCATTGGAATATCATTTTTTCCATTGGATCCATTGGATCCATTGGAATGACTTTTTGGCAGGCTTTCTGTAGCTAGCAGGCTAATTACTTATGCATATTCCACAGGAATCCCAACAATAGACCTGCACCATTAGAACAACTAGAATAATTCATATTCCATTGGAATATTAGTTTTTACATTGGATCCATTGGATCCATTGGAATGACGTTTTGGCAGGCTCTTCTTGGGCAAGCTAATTATGCATATTCCACAGGAACCCCCAAAATAGAAGTGCACCATTAGAACAACTAGAATAATTCATATTCCATTGGAATATCATTTTTTCCATTGGATCCATTGGATCCATTGGAATGAATTTTTGGCAGGCTCTTCTCTGGCAAGCTAATTACTTATGCATATTCCAAAGGAATCCCAACAATAGAAGTGCACCATTAGAACAACTAGAATAATTCATATTCCATTGGAATATCATTTTTTCCATTGGATCCATTGGATCCATTGGAATGACTTTTTGGCAGGCTCTTCTTGGGCAAGCTAATTACTTATGCATATTCCACAGGAATCCCAACAATAGAAGTGCACCATTAGAACAACTAGAATAATTCATATTCCATTGGAATATCATTTTTTCCATTGGATCCATTGGATCCATTGGAATGACTTTTTGGCAGGCTTTCTATAGCTAGCAGGCTAATTACTTATGCATATTCCACAGGAATCCCAACAATAAAGCTGCACCATTAGAACAACTAGAATAATTCATATTCCATTGGAATATCATTTTTTCGATTGGATCCATTGGATCCATTGGAATGAATTTTTGGCAGGCTCTTTTCTGGCAAGCTAATTACTTATGCATATTCCACAGGAATCCCAACAATAGAACTTCTGTGGACAGCTAATTACTTATGTATTTTCCTCAGTAATCCGAAACTTTGATATACATAATGTGTTTTGGTATTTAGCTTCCTGCTCTCAATGTCACTTCAAGAAACCCATCGGCCCATCCACATATGGCTTCCAATGGATCCAATGGATCCAATGGTTCCAATCGTCAGTGTGATGCTCAAAAAAAATTTTTTACCTACATAAATATTTTAAGACTTCAACAACCAAAACATGCAGGATCAGAAATAGGAAACCCAAACAATTTTTACAATCCATCATTAGAATAACTAGAATAATTCATATTCTATTGGAATATCTATTTGGCAGGCTATGCTAGATCTCTGGCAAGCTAATTACTTATGCATATTCCACAGGAATCCCAAAAATAGAAGTGCACCATTAGAACAACTAGAATAACTCATATTCCATTGGAATATCATTTTTTCCATTGGATCCATTGGATCCATTGGAATGACTATTTGGCAGGCTCTTCTCTGGTAAGCCAATTACTTATGCATATTCCACAGGAATCCTAACCATAGCATTGCAATGAGATTTATTAAACCATTGTTTCTAATCGTCAATATGATTGCGTTCCTGTGTCTAAGGTAACTGCAATGATGCAATCTATGTTAATCCGATGAATCCATTGGTTCAAATTATTGATACATTTGGATTAAAAAAATTTTTGACACTTATGGATTCTCATCAATATTTTTCAGATAAAGCACAATAGTAAAGACTCTTAGTTAAACTTCCAGCATCATTTAGGTACTTGGGTACCCTATACCTATGCCAAAGTACATTTATCTTCTGACCACTAGAATTCCAAAGTATTCCAATGGAAACTTAAAAACTCCATTGGAATCTAGTCGTGTGTATTGGACAACCCTCCGGGAAATACCGGGGAATTTAACGTTTGGGTAGTGTTAAAATCAGACATTTCCCCTGGTAGTCGGGGGCACATTCACTGTTAAAGCCCCCGCTATTGTGGCCCCGCTATTTTGGTCTAGTAGTAAATAACAAAACAAACACATTTCACTCCAACTGCAATTTCCTGTGCCACGCATAGCTAATCTTTGTGTGTTCCATTCTGATTCACAAATATTTAATGTCCAATATTTTCAGGGGCGTCAGTTGGGTTTCATAATGTCATTTTAAGTATAAAATGAACAATGCTTGTAAATATTACTTAATGAATAGTGGTTTTATTTGCACTTTTGACAAAGCCATTTTCCCTCAGGGGCAGCTCTGAGGCCCACACAGGAGAGATGATACCACATTATATCACACTCTTTGCTGTCACAGCAATCCAAACGGCTGCATGATTACAGAGGCAAAATTTCTCAGGATCATCTACAAACAAAATTAACCAAAACAAATTAATGTAAGATATATCAATAATGGCAAAATATCATGGATAAAATCTTCAACATTCGTGATTTGTTTTCATTAAAAGTACGCATGTTGACTCACCTTTCGTTTTTCCATTCTAGCAAAGGATCGGAATATTAATATCATCCACACCTATAGAATACCGATGTTAGAATACCAATGCTTTCTGGGTATTTTCCAAGATGGCCGACCTCTAGTTTCCAGGCCCTTACATATTCAAACGAGCGTTAAAATCCCCGCTCGCTGCCCCGCTGCGAAGACAATTAGTTAAAATCCCGACCCCCCGGTGCAATATTGCTGTAAAAGCACGTTAAAAACGCGTCACGTCCCCGTTCAGTGCCCCGCTAGTCCCGGGGGTCGGGGGGCGGGGGTTTCAATTGACTAGTGCATAAAAGGCTCTCCCGTGAGACTCACTTTACGCATGGTATACGTCAGCTTTAGTATATAGTCAGCTTTAAGTGGAGCTTTAGTGAACATTTTTTTTAAGAAAAAAATTGCTATTCACAACAGACACTTTTTGTAAAAGGCTTTCCCGTGACACTCACTTTACGCATGGTATACGTCAGCTTTGGTATATACCTATATCAAAAAACGTTGTCAGAAGGAGATCTGAATCTGCAATCTGAGAGTGAAATGAATTCAGAAAAATTGCGTATTGCAAAAGCCAGGCCTGGCCCTGTTTTTTTTTTTTTTTTTGCGCTTAGCACCTTCAAATTTATATTTACCGTCGCCATATTCAAAGCCAGAAAGTGCACGCAATGAGAAAAAAACTGCCGTACTCCAGAATTCATTTCCGTCTCAGATGGTAGATTCAGATCTCATTCTGACAATGTTTTTTGACATAGGTGTATAGTCGGCTATAAGTGAAGCTCTAGTAAACACTTTTTATGAAAACTGGCCCTGAAAATGCTATTCACAACAGCACTTTTTGTAAAAGGCTCTCCCGTGAGACTCACATTACGCATGGTATACTCAATGTCCACATCAACTCATATGTTGATATTTGCTGAGGGAGGAGAACAGTAAAACCCTAGTGACATAGGAGAGAACGATGCATTAGACGGTCTGTGGTCGAGGTTCGAGCCTATAGACTCGAACCTCGATCACAGGGGTAATAGGCGAGAGGCTTACCATTCGACCATCTATGATACTAAGCGCCCGAATACGATGTATCAGCAAGAATAGAAAAGAACAGAGCAGTATATTTAATAAATTTAAAGAATAAGATTAGTGGAAGCGTAAAGCGGATCGAAATAAGACCATTTAATAACAAGGTGAATAATTTTGTAATAAATACTTTAGAGAAAGGCCAGAAAGAGATGAAAGATAAAGAGAAAAAATGGAGAAATGAATAGCAAAAAAAATGAAAAGCAGACGAAAATGTCTTATTTGACAGTAAAAACGGGCCGGAGATAAAAATGCTGGAGTCACTAATACCATCATCAAGAAAACTTATTATCTAAAACTTATTATCCCGCCATGATTTCGCCTGTCAAAAAGGTGATCAATTTTCGGTCAGTATAGAAAATTGTGATTCTATATTGATTTGACTAAAGTAATTGCTAGAGAGAGAAAGTCACAAAGCATTATCAACCAAGAAAAGACTTCTAATGAGACGTATACTCAGACAGTATACAGCCGGATTTTAAACGAACTATCTTTGTAAAATTCCGGCCCAAACAATTAATATAATAAGAAAAATCATAATGAAATTGAAATGCGTTCGGTGTAGAAGTGAAATTCAAACGAGAAAAATATCAAATGCCCGTGGCGTATCGTTAAGATGTGACTCAGTATAAACGGATTGATAGACATAGATAGAGAAGGAGGCATTCCAAAAGAAGAAAAACAATTCAGTAACGAAAAACAGAAAGAAAAATGAGAAATACTGCGGAATAACATACAATTCATATGTAAATAAATTTTCACAATACATAATAGGGTCAAATACAGCCGTCAAACCAGACAATCAGCGAATGAAAGAGAAATATTAGAAAGAGAAATCATAAAATAGAACGGCAGAAAGCGAAATACATAAATAAGATGTAGAAAGAATTCAGAAATAGAAACAGCCTGTCATAGAAATTAAAAGTCAGATAGAAAACGATTATAAAAAGCGAAAAATAAAAAGCGAACATTAATTTGTAATAAGAGACATGGAAATACATTGAAAGGAAGGAAAGCACTACCAGATCAAGATGAAGATAAGATCGATAATCAAGTAGCACAGTTGATACAGTTGTATTATTTTCTACAAATGAAGCGGCTTCATTTATTTTAATAATACGAAAGTTGCCCACTTCTCCTCACCTTAAAAGGCTAGTGAAATTATAGTTAAGAGGTGCTAAAAATAACCATATAAGCTTCAAATGAATGACTAAACACCTTATTTTAATAAAACATTTACCAAGTGTGGATCGTAGGAGCAAGTATACTCATCAAATAGTGAAATATAAATTAGCTTTTTATATTAATAACAATTGTACAATCATTATATTGGAGCAGCAATCGTGGCCCTGGTCGTAAAACAAACCCCAAGTCATTACATGAAAGCACAAAGAGAAATATAGTTCCAAATTAATGAAACTTTCTAATATGTAGACCAAATATCTAGCCTGAGAAATAACGCGGGAATCTTAAAATCCGGTACTTGGGTGTAGTAAAACATTTGTAGTTGTGTTTTGTATTTGCTTTTTGTGATACAATAATATTTATATGTAAAAAAAATATACAATAATTCATAAAACTAGAAAAGTGAAACAATGGAAATTAAATGATCTGAAAAAGTGAAACAATGAGAACTGAATTATCTGAATTGTAAATGTTGCACTTTCCTATCTTTCCGACAGTATTTCCCTTTCTGCCTTTCTATCGGATTCGAAATGGTTTAGAATTTCTCTGTTTGTCCTTTTCAAGGAAGATGTCATGTTGCTAGTTTGTAGATTGTTTATGTATGGTTTTTATCTGATTTCTGATAACACACTAAGACACTTCAATAAATTGTAAACTACTGTTTATCTCAGGAAAGACGGTCGTAATGGTACGCTTTGTTTGCAGTTCCCTCTTCCGATTCGTGTCTTATCTCTGATAGAAACACTCCGTATAGCACCCCCAACAAACTGTTCAAACATTTCAACCAAAACCTATCATAACCAAAACCATTAATGACACAATGTTCTCGAGAGACGATTTCTGGACTTGATAATAAAAACCAATTATATCACTGAATGAACTGATGTTAAGAGATTTTAATCAAAAATAATTAAATCCGATCTCATTTTTGACTTTTATAATGAGATTTCGAGATTTTAATTTATCGAGCAATTCGCGTATATTGTGAAAATATTATTACTAGACATAACAAATACTGACTTAAAGCGGTCGCTAAAATGCGGTGAAAAGCGAAAGGCTGAAATGAGAATTGTGGCGACGACTAAAATTCATCTTGTTTCCTGTTTGAACGTGTAATCGTACATGAATTTCATTTCACTTCGTTCTCATAACACAGTGCTAATATGGCTGCTATGCAGTGTTATTACTTTTAAAATTTCTTTCAAAATAATAAATAATTAATCATGCAGAGCGACACAAATCAATGTATGGTAAGCAGCGTGTAGGTCAATTCCAGGACCTGCTCTCAGTTAAAAATAATTGAAAATAATACATATTCAGCGCACCGAACAACCCATTAAACTAATTGAATTTAGCCAGACGACGAACACATTGCAAAACATGTACATTTCTATGTTTTTAACAATATTCGCATGATTATATTAATCCTTGCTCGCGTGCAAGCATTTCAGCAGCCGACTGAATACTGATGTGCCTCCTACCGGAAAACATGCAATAACAAACGCATGGTAATCAAATACTTACAGAAATTTATTGCTCTCGTTGAAAATCGGTGCCAAGTAGGTTACCATCCAGCTTTTTCCACCAAAGCAATCAAAGTAAGGACTGGTCCATAGCCCGTCCTCGATGCGTAGGAGAGTAGGCACTGTCACATTTCGCATGGCGTTCTCTGTAGATTGATTAAATCGTGTATTGTAGTGTTCAGTCATTTGAGTCAAGTTCATATCCATCGCCTTTTCCCTTGGTTGCCTCCACCAAATTGTGTCATGACTAGTTAGGTAATCATGTTCTACTGAAATATCCATAATGTGGATATTATTATTCAATTTCTTGTCCCGATAAGCGTAGGGACAAAAGCGCTCGTAATGTTTATACTGGCTTCGTTCAAAGCAAATTACCGACCCGTACACAGACTCTGAGAATAAAACGTTTGATCGCACTAATGAATACAACAGTGTGTCATTTTCAACTACAGGCTTAGCCTCTCTCCATAGCGATGTCAACAAGTTTGCTACTTCGAGGACCAGCATCGCTTCGTTCCTCCATCGACTGTGATCGAAAGCAATATTCAATACGATAGTATCATTCTTTTTACACTCGGAGAATTCATCCATCTGTTTCTGGACCTTCTGAACATGATGTAATGCTTCTATCAGGCTCGCAAAGTCGTTCTTCTTTGACTGTGCAGAGGTACTTGTGTCCTGGAGTTGCTCTTGACTTGTGGTGTATCCAGATATAGGTGCTTTATAGTCATGTTTTACGTCGTTAGCCAACACAGTACTCACTAATACTAAATACAACAATACGCCACACATTGTTAACCAATACTATAAGTTAGACACCTCACTATAACATTAAGTCGTTCCTAAAGCATCCCGTGCTAGTCTCACTTCAGCTGTCTTTGATTTCAAATCAAACTGTTAAACTGGATGGGTTTGCTACACGACCAAAATATATGCATTAATATGCTGTCACGCAACACAAGGCTTTGTCACTCCGGAAGTGAATTAATGATTACTTCAAATGTATTAGCAAACAAGCGTGAAAATCCATATAAGGAAACGATAAACTTCATTTGGCACTAAAGTGATGTGCAAAATCCGGGTTTACCCAATCAGCTTTTCAAACATGGAAAATGAAATTTGGAGTGGAGTTGAACGTTTTTCTCGTGTCAATGTGTTTGAGTGAAAGGAATGTTTTAGTGATTTTATTTTTAACTTTAGTATAATTTTCAAAATAATCATTACGCTTCTTCACCAGTTAGTGGAAAATGAAATGTTGAGCGGTGTTAAAGGTTTTTTTCTCGTGTCATTGTGTTTGAGTGAAAGGAAGTAATGTCTAGTAGCTGTTTTAGTGATTTTATTTTTAACTTTAGTAATTCAGTTTTAAAGTGCAGAATGAATTGAAATGCGTTCGGTGTATAAGTAAAATTCAGACACATATATAAGAAAAATATCACATGCCCTTGGCGGGAATTGAACCCCACGCTGTTGAATTCCCGTCAAGGGCATATGGTATTTTTCTCATGTATCTGTAATTCTTTTAAAAGTAATCATTTCGTTTGTTGGTGAGCTAGTCACAGAAACACTGTGTTCTATACCCGGGGGGGGGGGGGGGGGTGCTCCTTTAGCAAATGGATAGGGGTGCTCGAAGGACCTTTTATGTTCGAAAATAAGACCCTTGCGTACCTTTAGGGTCTCGAACTGGCACCGTCGGCTATTAGGGTCAGTTTTTCAACTTAAGATTATCCATATTGAACAAATTTTAATTGTGCATGGTCGTATCTTTTAGGGTCTGAAATCAGTATCTGAGTTAATTTATGCGTACCTTTTAGGGTCATTTTCAACCCCCCCCCCCCCCCCCCCGGGGGGTTCTATAGTTCTAGCAGTCATATTTGGTATGTTTGATAGAAAATCTAAATGGTAGATAATATTGTGATGAAATGCATGTTGTGGGTCAGAGTCATGCTGCAAAGTATAAAGGAATAGAACAGTTTATTGAAACGGGGAAAGAAGAAACAGCTAAGTTGATAAAATTATCACAAATAAAAAAAAATGAATGCATGGATAGATGAATGAATATTTAAATAAATACTTAAATAAAAAATAATAATCATAAATGAATACCTACATACATGCATATGAAGTGAATAAGAAAATAGATAAAAAATACTTATGAGTAAATGTATAGATGAATAAACAAATAAGTGGATAAACAAAAAATAAACAAGTAAAGAAATAAATAAATATATAAAGACAAACAGATGAATTAATGGAAAAATAAATACATACCTACATAATAATAAAAATGATAAAATATCAGTGAAAATAAAATGATTGAATAAACAATGAAGAACGAAAGAAAGACGGAAAATACTACAAAAACTGAAATACAAAAATAATACACCTGAACTGCTATTAAATTATGCCTTGTTTAGATAACTGATTAATTTTCCGACATTATAAGCAGGGTGGAAAGGGATATAAATAGAAATGACACATTTAGCCAAAATTAGTATTTAATCGTTGCAGCTCACTTAGCGAAATCGTTCACTTTTTAAAGACCATAGACATTAAGCTAAGTCAAACGAGCTATGAAGGGATATGTGAAAGAATGAACAAATTAAGGATTAATTGACTGAATGACTGAATGAATGGATGATTGATTGATTGAATGATCAAATGAATGAATGAACTGAAGGCTTATTTGATTGAATGACTGAATGAATGATTGATTGGATGGATGGATGAATAAATGAAGGATTAATTGACTGAATGAATGAATGGATGGATGATTGATTGACTTAGCGAAATCGTTCACTTTTTAAAGACCATAGACATTAAGCTAAGTCAAACGAGCTATGAAGGGATATGTGAAAGAATGAACAAATTAAGGATTAATTGACTGAATGACTGAATGAATGGATGATTGATTGATTGAATGATCAAATGAATGAATGAACTGAAGGCTTATTTGATTGAATGACTGAATGAATGATTGATTGGATGGATGGATGAATAAATGAAGGATTAATTGACTGAATGAATGAATGGATGGATGATTGATTGATCAGATTGATTGATTAAATCAATGAATGAATAATGAACTGAAGGCTTATTTGATTGATTGATTGAATGAATGAATGATTGATTGGATTGATGGATGGATGGATGAATAAATAAATGAAGGATTAATTGACTGAATGATTAAATGAATTAATGAATGAGTGAGTTAATGAGTTAATCTAATCAGTGAGTGAATAAAGGAATGAAGGTTGGAATAGATGAGCAAATGAGTGATTTTGAACCAATTGATAAATGATTGATTTTTTGATTGAATAAATAATAAATGAAGCTCTGAATGAATGAACGAATAAAGGAATGCCTGAATGGAAAAATAAATGAATGAATGATTTTTTTACTTCAACGTAAGTAAGTGCATGTCATTGTACATGAAAAGACAGGAGCCGACATGTGAATAAGAAAAAGCCGTCGGTTTTAATGACATTTTACTTCATCGCAGTACATCAAAGTACATCAATCAGATCTGATAAAAATGATAAACAATTATCTAATTCATAATAAATCAGTTTTTTAGGACGCCGGTGCTAGATCAAATACGGAAAATTGATCAAACACGCTTTATTGATTTCCAGCCGACTTATAGACTTTGGTTCACAAGCAAATAAAAAATCAATCGGCAAACAAGTTCTTTTTTTATTTATTTCATAAAATACAACTAAATTGATCAAAATGCAAACGCGCGTGCTGTGTTCTCTCATAAACCACGCACCTCAACCAATCGCAATGCGGGATTTCTAATAGTTATTTTATAAGTATAGTTTAATAAACACGATCTGCGAGTTTATTGATCGGCTTAAAAAAGTCCAACCTATATTTTGTGTTTTTGTAAAAAAAAAAATCAAGGATTTATGAAAGTTCAGTTAGAGAAAATTCAGGTTAAAGTTTATGTGAATTAGGGTGAATTTTTATCCGGATTTAGACCACTCGTCATTGTTACGATTTCTTTTGTAAATTTGGACAACATAGTCATGAATTATCAATGAATTTTTTTAATAGACAATAATGCACCTTGGTTGCCGAAGGGCCTTGGATTATTTCTAGATATGAACCAATAAATTGTCTTCGCAACATCCGTAATTTTCCCGACGAGAATGTGCACCCTTCTTAAAACAGATTGTCCATAAATAGCTATACATGTATTTTAGGAAAGTAAGTTTTACTCACCTGTTACGATCATACAGTCAATTTCATTATTAAATGTTGTCGAAGTAGGAGCCCCTCCCAGGGGGAGTACATGCTCCCATGATCCTTTGATCTTTTTGCATTTTCTCCCTTGTTCCCCATAAGTAAAATAACTGTTTCCCTGAAATGATCTACCTTATGTTCCCAAGATCCCCCAAAACTATTGTTTTATCATATTTTGTTCCCTTGTTCCCTGCAAATAATTTGGCAGTATCCCTTCTTCCCTTAAAATATATGTGCTTGTTCTCTTGCTCCCTAAATACCCTGGGAGGGGCTCAAGTAATGTGGAGATTAACACTACTTCAAATGACACGTGATTTTTTAATTTGTTTATTATTTTGTTTTTAGAAGTTGAAATTTCAATCTTTAAATGTATACACCTACTTGCCAGAACGTTGTCATACGAAAAAAAGAACATTTGTATTTAGTGTGTTAGGAATAAATTAAAAGTACAAAAGAAAGAGTTCAGCTTCAGTGATCATCTATTGTACTTTTAATTTATTCCTAAAACACTAAATACAAATGTTCTTTTTTCGTATGACAACTTTCTTGCAAGTAGTTGTATATGAATAAAAGCCAACTTGAATTAAACGTTAATGAAATCTATGTTTTTTATTAATGTTTGTATAGAGCGAACTTTTGTGGTGTAATTGGATTTCGTTGATTTCTTTTATTGTTAATGTATTTAAAGTCGTGCGTCAGTTCTACCATAATGGGCGAGAGGTGAAGCACAATTACGTATACTTTGAACTGGAGAATATAGCTTTGGATAAAAAAAAATATTTCCAATGCTGTTTTAGAGTAACATTATAGCGTTCAAAAGCGGCGCTTAGAAAGACACATGTACCTTTATATAAAGACACATGTGTCAATATATAGAAATTATGAAAGGTTTTACCAGGTATAAAGCCTCTGTCAATCAATCGGCTACGCCTCGGGTTTTTATACCTGATAAAACACTCCTGCTCGTTTTTTAAATATTACATAAAATGTCAGCTAAGCTTTTTTTAACGAATTTTGATAAATAGGATGCCCTTACCGGTACGAAGGTATGTTACATAATTGACTTTTGAGTGCTAAAAGGTATGCATAGATGTAGGGCATATTTTCAGTTAACGCTAAAAGGAGTGACGATCACCTCAATCAATCATTTGGACTATGTAGTCCTTCCACTGGCAGTAAACAAAAATAAAAACTTCTATATACAATGATCCACAAACAATAATTCTAAAGGTTCATACATAATTAATACATTTAATCTTCTCAACATTACATAAGTTTATAAACATGCAAAAATGGTGCTATATTGCCAACCATTTCACAAGATATTTTTTTCATTTTCTTTGTTCTATTGACAATTGTTTGTGGCAAAACCATAACAAAATACGTCACTGTACGTCCACCTATATAGGCCTAGTCTAGGACCTAAACTCGCCTTAACTCGCAACTGTATGTAACATTAGATAAGTCTCAATACCTAGATAGTGACATTGCTAACTTTCAGCATTGCATCGCATCTATCCTCCATTGGATGACAGCTAACAAATTAGTGTGTAACGAATCCAAGACAGATGTTATTCAGTTATTTCACGATTTCAGAAACATGACGTTTTACCACACATCAACATTGTTGAATCCGAAGTAGCGCTCACGTCTTCAGTGCGTGACCTTGGTGTTACTCTTGACAGTCATCTCACAATGAACTCGCATGTAAACCAACTCTGTAGATCGGCATCTTTCTCGCTTAGACGTGTAGGTCAAGTCCGGCGGTACCTTGATGATGTGAGCACTGAGAAGCTTGTCCACGCTTTAATAACATCAAAACTTGACCAGTGTAAAAGCATGCTCTATGGGCTTCCTGATAAAGAGTTGTCCAAGATTCAAAGAATTCAAAACTCTGCAGCGAGAATAGTATCTCGAACCAAAAGATATGAACATATTACACCAGTTCTAAGAAAACTCCATTGGCTCCCCATCAAGAAGAGAATTATCTACAAGATCATTTTACTCGTCTACAAATCTCTTCATGGTCTTGCTCCGGACTATCTCAGTAATCTATTGGAACCATATAAGCCAACGAGAGTCTTAAAATCATCACACAAGCAACAATTAAAAGTACCCAAATCAAGAACAAAATACTATGGTGGTCGTGCATTCTCATTCTATGCACCAAAACATTGGAATACGTTACCACTACATATAAAGCAATTTACTGCGAGCTTGTGCGAGTTAATGTGAGTTAATGCGAGTTTGTGCGAGTTAATGCGAGTTTGCGCGAGTTTTCGCATTAAAAGGCGAGTTTAGGTCCCAGACTAGGCCTAACATATATTCCATATTGTTGATCTGTAGATCTCTGTCTGAATTATCTATGATAATGATGAACAATCTATAGAGGAAAATTGCTGAAAATCTGCTATCGAACCATCGTAGGCATAGTCATTATGGTAGATCTCGTTGAAGCCGTACCATTTCATCGCTTTCAAAAGGCTTTGGAACAGTGCTACATGGTATAAAATATATATTGATCTCAAAGCATGACGAAGGAAAAACATCAAATGCATGCATGAAAAAGGATCCTACTTTGTTCATCTCGTGGTCGAGGGAACCAAGTCCACTCCCTTCAGCCTAGCCTGCAAAACAGGCGTTCTTTTTTTTTTTTTTTTTGGGGGGGGGGGGGGGAGATCGGGTTTTGGGCTTCCTGTGTTGAACGGCCGAGCAAAAAGCGGTCAAAAAATTAACACAGGAAGCCCAATATCCCAAATTCTCCAAAAAGCAAAAAGAACGCCTGCAGGCTACCTTCAGCCAACCTTAGTCTTGTAAATACTCACCAAAAATGTACAGATTCTAGTAAAACGTACGCTCATTGTCACAGTTCACCCCGACTGATTCTGATTTTTTATTGGTGACTATAGTTACAAACGCCTGCCTCAAAGTAGTCGGCATTTGATCATATACCAATGTTAATTTGGGTCACGCATATAACCCTCGAGTGATTGAACTGACTCTGTAACATCTAGATACCAGTTTTCAATCCCTCTCTAAATCTCTTCAATGCTTGCTATTTTGACATCTCTATCGTCTGGAGAAGTAGGTAAATGTCTTGCAACTCCTTGTTGTTGCCATCGAAGAGATCTCTGCCAGAAATCTTTTTCGGTATATAGAATGCCGGTGGCCGGCTAGCAGCACTTTCACCCACTATTGGGACAATCAAATCCCTTGACTAGTCATAGCCACCTATGTAAGTGCGCGCTTTTAATAAAGCGCGCGCGAGTCGTTTGAATTATTCATAAGGAAAACTAGTTTCGTCTTATCAATTCCTTACTGCGTTCTTATGAAGTTTTGGGAAATGTCGGGTTTTGGTGTTCCTGTGTTGTAAGGAGCGAGAAATGGAACCGAGCAACCTTTTGTCGGCCCCATGATTCTCGCGGGTAACTAGATAGCACAGGAACCCCAAAGAAGAACCCCACAAGAACGCCTGTTCTGCAGGCTATATACACCTAATTCAAAAAAGGTTGACGGGGCAAACGGCGATTGGCGATTGGCGATTGGCGATTGGTGATTGCACGACCGAAAGGGACAGTCGGTAATACCAATTTCTTCTTATTTCATTTTAAATTACCCAAACACTGTTCAGCAATTACCTTAGATAGGTGTCTCGAAGTTTTCGCTGAACGGTGGAGTCATTATTTGGGAAATTTAGAAACGAATAAGAACGAATTCGTATTACCCATAGTTCCTTTCGGTCGTGCAATCGCCAATCACCAATCGCCAATCGCCATTCGCCCCGTCAACCTTTTTTGAATTAGGTGTATACCATCGCCGTTATTTGCTGACGTATTTTTTGAGTGAATAACAATGTGCACACACATAAGAAAAGCCATAAAGGACTATTGGTCTGTTACGACAGAATCTATGAACACCAATCCAAGGGAATTTTACAAGGTATTTAAACCTTTCTTAGACTCTAATTCATCACCTGTAGATGATACGCAAATTCATCTGGTGACTGGGGATAATCTGATAAAGAATCAAACTGAGGTCGCAAACCAAAAGATACTTTTTTCAACAGAAGGTGAACTACAAAACCATAACAGTGTACAAGATATAAGAACTAATAAAAGAATCGTCAATGGACCACAATTTCAATTTAGCAAGCTTAAAGAGAATGAAGTGGAAAAGTCTCTTGCACTGTTAAAAGCAGACAAAAGCGCAGGTCATGATGGGATATCTCCAAAACTACTGAAAATGGCGAGCAAGGAATTGGCACCATCCCTGCAAATATCTTCAATAAATGTATAGAGGACGAAAGCTGGCCAACTGAATGGAAGAAAGGGGACTGGGTTCCTGTGTACAAAAAAGATGATCATAAAAATGTAAAGAACTACAGACCGATTACTGTCCTACCAATCGTGGATAAAGTATTTGAGCAGTTGCTTTCAGAGCAGGTAGCACAGTACATCGAACCCTACTTAAGTAACAGCTTAACAGCATATCGTAAAAGGAACAGCTGTATGACAACACTACTGAAGCTCGTTGAGGACTGGAAGTATTCACTTGACAACAAAAATGTAGTTGGAGTGCTCTCGTCTGATCTTTCAAAAGCGTTTGACTCCTTATTTTCACCGTTACTACTGGCAAAATTAAAGGGATACGGCTTTAGCGACAGTGCTCTTAGTTTGCTAAGGTCGTATTTCTCAGAAAGAAAGAACAGAGTCAGAATTGGAAAAGAAATTATGAGCGAATGGCGAGAAATCGACAGAGGTTGTCCTCAAGGCTCGAATTTTGGCCCTCTGATCTGGAATATATACCAAAATGATCTGGTATACAATATTGGGAATAGCAATTTAATGATGTACGCCGACGATCACCAGATTTACACAGCAGGACAGACGATTGACGTCGTACAAGATGTACTTGCTGATGAAGGAAACGCTATCTCGAGATGGTACGAGCAGAACATGTTGAAATGCAACCATGATAAGTTCCAGGCAATAAGCTTTGGGAGGCAGAAACAAAGAAACAAGGAACTAAACATTAACATCAAGAACAATAGTGTCAAGAGTGCATGTCAAATGAATCTGTTGGGTGTCACAATTGATGATCAGTTAAAGTTTAACACTCATATAGAAGAACTGTGTAAGAAAGTTGCAAGGAAAGTTGGAGTTATTATGAGATTGAGAAACCTCTTGCCAACTAAAGCAAAACTAAACATTTATAAAACTTTCATTTTACCACAATTAACGTACTGTCACGTAGTGTGGCATTTTTGTAAAGCATCAGACAATAGGAAGGTAGACCGATTGCAAGAAAAAGCATTGAGAGCAATCTATCGAGATAAAAACAGTACGTACGGGGAACTCCTCACAAGGGCTAAACTTCCAACCTTAAATAATAGAAGACTTCAAGACATTGCTATCATAATGTATCAAGTTAAGAATAACCTTAGTCCAAAATACATAGCAGATCTTTTCAACTCTAACAAAACAGGATATAACCTTCGAAATTCAGAGGATTTAACAATTCCCAGAATAAACACTACGACATATGGCAAACATAGTTTAAGATATATAGGTCCAGTTATCTGGTCCAAACTGCCTAAAGACATTAAGGAACCTAAATCAATAAATAAGTTTAAGAAGGAAGTAAGAAAAGTAGATATCCAAGAACTATTGAATGAAAAATGCCTGAACTGTCCTTTATGTGATAATTAGATATATTTTTATATTAGCATTTTTTTCTTTATTATTATGTTAATAGACCTTTTATAGTAACATATTATACGACAATTTTAGATAGTTATATTTATATATATATATATATATTAGAGGATATTTTAAGATATTTTTATCTCACCTTATAGTATAAAAACCATAATTTATTTTACTAAAATAACTGGGTATATCTTGGGTTGGGTGGGCGAATTGGAGTGGGGGGGTCATGGTGGGTGGGTAAATAACAAAATAACATAGTATTTTGAAATTAATAAATTTTTTTATCCATAGATAGGTAGATAGGTGTCCACCATTAGTTCACTATATATTGTAAACTAGAATTCTCCGACACGTTAATAAAGTCTTTATTATTATTATTATTATTATGGATCATAACAAGATCGCTGACAAACCTTCATCCTTCCGTCCTTTATTTACGATTTAGTTAACATACGAAGAATTCTTTTCATAGTTTAGTTAATAGTTTAGTTTCCTTATCATATAAACGTAGCTCTTATCATGATATCAATGCTATCATCACTGACCATCCCTACATTACTTACCACCGCCAGCTTGTCTTGTTAGAGTTATCTTAATGATAAATAACTGATGATCGACTTGTTTCTTTGGCTAATGTACTTTTTCGCGTCAAACCGTAAAGTATACGATTGTCATGTAAATGCTTCTGCGTCTTTTGCAACCATTTTTATGTCTAATAAAAAACGTCTTTCCTTCCGACGCAACTGTTTGCGCGTCTAACGTAAACGTTTACGCCGTTTAATGTTACTGCTCCAGCGTTTATTGCAACTATTATCCAAACGGATGTAAACGCTTTCATGAAAGAAATTCCAACCTAACTGTTTTTGTGTCTATCGTAACCGCTTGACAGTCAAACGTAGCCTCTTTTGGCGTAAACGTAAGTGTGTTTTTGTGTCTAAAGAAACGTTTTGTGTTGAACAAATCCATGGTAGAGAACGCGCTTTTGGGCCTAAAGCACACTCGTGGCTCGCCAAACCCTTGTCGATTCTAAGACAACTCGTCTCGGGTCTCCTTTCAAAAGCAACTCCTTTTCTTCAATATTCTTCAGTTTAATTTGATTAACATGATACAATTTTAAGATCTGTTCTGATCACAGAATACCCAACGAAAACGTTGCAGATTTAACTACGCAAAGAAGGCTTCTGCATGTTGGTGCGCTAGTAATTGTACGGCATCATAAATGTTTATGCCTCTTGCAGAAGTTTTCGCTTTAATTTATTTGAATATTACAGTGCGACTACTGAAACCGGGGTCACCAAAACATTATTATCCAATCACGATCGAAAATAAGAACAATACAATATCAACATATGTTTGATCTTTTTACTTAAAATGCTAATAGTTTTCATTCGTATGCGAACAGAATAGATCAATATTGAATAAGAAACATCTTAGCCTGTGAGAACCCTCTATAATTTTATTGTTTGATCTCAAAAAATATATTTTTTGACATTTGTTTGGGTGGCCCCGGTTTCAGTAGTCGCACTGTAAATATTCAGATGCGTTTTGATGGGATGTCGATTCCCAACAAAAAACATGCTGTTTCATAAACAACTACGTGAAGTTCCTACGGTGGGCTTAGGATATGATACCATGAGTACCTGAGGACGTAACAAAGTCGTCGCTTTGTTAACCCTCTAATCTAAACAAAGGAGTGGCCGGCAACAGCGGTAGCCATTGTTATGGGCTTGTACAGGATAGATATGCTGTCAATGGATGTTTGTAGGGGGTGTGATGTCGAATGTGTATAATGTCAGTCATCACTTGATAAGACACGCACGTCCCTCTCTCAGTACATAAGGTAAGCCTTAAAATAAGAATATTGATCGATTGGATATTGATTACTCAACGAATTTGATAACACATTCAAGATGCTGAGATCAATGGATTTTAACAAGCGATCATTATAGTAGCCCATTTATTGCCCAAAGTGAAGCTGGCCTGAGATTTCATGGTGGGAGGTCAACAAGGTCAGTTTATAAAAGCTTTTGATGACACAACGGATAAATGCAAAACAGATATGTCGTTATTAATACTTGAGTTCAATTTATTAAATCCATTTAGGGATGATAATCAAAACTAACAGCCTTTACTTCAGTTTAACGCATTTATCTCTATCCAAATCGCAGCGTCAGATTCACGGGCTGTACTATGTTATAATAACTTTTATAATAACATATCAGAGAATAATTCTAGATTTATGTACTGAGAGAGGGACGTGCGTGTCTTATCAAGTGATGACTGACATTATACACATTCGACATCACAAGATGATTCGTACTCTGTTTGCAGGCAGCTTGTGAACTAGCTTGTCGTTTCGATTGTTGCAGTTTAAGAGAAAAAAATCTCAGAAAAAGTCTCTCAGTATAATTCAAGTATCCCGATTCCTCGAGTTGCATCGAGAAACACAGTGGGACACTAGTCACTAATAGGTTAATTCTTCTGAATTATTGATTTTTTTCGTGTAAAGAAACATTTTATAAATATTTGGAAGTTTTTTTTACCGTTTTATCTACTTTTTCATTTTTATTTTTTTTATTTATTTTGTGTATCTTTATTTTTTTTTATTTTATTTATTTATTTATTCTTTTTTTTTTTTTTTGGTCCGCGTTTTCCCAAATGGTCCGTCGACGGACCGGTCCGTCGGTCCGCCGGTCCGCCGGTCCGTTGGTCCGCCGACGGACGGTCCGTATCCGTGTTTTCCCGACACCCGTTTGTAGGATAACCTTTCTGAAAGGTGTCAAACCACATTACAATAGTAATACACTTTGGGAAATGATTTAGTGTACAGATAAAAGACACGATGTCGGTTTGGCTACTGATTTATTTTAGACGGAATATTTTCGGCGATTGCCTCAGCAGACAAAATCGCGGGTTACACATGCCACACATGCGTAAAAGATCAAAGAATTGTATTAAAGAAAGACTTGCTTAAAATGGAGTAAGATTTATAAGAAACCGGATTTATTTTAGAAGAATAGTTTATAAAGCGGTTACATGCATAAATGATAAGAGACTTGTAAAAAAATTGTTACTGTAGCTAAAAATGAGTAAGATTTATAAGAAAAACTGTATATATGTATATTAATCAAGTGTTTCGTCCCATTTAAACTTTTGAAAGCAGGCTTAGTATTGAAATTCAATTAAACGTTTTAAAGCCACTTGTATTGAGACTAAAACTGAGCAGATATTTAATTCAAAATACCAAGACCAAAATTGTTGAAAGCGTAATTTTAATTTAAAGTTTTAATTTGCTTATTTTAGTGCATAGTCAACAAAACAGCAAAGCACCCCACATATATACACCAACTTGCAAGAATGTTGTCATATAAAAAAAAGAACATTTGTAATTTAGTAACAAAGGAATATCAGGAATAACAAAAGAAAGAGTTCAGCTTGAGTGATCTTCTTTTGTTTTTTTATTAATTCCTTTCCCACTAAATTACAAAAGTCATGACAACGGCTTACAATTAGGTGTATATATAAGCAAATCGAATTATCAACTTTTCAGCAAGTTTATTTCAGTATTCTTATTAAAAATTACGTTTTTATGATACGTCAAGATACTAGTCTACAGGAGTCGTTCTAATGACATTTTTTGAAAATACATTTTTTTAAAATTACATTGTGATACGATCAATAAGTGTTTTGTCGGAGAGCTGTTTGACTTCAATGTCTGAAGTATCTGATAAACATCAGCCACTTTATACAGTCATACATTCAATTGTAGCCGAGCCGAGCCGCGTCAAGATCCTTTCGGTTGGCGCCAAATTATAACAATGGGAAGATAAAAACGCTGTGGCCGGTGGTGAATAAAAACACAAAAATTATGAAGAAATTTAGAAAAGTAACACAACATAGTATCTCATAAACGAACCAAGCCATAATAGGATTATAGATTTATAATGTCACTTTTAGAGTTAAATTTGTTTTCCATAAAAACGAATTTATTTTAATATCTCTGTAAGTATGTAACATTATGATTTTTTTGTTTTACATGTAATAATCAAAAGTTTATGTTATATATGTTATAATCTTCAAATGAAAAAAAAAACAGCCACTAATTTTTGGCTTAAAGGTTCACAGTCACCTTAAAAAATACAAGAAAACTGAGACATTATTATTAAAAGAAAAATCTTTCTGAATTGACTAAACCAAACCAAAATACTACAATAGAAAGATAACTGAAAACGCTAAGGCCGGTGATGTATAAAAACTGCCTTTTTAAAACATACAAAATAGACGTTATTAACATAAAAGTATTTCTGAATTGACTAAACCAGGATCAGGTTTTAAAAAGATTTTTCCCTTTTCATTCATCTTTTTCTGATCTTGTACACATGATGCAAAAGTAATAATAATAATAGAAATAGTAAAAAATGTTTACAGTGTGAATCAAAAAACCGTGGGCACCCAGAAATATTTTAGAAATCGTTTATTGTTCGTTGAGCAACTCACAAATAACTCTAACTGCAAAAAGTTTATCATACTACACATCAGTTAAACTTCTTGCGATGATATAGTTTCTAAAATATTTCTAGGTGCATGCCAACGGTTTTTTATTTCGCACTGTAACACCTTAACTATAAAACTAAGATCATAACTATGAAAAATATATAAACAAAAATACAAATATCAAAATGCAAAAATAAAATACAAATGTAGGATAATTTTTAGATCATTTGCTTTAAATATGTCATTGCTTTTCCGGCTTGAAACTGATACACAAACATTCACCCTTAAGTTTGTGATTTGTGATTTCAAAATCCTTTAGAATATGAGCCACAACATTAGTCGAAGTTTTTAAAATAGCCCCATATCATACCACAATATGTCCGAAGGAATTCCCATTATGATCCAAGTGACAGGTAATCACATATTATATAAAAGGTACACTACTCATTATTAACATGATTAAGTTTCGAAAATATTTGTTCTCATTTCATCATCTTTTTCTCAGTGATCTTGTACATGATACAAAAATAATAACAATAAAAATCGTCGAATCGCTCTTATAATAATATTTATATTGAAAAATAGTTACAAGCCTTTAACATATTTACAACTATAAAAATATATAGAAACAAAAATATAAATAGAAAAAGAAACGCAATAAATAAAATTCAAATCTATGATAATTGTTAACGCATTCTTTAAAATATATCATTGCTTTTCCGGCTTGAAATATATCATTCACCCTTACCGTTGTGATTGTCAAAATCCTTTGAAATATAAGCCACAACAGTATTAAATTAATCGAAGTTTTTGAAATAGCCCCATCACAATATGTCCAAAGGAATGCTCATTATCCAAGTGACAGGTAAAATATATCATTGCTTTTCCTTGAAATATATCATTCTCAAAATCCTTTAAAATATGAAATATAAGCCACACCATTAATTAATCGACGTTTTTGAAATAGCCCATTCACAATATCTCCAAAGGAATGCCCATTATCCAAGTGACAGGTAATCACATATTCTATAAAAGGCGCAAAAGCAGATGGCCAGTTTAAACATCTGCATAGTTTACAATTCGGTTTCCTGGTGATATGTCCTATCTTTACCGCAAGGGACTTAAACAAATCCACTAAAGACAAAACGATGGCTAAACATGACTGACGCATATATTGAATTTCATAACAAAAATGTGAGCTGGACTGATTTAGACGCTATAGACTCGTCGAATACACCTATTTAAAAAGGTTGTCGGAGAGAACTGCGAGAGTAGATATCGGTACGTTGCACGACGGAAAGGAATTGTGGTACAACATGTGCGAGTACAATAGTAACGTTTATCTTCGCGACGGGACAAGGTCGGATGATGCGAGTGTTCTTCCGAAATACTAAGAACAGTTTCGTATAAAAATCACAAGCTCTTTTTCGATTAAATTGGCTGGCATGTGCAGTAAACTCTTTTTCTTGCGCGAAAGAAATATAATGGTCATTACTATAAAGGCCTTTCAGTAGTGGAATTGCCGTTCTCCGTTCACTGCGACAATTCTTTTTTCAATAGCCGGTGTGTGTTTGATTGTTTATGCTTGGACTTGCCACATCGACACTTACAAGGTGCTAACAAACCATTAAAATTGTACTACAGACGCTGGTCTAATAGATAGACAACAGCGTGTGGGACAAGCCCTAAAAAGTAGAACAATAGGCAATAGAATGAAATTCCGACGTCAGTATAGTTAAATTAACATTTTTTTACGGTGTTACAAATTTCATTCTATTACCTATCGTTAATATCAAACACCGACGCAGCCTATATACTACTTTACTCGCTAGTTTCCATCTAGAAATAAGAATCTAAGTTCAGATGAGGCTCGTTTATTAATCAGACGGCTGCTTTGCCCATTGAATAATATTGAAATATCGGGATATAGCAAACGGTTTTGATTCTATATATTTCTGAATTTATTTTTAATATTCGTCTTAAAATAAAATAACCGATCGCCATGACAATGAACTCATGGTATTCAGGAGCCCATTACCCATTACCCATCATGGGCTCCTGTGGAATTTAAATAGCGCACTGTCCATACATATCCAAATGCGCATTAGTGCATTCACTGATAGCTAGGTTACTAATGTTTATTAGTATAAGCAGATCACTGAGAGTAAATTAATAAACAAAAAAATGTCAGCCAAATTGTCCCGCTTTTTCACTATGACGTCGAGGTTTGTCTGCATGACCTAAAATCGCAAGATTTATAATTAAATCTGTTCTTCTTGGAGATTTGGACAATATTTAATTGTACAACTATCTCCTTAAATGGATTTTACTTTGTTTTTATATATTTTGCTGCATCTCGTTCCCTCTGGTGGCATGGTCCTTAGTGTTAAAGCAATCTCTTTCAGTTCTGATTTCACCTTTTCCGTGACGTACTATTAAAAATAAAGATGTATTTATTTTGCCACTTGTTATCGTGAATTTTTTTACTCCAACTGTTTCCTATAGAAACATTCACACAGGCCACACTGCTAGTTATCTTGCATTTATTACAGACTACAATTTTTTTGGTTAGGAACACCGAGGCAGCGCTTCCCTGCTAGCAAAGGGAAGTTTTTCAGTAGTTTAAATATACTAGTACATTTTTTATTGTTATCGCTCGTACATTTTTACTCCATTAAATATAGACTATTTATCTACTATTTTTACTCCAAGTATTCATTTGTAAATGAGGAAATACCTATCCTTTTCTCTGGCCCGCAACACTAGCAATTTTATTCGCGCGACAAGAGCCTCCTAAATTCGAGCGTATTCGAAATTTCGGCGACAAATCTGCGATAAAATCGCCATTGAAATCGCAGCTCTTGTCGCGCGACAAAATTGCTAGTGTAAACGGGCCTTTACACTTATAGAGCAAGGAGCAAAGGCACCTCTGCTCGCAGGGTAGGAAATACCACTGACGTAGTTTCAAAGCTTGTCAACTTCCTTTTACTTCTATAAGCACTTTCTTGTGCCATTACTGATATAAAATAGACTTTCTAAAAGTAGGCAGCTCCACTTTTAATGTTTAGCTTTCTCTCGCACATGGCATTGAAAACTAATCAACAACAACAACAACAACAAAAAAACGAAAAAGGGAGAATTGAAAACAGGAAATAAAAATACAAAATCAGACAGGGGTGCTTGTAGATACGTGTATCTATAGATACCTTATGACATATGAACCATGGCTTAAAATAATGACAAACACAGCGATGCATTTCATTAAATCGAATAAAAACAATTAGCTCCACAGGAAATTAGGGTCCACAGTACCGTGCCTCTTGCTCATATTATGTAAATCACGCACATCATGCACGAAATAACATTATGACTCGAAAATATTCAAGAAACTCTGGCCATTCTTAAAATAAGTGGACGATTAAAAATGTAGGAAATAAGTCTGTTAGTAGATTATCTTTGCATTACAAGCAGCTTATATCTCCTGCTCATGTAGATTGACTGCGGTTTTAGGCTGAAAAAGCGATTAAAAACATCTAGGAAAATTTACTTTATACACAAAATACTTATGACGCAGTCACAGTCGGAAAAAAACCGACAATCGACTACATCTCTAACGTATGCCTTTTACAATCGACAGACGAATCATTTCGATCGTGAACGCAAGCAAATTTGTTAATTGATTGTGGTACATAATACGAAATTTCGGTATAAATTAAATTATGAAGTCATCGTATAACAATTTGAAATACTGCCATGTTTACAAGTCGGCGATTACATTGTAACTCTCTCTCTCTGGGGGCGTGAATCTGATGACAGCTAAGTAATGCGCATAATTTAGCACGATAGCAGTTGAAGTGCCCCGGGTATCCATCTCTTTGTAACTTTCAACTGGACCATGGATAATCAAGTTTTGTTTGCTATTGTTTAAGAAAGTTTGCGATGCCTATCGTGGGAACGGCTTTTTGTTCTCGTAAAAATAACCGTCTGGGTGGCCTGCGAGATATGGTTAAAAAAATATTATCTAAGCACGCAAGCTTGTGTAGTTAATAAAATAACTATATGTAATAAATGGTTTTTTAAAGTGTACTTTTTTCGCGGGAAAATAAGCACTTAAACGGCTTCTTGGAATGTACTAATTGTAACTATCTGGTAGCGCTGACCTGCAGACAGAAAGATGTCACAGATGAGTCATGTTTGAATGATAATAGTGAGTTTTTTTGCACGGAATATTAATCGAATAATCAGCCTTCTTATGTCATCAACTACAATGGAAACTAACGTTTATATATAACAAACATTAAAGAAAGGAATCTACAACAAAAGCATTTTTCGTGAATGACCGTGACAAGAACTTCGATCGTTGATTGGCAGACGGCTTTGTAACCTTTCATTGATTGGTTAGCTTTGTAATGCACGCTACACAAGAACACACAAGTTGGCTCGATGATGCATCTCAGACCGATCGCGTCTTCAAAAGAATAAATCGTTGGAGTACGGTCGTTGAGAAACTCCACTTCGTCGAAATAATCTTAAAAGGGTCTACTGTGATTTATTGTGACCCGATGTTGTGGTTAAATTAGCAAGCTGGTTGTGTCTGTGGATTGATTTCTCTTGGTCGACAGTTTCGTTCAACACGAAACACCAACATAAACAATTATGTTAGCCCGTCGCAAGGGGCTCATTTTGGCCGTTATAGTTTTTATACTGTCAAGTTTTGTAATCTTTTGCAATGGTAATACAATCTTTACGGCTGAAGTTACCGAAAATCAAGTGAGTGGTTCGACAGTGTATCGTTTTCCAAGGCCTGTGAGCGGTGAGGAGTATTCACTATTCCGATCATCAGATAGTGGTTATAGTCTTTTCGCTATTTCCACTGAAGGAGTCGTTACCACAAGGAAACCTTTGGTATACACAGTCGGTAAGCCGAATAAATACTCGTTAACTGTCGTACGGAGGGCTCAAGGACAAACCGAAGGTGGTATTGCCTGGACGTTGCGAGTTACGGTTAAAGATATTGACAACTATGAACCGACTTTTGGTGCCGATGTCTATCACGGTCGAGTACCCGAACAGTCTCCAGAAAATACCGTAGTTGATGGACTTGAGAAATGTTTTGCCGAAGATCGTGATGCCTCTGGTATCGATGCGTATAATATCGTCAGTGGAAATGAACGAAAATATTTCAAGATTGAAACGAGAGCCGAAGGAAGTCGTAAATTTTTAGTTCTCAAGACAACAAGTGTACCTATCGTTCGTGATCCTAAATCGCCGTATATTACTCTAACGGTCCAAGCAAAACAGACAGGAACGACCAAAATTAAAATCTACATCGAGGATGCCAACGACCATACTCCTAAATTTACTCAAAATACTTATACAGCAAAAATAGAGGAAGATGCTTCGGTACAGTCATCAGTTAATGTACGAGTAAATGCTAAAGACGAGGATGTTGGTACTAATGGTGGTCTCTACTACTATTTAAACCCACTAAATGATTATTTTATGGTCGATGCTGTCACTGGCACTGTAAAAGTAGCACAAGCTCTCGACTACAGCATAGCAAGCAGCTATTCATTAACAGTGTTTGCAAAGGATCGTGGAAACCCGCCGAAATCTAGCTCTGCCAAGGTTAATATTCAAATTGAGGAAGACGTAAGGAGTTACCCTCCCGCTAACTCCCCAAACCCTGGCCAGAATACTGGTCCATTTTTCCCCGAGGGGTCTTATACCACCAGCATCAGAGAAGACTTTCCAATCGGGGGTGCATTACTGTTAATAAGAGCTGCAGATAACGACCCTGTTGGTCCTAATAAAAAGCTCACATATGCTCTCAGTGGCACTGGCAATACTGATTTCAAAATAAACGCAGGTAGCGGCCTAGTAACATTAGCTAAAAGTGTCGACTATACTAGTGGAGGAAGCAATAAGTACACTCTGACCGTTAGAGCTACTGACGGAGGGGGTTTATCAGTTGAGAGCAAGCTTTTTATTGAAATACAAGATGTTGATGAAAATGGCTTTACTCCAAAGTTCAATCCTCAGCAAAAGGTTGTCAATATTCAAGAAGATTTGGCAATTGGAAAATCAGTTACATCCGTGTCTGCTTCAGACGCTGATGGATCAGGCCCAGACGGGACGGTCATGTATTCCATTATCCAGGGCTCAGGTATGGGAGTATTCAAAGTGGTGTCTAACACTGGTGACATTGTGACCGATGCTCCTTTAGATCGTGAGAAACGTTCTTTCTACGACCTTGTCATCAAGGCAGAAGACAAAGCAACTTTCCCTAAGTCATCGAACTTGTACCTCATGATAAACATCTTAGACAAGGATGATAACAATCCTTACTTCTCCAAACCGATGTATTTAGCTAAAGTACCAGAGAATGCAGCTGAAGATACATTTGTAACTGTAGTTCGTGCAGAAGATCCCGACTTAAATCCTTCAATATCTTACAGCATTAAGAGCACTCAATCGGCTTTTAAGATTGAGAGCTCAACTGGTGTTGTACGGACCATGAGATCTTTGTCAACAGCTCGTGGAGAAATCGAATACGAGTTGATTATCGAGGCAATTTCTTCTGGGAATAACGCTATAGGACAACTTAATGTGACTGTGACTAGCAAAGCTGATTCACCGCCGACTTTCAAGAACGTACCCTATTCTATAACAGTACCAGAAAATCAAGGTGTAGTGACGGACCTACTTTGTATAGCTGCTGTTGATACTAGGGAGTTGATCGTCAAGTACAGCTTGTTGTCAGCAGGATCAGAGTTTGCAATCGACAGTAATTCAGGTAAGAAAAACAACACAAAAAATGTATGAATCAAATTCAAAATATGCAAAAAAAATATAGGTATATTTGTATAATTTGAATTGTTGATACTTTAACATGGCATATGTTTGCATTAAATTAATACTTATAGTACTAAGCTATTAGGCTGCAACACGAAGTTAAATATCTTTATTGTTGTTCAGTAAATCTATTCATTTATGAATCAAGGAATTTCAATATAACTAGTTATTATAAAAAATATTGTAAATTTTCATACAACTGGTAACCGAACTAAGCCAAAATTAGCCAAAAAACGACTATTTGAAAATGTCACCATAATTGGTCCAAAAAGAGAAATTATTATATATTTTACAACAAATCATTTATAACAAATTGTAATATTTACCAAAATATAAACTTAGATTAAAAAAAAAAAAAAAAATTATACACTCATCATGATGGGTCGAAAAAATTTAAATTATCAAACTGCTTTACATAGGATATGTTTTGTGACATCTATCTATTTTAATATCAGGGTCAAAATCTTTATATTATGATAATCGTTTTTATCCGATGGAGCTTTTAGTAAAAGGTCATGTTGAACTTTTTGCCGGTAACCGATCCTCCTTGTAAAACAGCTTGCCATATTAACAATTATAGCTCACACCCTGACTGTTTACCGTTCAAATTAGCTTCATAAATATGCGAAATATTTGACATTTTCACGAGCTGAGAGATACGAAACTATAAATGACTACTTACGTTACAGAAAAAATCTAACCCAAAACTATTTAGCTTTTTAGAAACGTACTTTTTTATTTTCTTTATAGTAAAGAATTTCGGTTTTATTAGATGATTATAGTTTTGTTGGGTTCTTCAAATTGATCAACGGACACTTAATTATTGCTCACTTGACACGCAGTGAAGCGCTTCGATGGCTCAACCGTTTAGCACTTTGTTAAGTAAGTTTAACTTAAGAATGTCAAATTATACTTCACTGTTTCATAGCTTCAAGTAATGTTTCTCCTTTAAGATAACTAGATTAATATAAACTAAGCTGGAAATTAAACTGTGCAATTTAGGATTGAATTATCTGTAAGCTGAGAGCTCATTCAAGTGTGACTCAATTATAAACTTCAAATATAAATATGTTTACAACTGTCAACCATTTTGATGTATATATTTGCGAAAAGTTTATTTCACTCTAGTTTTTTAAGTGTTGAAAACACTGAATAAAATCTAATTTCAAGGCAACAAATTTGAAACAGAACTCAAAACACAGCGTTAATTTGTGTTCAATTACAAAATTTTTGTAACCGCATGATGGCATTAACGCCCAAAACACTCGAATGGCATCTCAATTTTAACGCTGACACTTGAATGGTTTTCCTATTCCCATTACCAACAATATATTGGCTTCTTGGCTAGCTTTTAGAAAATTTTACAAGTTTGGATGAGTTCCAGATTTTTTGGCAAAGTCGTTACTCAATTTAGACAAATGTTAATCCCTCTAATCTGTTTAGAAAGTTTCGCTTGGAAATGTGACAAATGCAGTCTAAGGAATTACATATTTTCGCTTTATATTTACAAGAATTTAATTACCAAATAAGCCAAACTTTTATGATGTTATTACACAAAAAGTTAGTTTGATTGTTTTAAAACTTTAAAGTTTTCTTGATGTTTTAATCGCAATATAAATTAATAGTATTTTGGCCTCTTGCATATTTGCTTTTGTTAGATAGATAGAAATGTTTTCATTTCAATGCGATATGTTTTAATTAAATGTCTTTAGATCATTTTTTAACATAATTTAAATTGATGTTGTTATATTGATTTCTAAAATATCATTACCGAAATGTGAAGTCAAAATAATCCAAAGTAGAAAATAAACAAATGTTTTTGCTTTTCAAGACGTTAATAGACAATAGAATCAAATTAAATATAGTTAAATTTAGCAACTTTAAGTATTGATCAAAACAATATTTGCAAATTCCAATATAAAATTGAATCAGTAACACAAATATTTTTACTTTCTATGCATCTTTCATAACTTATATCAATATTGACAACATAAACATGTATTTTCTTCCTTCTGCAACTTATATTTGATCAAAACAATTTTTTCAAATCTAAAATCAATTAAAAATAACATAAATATTGTTAGTTTTTTAGACATGCTTTACAACTTAGCTGTCAGATATTTTCAGTTTTGACATGGATTCACTTTCCAGTCATATCATACATCATGCAATTTGGAAATAGAACTGATTAGTTTAATAGATAAGATGTAGTATTATACAACTTATGTGTTGGAAGAGAAGGGAAGAAAGTATAAGAGAAGGAGATAAAAGGGAAGAAAGGGGAAGAGAATATGAGAAGGGAATAGAAGGGAAGGGAGTGGAAAAAAAAGGAAGAGAAGAGAAGGCAAAGAGAATGGAAGAGAAGAGAAGAGAAGATGAGAAGGGAAGAGAAGAGAAGGGAAGGAAAGAGATGGGAAGAGAAGGAAAGTGAAGGGAAGAGAAGGGAAAGGAAGAGGAGAGAAGACTGCTGCATGGTTCATTATATTATAACAATTTTGCTATTCAAAGATTACCATTAACTGGCTCCAAAACATTGAATAAATTATCTTGATCACACCATGCAATATGTGCTGAGCTTGTTCGTGAAGGAAATAATTAAACTAGACAGGGTTGGCATGATAATGGCTATGCCAACGACATCTATAGCCGCAGTAACTACCTACCAAGTAAAGCCTGTCAAGGCTAGAGTAAAATAATATGCAATAAATGAATAGCACCACTGGGGCAAAATAAACATTGGTATTCAATATATGTAAACAAAGTAATGAATCATGGAATAAGATTCTAGAATGTTTCATCAAAGTACCATATATGTTAGATCTATTTATAGCACATTCCTTTCAAACTAATTTTATCACTGTATTAAAATGGATTTTTATTAATCTAATAACCCAAACATTCATGCTCCTGTTAATAAAATAGACTTTTAAGTCATCCAAAATACAAAATTATTATTCAAGAATTTGATGATTATCAAAACAATGAGTTTGTTTTCTATATTTGATTACAGTGCAAATCGAAAAACCGTGGGCCCCAAGAAATGTTTTAGAAATCGTTTATTTTTCATTGAACAACTCATAAACAACTCTATATAACTACAAAAAGTTTATCATACTACACATCAGTCAAACTTCTTGAGGTGATATAGTTGTTTCTGAGTTATTTAATGAACAAGAAACGATTTCTAAAATATTTGTGGGTGCCCACGGTTTTGTGACTTGCACGGTATGCTATAATTTTGTTAAAAAGAATTCATTAATTGTCATGTACGTCTTTATATATAGCCTGTACAGTACTTAATTCGATCATCACAATATGGGATTTTGTAGATCAAGGTGGATTGTTTATACATAAAGTTTGCAATTTGCCTAAGCTATAAATTGTTTTGCTTTAACTCCAACGAAGGGCTAAATTAGCTTGATCAAACAGTATATAAAGTTAAGTTAGCATTTTCCTATTTGCCTATTTACCCATTTACCTTTTGTATAAATATAGTTTTAGATAATTTAGTAATATTATCACATGAAAAGTGTTTATATATAAACCCTGCACAATTTACTATTTGATGGCATTATTTATGTGAATGTGAGTACCGAATAGGCTTGAATATAGGCTGCCCTGACAGCCCATATATATATGAGGACTCTCATTTGTTTTTATGCTCCTTAGGGGACATTGTAAACAATATTCATCTCAGTGAGTAAGGACAACTGCTTTCCTGCATGCATGCAATCAGTCATAAACAGTCCCTTAATTACTAAGTTTTATTTAATAATATATTTATATATTATAATAACAATGTATATTACTTAAATTATTTTTTTTTTTTTGGTAAAAAAAGAAAATTAAACATATATCATATATCCAATTTATAATACCTTTTCAAATATTTATATTATTAATATTTATAGAGTAAAAAAATTAAAAATACAATTAAACTAGGCTTAAATTCTCAAGGAATCAGCCAGCCTGTTTAGTTGTGTTAGAGTAAATTATGTAAAATATTATAGTCATGCAAGTATTTTGTTTATAATTTTGAAATTTATTATGCTGTTGAAGTCAATTAAATACCCTAGACATATAAAAATAACAATGTCATATCTTAATTATAGCAACATTTAGTCCATGCAACTAATTATTTTAAAGTTTATATAATTAGCCCCTGAGGCAAAATGGAGGAATAGAAAGTGACACATGTGTAGACATTGTATGGTGCCTTTTATCAATAACCTCATGCTGATTATTATGTATTAATTATCTAATTTTCATTAAATTTTCACCAAAAACATTAAAAATTACAGTTTAGTCTAGAATTAATACAAAATTTTTTGTTGTTGAAATAATATATATATCCTACTTAAGAAACTAAAAGCAATTAATATATATGACATAATATTGCAAATTAGGATAACTTTGGATTATTATTTAAAAAAGTTATAAGAATTTAAATAAATTAGAAATAATGTATGGTCATCATTATGATTAATAGTTACTAATTATAAGATTGTATGATTTTGAATTCTCCAGGTATAGCTGTTCTATCTAAATTTAATGTAAATTTCTCTTCTTATTTTCCAGGGAGATTTTCAGCTTTAAAGTCCTTTGACTATGATGTTGAGGACAAGTACAAGATTCAAGTTGAGGCAGTCAGCGGTAACTCAAAAAGAACTGTCTCCACAGATATTGACATCTCAATATCCGACGAGAAAGATCCCCCATCATTCAGTAAATCAGAATACACTATTTCTATTGATGAAACCACTGCGAAAGGAACCACAATAAACACAGGCATCAAAATCATTGACCAGGACACAGCGAGTGACCAGTTTATCTGCTCCCTGGAAAACATCCAAGACTTGAAAATCCTGGAATATCTCTCTGCAGTCCAGCAATCTGACGAATGCAAGATTGTCACTAAAAAGGTGATGGATGTATCAATTACTCCTCAATTTACATTTACTATGCAAGCTATGGATAAAAACTTCCACAACATGTTCACTACGGCAGAAGTGACTTTGAAGGTGAAAGATGAGAATAATCACGCTCCGGTGTTTAGTCAGACTTCATACTGGGTGTCTGTGAATAGTGAGACTTCTTCAGGTACCAGGATTCTGGAGCTTTCAACCATTGATAGTGATCAAGGAACCTTTGGTGAAGTTACTTTTCAGGGGATTACTAGTTCATCGTCTGATTTTAGCAGGTACTTTTGAATTTTTACCACGGTTAATAACTAATTTGTTATGATTATGGTTGTTGCAATAGACAAAGTAATTTAAGAATCTGCATGACGGACATACAGAAATGACTGAATGGATGGACCAATAATGTATGGATGGATGAATGAATGGATGGATGGACAAATGGATGGATGGGTGAATGAATGAATGGATAAATGGATTGAGGGATGAATAGATGGGTAGTCCAACAATGGATTGATGGTTAAATGAATGGATAGATGAATAAATATATAGATGGGTGAATTAATGAATGGTTGAAAGAATGGATGGTTGAATGAATGGATGGATGGATAAATGGACGGATGAATGGATGTTCAAATAATTGATATATAGATGGATGGATATATAATTGAATAAATAAATAATAAAATTATGAGTTGATGGATTTAGACAATTAAACTGAATTGATGAATTCTTGATTTTTGCCAATATTGTCAAATTGCATGGTCAATCGCGGCAGGCTTATTAGCATGTTATTTTACTCATTAGCATGTTATTTTACTCATTAGCATGTTATTTTACTCATTAGCATGTTATTTTATTCATTAGCATGTTATTTTACTCATTGGCATGTTATTTTACTCATTAGCATGTTATTTTACTCATTAGCATGTTATTTTACTCATTAGCATGTTATTTTACTCATAATTAGCATTTTAAAATGCGTTATGTGAAAAAACAATTCAATATTTCGTTAGACCTTTTTGACAAGTATAAGGAATTGATTTTATCCTCATGTTGTTCTATTTTTGTTCTGTTCTAGATTCTCGATAGACGATAACTCTGGATGGATTTCTACTACCAACAAGCTGCAAGTCAACACAAAAATCCTGTTTAAAGTGAAAGCTATAGATGGAGGTAAACCCACTAGCTGTTGATTATATACACCTATTTCAATAATCGTTGTCGCAATCAAAGCTGCAGTCTACACTCTGAAGCTGGCAAAGGATGTCGGTATTTCTTCTCTTGTTATCGATTTATTCATAGCATATTTTGGTTGTACATGTTTGTGTTATATAACGTACCTATACCAAGTTGTTGTTGTGGTAGATGATAACAAAGGTTTCTTTAAAAAACGTGCAATAAATCACAAATCAAGTCCATGTAACCTACATCCTTTGCAGGCTTAAGAGTGTGGACTGTAGCTCTGGCTGTGACAATGATTCTTGAAATAGGTGTTTATTATATACATGCAGGGCCGCGGAGGCCGGGCCCCTCCCCCCACACTTTTTTTATTCACTTAAAAATCACTCAAGTGATCTATATTAACAGCTCAGCCCCCCGCTTCGCGGCCCCTGTATAAAAATCGTTGTCTCAGCTGAAGCTACAGTTCACACTCTGATGCTTGCAAAGGATGTTGGTAATATGAACATGTTTCGATAACAAAAGAAGAAATACCGACATCCGTTGCAAAGCTCAGAGTGTGGACTGTAGCTTTGGATGCGACAACGAATTTTTGAAATAGGTGTATATGTAAACTTGTTATTCACTAATAAGAACTTTTTTTTACAATCGTTTTTAAAAATTCTACATATACATTAATTGTGTCTTAAAGAGGTTTTATATTTAAATACATTTATTAACTAAAGGAAAGAAAATAGAGCTACGAACTGATAAATATATAGCTGCTGTAATAACAGAACAAAAAAACACACACACAGAGACACAAAAATTAAAGTGTCTTGTTGTTATTAGTTGAATGCCCATTAAGTTTAAAATAGGTCTAGTGACTTGATTATATCGTTCCAGTGTGTGTTGTTCATGTGTTGTTCAAACATACAATAAAAAGACATACCAATAAAATGAACAGTGAGTTTACCTGTCAGTCTGAAGTGGTTTTATATCAAAATGCATGCAAGGTTCTTATACAATGGTTGCTTATGTATAATTCCACTGGTGCTATTATGAAGGTTTTAATAAAGGCGAGCTAAGATCTAATTTGACTTGTTTTTAGGTCAAAAATCTGCCACAGTAGATGTGTTTGTTTCTGTATATGCCAAATCCGACACTCCAGTGAAATTCGACCAGGAGCGATACTCAGCTTCTCTACAAGAAGACAAAGGGAAGAACACTGAAGTCGTTCAAGTAACTGCAACAAAATCAGGATCTTCCAGTGGAATATCTTACATACTTGTCGGTGGATTCATGGAAGATGGTCAAGCGATGTTTACGATAGACGCCAACAGTGGGAAGGTCTTCTTGAATGGACAAATTGATCGGGAGCGCAAGTCCAGTTATAATCTGATCATTCGTGCCAAGCATGTTGGTGGCAGCGTGGAGCTAGCGACGCAAGTCAAGTGTGTAGTTAGTGTGGACGATATCAACGATGAATCACCTCAATTTGCCTTTGATAAGGATCCAAAGCTTTTTACAGTTGATAATCATTCTCCTGCGGATACTACTATTGGGACGGTATGTTAGTACTTGATATTAAATGATGATGGTAGTGATGATAATAGTGATAATGATTATAGTGATGGTGATGATAGTGGGGTATGGTTGTGATGATGGTGATGATAATGGTGTGTAATGGGGATGATGGTTATTAGGATAATAATGATAATAGTGACAATGATGATAGTGATGTTGATAGTGGTGGTGATGATGGTAATGATGATAATAGTGATGATGATTATAGCGATGGCGATGACAGTGATGTATGGTGATGATGATGGTACGTTAATGATGATGATGGCAATGATGATATTGCATGTGATAGTAATGGTAATGATGATGATAATGGTTCTTATGATGGCGATTGTGATGATATTAGTGGTGTTTGCATGTGCTAATAATTATGATGGTGATGGTGCCGATGACGATAATAGTGATAATGATTAGGATGATGGTTATGGTAATGGTGGTGATGGTAGAAACGTTGATGATGCTTATGATGGAGGTGGTGATGGTGATAATGATACTAATGACAATGATGATCGTGATGGTGATAACGATAATGATAATAATAATGATGATGATGCATGATGATGATTATAATAATAATGGTGGTGGTGATAAGCATGATGATGATGAAGGCGATGATGGTGATGATGATGATGATGGTTATGATTGTTATACTGATACTGATTATGATGACGGTGATGGTAATGGTGTTCATGGCGGAAAAGATGATGATGATAATAATGTCGATGAAGATGGTGATTAAGATGATGATGATGGTGCATGATAATGATGTATGACGATAATGATAATAATAATATGGTGACGATGAAGATGATGTTTGAAGTGGTAATAACTGCCATGATTATATTTGATACTGTAATTGTTATGGTATTGTTGTTTCTAGATACGTGCTATCGACATGGATGCCGGGAACAATGGTAGAGTAACCTACTCCATTGATGCAAGTTCTGATGGAATCAACAATTTCAAAATCGATGCAGACAAAGGAACACTAATGACCAAGAGAAAGCTCACGTAAGATGATCTCCATTACCGAATTATTGTTTATATAATATAATAAACATTTTGGGGGCTTTCATTAATTAGTGTATGGGGGAGAGGACGGGCATATTTTCGGAAGATATATAGGCGGGTTTATTACTAGTTTTATGCTGTTCTCTAGGAATTAAGTAAAAACTGGTCGAAATATAGGGGCCGGGGGTTTAGATATTTTTGTCAACCAGGAAGGGGGGTTGGGCAATATTTGGAAAAGACAACAGGTGATTTTGCCAACCCCTCCCCCTCCCCTATACACTAATAAGTGAAAGCCCCTTTGTTGTCGGGGACCGAGGGAGGCAATACTAAAATCGATCGCGTTTTGAATTCCCGTTAACTCACGTGACCATTTGAGGCGCTCCAAATAGTCATGTGATATATGTATTTCACTAGAATTACTAGGATTGGTTCGAACCAATCCTAGTAATTTTACAATTATGCTACTAAAGGACAACTTCAGAAGATTATTTCACTAGAAATCTTTCACAATTGTATTAATATTATACTTTTTTTAAACACTTTTCACCAGTCAAGAAGCAACATACACAAACGTTATCCTGGTAGCAACTGATGGTGGTTCTCCACAGAAAACCTCCAGAAAGAAAGTGACAATAGAGGTGTTGAAAGCCCTTGCCCCACCTACCTTCTCAGCAAACTCATACAACATTCCCGTGCAAGAAAACGCTCGAGTTGGGGACACAGTAACCACAGTGAAGGCTAAGTACGCTGACCCGAAAGCGTTTCTTAAGTACAGCTTCCTCAGTGGAAATAAAGATAACTCATTTTGTATTAATAAAGATGGTCGTATTACCGTTGCTCGTCCGTTGGATCGAGAGAAAGTTAGCTCGTACACGTTGAAAGTTCAAGTAGCTCGTGGTAATGATAAGGCTACGACTACAGTAACTGTTGTTGTGAAGGACATCAATGACGACTCACCTGTCTTTGAGAAAACTGTGTATGTTTTCAAAGTCAAGGAAAATGCAGGTAAGCGAGATAAGGACTGTGTCTGTCTCTTGTTCAGTAGTTCTGTTCGCTTTTGTTCTCTTCGGTTCCTCTCCTCTCTTCACCTCTCGTCTGTTTTTCTCCTTTCTGTATCTTGGCGTTTGAAATCCTTGATAAAAAACCCTCACTCTCGTTTTTGAGATATTACTCCTCATTTTTTCTCTTCTCTTGTTCTGTATTGGTTTTTTAACTTCCCTCTCCTTCTCTATTCGTTACAATTAATATTACCATAATACATACTATAATACATACTTTATGTTTAAATTGTAATTGCGATGAGAAGATTTGATACCTACATTACCTACGTAAGCCTTGTGGATTCCCATCAAATCGCCTCGCCAGTAACCTGAGTTTCAGGTTACCTCGCCAGTATAACTGTATGTTTTAATACAAAAAATGTAATTAGATATTTTAAATGGCTAAAATTAAATAAATACCAAAATATGACTCATTTGTTTTCTTTCAATAGGAACATCTACATCAGTTGGCAAGGTTGTCGCAAAGGATCTCGATTCTGGTTCATCTGGTACAGTCAGCTACAAACTCTTACAGGCTGTGGACCTGTTGAGTGAATCGCTGTTTGAAGTCAATAAAGACAGTGGTGTGATCACAACCCTTAAGACTTTAGACTACGAAGACATCAAACAACACGTCCTTTTTATCCAGGCTGAGGACAACGGGGCGTCAAAGCTAAGTGGTAAGAGAAGAAAAGTAATTGTATCATCGTCACTGCCATCAGCAGTTTCATCATCATCATGATCTGTATTAGTAAGCATCATAGTCTTTAATTACCAACAGTTACATCATCATCATCATCATGATTTGTATTAGCATCACAGTCTTAAATATCACCATCAACGTTATCATTGCCTTGATCAGCATTATCATTTTCATCATCCGTCGTAGCATAATCATCATCATAAATATCATGATCATCAACATCATTAACAAAATTATCATCATGATCATCATCATGATCATCGCTACTATCATGATTACGATCATCAACGACTCTAATCATCAAGGGTAATCATCATCGGCAGCATCGCTACGTCCATGACAATCGTCATCATCACTCATTATAATCATGATCCCTTTTAAGTATATCATCACTTTTATTCAGTATCATCATAAATTACGGCTGTAGCCTGTACGTCATATCCGCACCTTTTCCGGCTCCGTTAAGAAAAAGTCCGGACGTGACGCAGGTTTAATTAATGTTGTTACCATGTGATTAACAAATAAATAATAAAAATACATCGTTGATTGATATCCTGTCTCGCAAAAGGTTTATCATTATTTTAACATGAGGGTTGTTTCTATCGCAGCTATCACTGAAGTCCATATCGACGTTGAAGACGTTAACGATAACTCCCCGAAGTTCTCCGCCGCGTCTTATCGTGCTAAGGTCGCACTAGATGCAGTTGTTGGAGAACACATCGTCCAAGTCACTGCAACAGATCTCGACAGTGAAAAGAACGCTCAGCCAACATACGAAATCGAAAGTGGCAACGACGAGAAAGCATTCTCGGTTAACAAGGAGAATGGCCTCATTACTGTAGCTAAATCACTGACAACAGTAGCAGCAGATAAATTCACCCTAAAAATAAAAGCACAAGACCGAGGATCGAGTCCGAAAAGCGCCGACGTCAAAGTTGAAATCAACGTATACCTTCCCGACGGACCCCCCAAGTTTGTTGTCTCCCCCATTTACGCCAAAGCTACTGAAGGTCTTGAAGCCAACAAGCGAGTAGCTGTCGCCAAGGCCGCGACATCTGAGGCTTTAAAATACGAAATAACATCGGGAAATACGAACAATATGTTTAAGATCAACCCTTCTACGGGAGAGATTCTAACGACACGTGTACTTGACTATGAAGAAGCTGCTAAGTACGAACTAGTAATAATCGCACTAGATACCCGTGATCGACGAGCACAAGTTACTGTAATCATACAGGTCAACAACGTTAATGACAACAAGCCCATGTTTCCTGGCGAGGTCGATGGACAGATAGACAGAAAAGTATCAGGACCATTTTCAAAGGGCGTGGCTGTCACGCGGCTCGGTGCTATTGACAAAGACGTCGGTGATAAAATCGAGTACAAGTTAACTCCAGCTTCAGTTTACAACAACTTTGATATGGACAGCCAAGGCCAGCTGATAGCTAAGAACAATCTTGCCAATATCCCGTCTCAGTATCGGTTTAAAATAACCGCAAATGATAACGGCTCACCGAGACAAATTCACAGTGCGAATGTACGAATGGTGTTTGTTCGTTACAGGCCAAAACAACAGCCAATCAGAGCAATGATACCAGAATCCTCACCTGTAAACAGCGTTGTTACTCAAGTACCTAAATACTTCCCTACTGGCGCGTTTGAGATAATATTCCCTGAGAAATCGAACTTTACTATTGATAACAAAGGGGTCGTCCGACTAACCTACCCGTTAGACTTTGAAAAACAAGCTTTCCATTTAATTACAGTCCGTGAGAAACAAACCGTGGGTAAGCTGACAAATGACATTGACGTCGAAATCTACGTCATAGACCTGAACGATAACAAGCCGTTTTTCACGATGACTTCCACTCTGGGTCGCGTAAACAAGAACGCTCGTGCTGGAGCTAATGTGTTTCAGTTAAGCGCGCGTGACCTCGACAGCGGTTCCAATGGACTTTTGGGATTCCAGCTACTGAGCCCTGAAAGTCCATTCACGGTTAATCCTTTTACAAAAAAGATAGAAGTAGGCAGAGGACTGTCTGATGTTAGTCGGTATTACCCTAAAGCCTTACCATTTGATTATGGTAGACCACGTAATAATGGCACCCAAGCTACCATTGATGTAGAAACATCTCAAATTCCACCCCTCTTCTCCAAAACAAGTTATCGTTTCAGTGTGTCTGAACGTGCGCATATTGGTAAGAGCATTGGTACAGTCGAGGCCAAGAGTGCATCAGGAGCGAGACTTGACTATAGTATAGCCGAAGGTGATGTTAACGACCGATTCAGCGTAAAATCTGACGGCAGAGTGGTGTTGAATTCCTTGCTTATTAACAGCCCTCCTCAGTTCAACCTGAAAGTCAGAGCCCAGGAACAAATCCCAAAACCGTTGCATTCATTTGTACAAGTTATCATCGATGTCGTCAATGCTAATGATTTCCATCCATACTTTGAGAAACTGTTTTACAAGAAAGATCTTCTCGAAGATAAAAGTGTCGGAACGGTTGTACAAACTGTAAAAGCTTACGACTGTGACTGCCCTTCGTCCTGTCAGTGTGAGCGAGGACTTCTCAAATACAAGATCGAACCTCGGGATTATTTTGCCATTGATGAGGACACTGGGAAAGTCATGATCTCTAAAAAACTTGATTATGAGGTCAGCTTAGTTCATCTTCTCAAAATCACGGCGATTGACACTGGTTCTGTTAAGTACACGGCTGTATGCTATTTAATGGTCACTGTGACTAACCATAACGACAACTCTCCTGTGTTTTCAAACAATGCTTATGAATTCCGTATTACTGAGGGCGCTCTGACAAACTACGATCTCGCTGCAGTAGTAGCGGTTGACGATGATGGTGATAAAGTAGAATACTCGATGGTTACGGGTGCTGTCGATCTCAAAGTAAACATAGACACTGGCGTCCTTCAGCTGGGAACTACATTGGCAGCTGGCAACAAAAATGAATTATCGATAACTATCCGTGCAAAGGACAAAGACAATAACCGTAACGACGCTGTCGTCCGATTTAACATCGATCATGTGAACTCCAAGAGGCCAAAGTTTACTAAATGTGCTAAAGCGTCGGTAAACGAGAACCTTCCCAAAGGACAGCTTATCACCACAGTACAAGCAACTGACGCTGATAAGGGCCGATACGGCGAAATTGAGTACTCGCTAGTTCCAGTTGGAGGACAAAACTACTTTGCCATCAATAATCGTACAGGTCAGCTTACGACGACAGCAAGCCTCGACCGTGAGAAGGCAAAATCATATACGGTGATTATACGAGCGGAGGATGGCGGCCATGGTAAGCTTCCCGAAGAACGTCTTCTTAGCTACTGTTTCCTTCCAGTGGAAGTAGCTGATGTGAACGACAACTCACCGAAGTTCATTACTCGTACCTACCTCGCAACCATTCAGTACACGGAGCTAAAGGGAACGCCAGTACTTACTGTTAAAGCATCAGATGATGACTCTGGTGATAACGCCAAGGTTTACTATTCTCTGAAGTCTTACAGTGATAAGTTTGAAATTGTACCAGAAACTGGAGTCATCAAAACAAGAAAAGATCTTTCCTCAGGAGATGTGAGTAAGGAGTTCTTGACTGTGGTAGCTTCTAACAAACCAGCGGCACGGGACAGCCAGAGTAGTGAACGAGATCGTGAAACTATTGTTGAGATATTCATCTCTGATAGTGCACCACCTGTTTGTAAACAAGCCAAGTTCACAGCTAGTGTTAGAGAGTCTGTAAACACCGGTACCGCAGTATTGTCAGTCGAAGCCACACCAGGTCCAGGAAGCCCAATAATCCGTTACAGTCCAGTCAAAGCTAATGTTGATGTTGATCAAAGGTTTAGTGTCTCTCCAAGCGGCCAGATTACAACGGCTTCTCAACTGGACTACGAAGCGCTTCCCGAGAATGAGAAAAAGTTCAGACTGCAAGTAAGAGCTCAGCAGGACGGGACGAACTTGTTTTCAACATGTAATGTAGAAATAACCCTTGTCGATGTTAATGACGATAAACCGACCTTTGACCTTGGTAGTTACGATGCGCGAGTTCTTGAGAATGCTGCTGTAGGTACCACAGCCTTAAACCTCATTGCTACTGACAGGGATCACGGTAGCGCTGGTGAGGTATTTTACAGTATAAAAAAAGATCCCAATCATCATGACTGGAGCAACTTCACTATTGACGAGGCCACAGGAATCATCAAGACAAAGAAAGTGTTCGACCGTGAGAAAATAGACAGATACAGCTTCACAGTTATTGCAACAGACAAAGGAACTGATCCTCGTTCACTGTCCGAGGAAGTCACCGTCAGGGTGCTCGTTGTAGATCAAAATGACATGGCACCGAAGTTTAACAAGACAACGTACACGGTATCGGTAGCAGAAAACGCTCCAAAAGGAACACGAATCCTGAGTAATCTACATGCATATGATAAAGACATTGGTGATAATGCCTTGTTAACCTACTTTATTTCTGGTGGGGATATGAGTGGTGCGTTTGCTGTTGAAACTATTACCACTGGTGGGAAAACATACGGCATACTTGTAGTTAATGGAAAGCTTGACTATGAAACACGAAAATCCTATCAAATCAGAGTGTCTGCGACTGATGGAAGAACTAGTGACACAACAACTGTAGATATCAATGTAAGTCATGAAGAAATTCACAATAGCCCACTTTCGATATTTTGGTTGAATGATCATACACAAATGAATCAAAAAGAGGCTCTTGCGAAACAATGAACATTACCTTTTGTTTTCCCGGAATCTCGTTGTGGTTTATATTGTGTATGATCGCTCAACCAAAATCGAAAGTTGGCTATTTTGAATCAAATAGTATGAAGGTTAATCCGAGTACGTATAGTACTGAATATCATCCCTAAATCAATATACAGCTACTCGTATTATCCTTATTAGCCACTTTCAAGAAGAGCAGGAGACTGAGGCGCGTTTTTCAATTAGCACAAAAGTAGTCATCAATAGCATATCAATGTTAGTACTTCGTGCGATATCATGTATGCAATAAGCGTTATGACTAAGCTTTTGAACATGTCTAAAATTGATAAAGAATGTATGGTTATAGGGGGACGCCTTTAACGATGTTAAAAATCTCACTCTACTGCCTATCACTAGCTTGCAATGTTATATTAGAGCGCAAAGTTTCAAGCCTTGTGGAATAAGTGACACACCATTTGATTCCCAAAAAATAACGTGCGACTAAAATATCTTTGGCGAATATTCCAAATATGTTTACTGCGATTTTCGATTTTCTGCGAACTCAGACATTAATCCAACTGTTAGTTGTTGTAAAATACCTATTTAGCTGCCGTCAATCAAGGATTTCACAGGTACCGACTATTTACTTTTGATTGACGGCAGCTAAAAACGTTTCACAACAAGTTGTTGGAATGTCTGAATTCGCAGAAAGTCGAAAATGGCAATAAAGTAAAACCAAAAATTAAACAACAATGTTTCTTTTTAGATTCTTGACGTTAACGACGTCCCACCAGTTTTCCAAAAACCTATCTACGCCACGAGTATTGCTGAAGGAACTAAAGCAGGAACGTTTGTTATGCGCCTTACAGCCACAGACGTCGACAGCACTGTAATATCCTACAGTCTTCAATCCAATGCCGAGGGGTACTTTAAAGTAAGGACAGAGAAAAGTGGAAGTGTTTATGCTGCTATTATCGAGACTGGCAACAAGGAGCTAGACCGAGAAAAGGCCCCGATCATGATGTTTGAGGTGTATGCCAGTGATGGTAAGCACATCGGGAAAACAGAAATCCAGGTTAACGTCACCGATATTAACGACTCACCGCCGAGATTTCCAGACGATCAGACGTATGTGGGGTATATACGAGAGGGAAGACCCGTTGGAAGTAGTGTTATGTTTGTTCAAGCTGTTGATGATGATTACCCATTCGCAGGCGGCAATGCGAAGATCAAGTATGACCTAACTAACAATGCAGACAACAAGTTCAAGATCAACGCAGATTCTGGACTGATTACCAGCTTAGTGGAATTTAAACGTGATACGGACAAACCTTTTTACACCGTTACCGTACGAGCCACAGATCAAGGCAGCTCGAAGCAGCTAACTGCCACACATGATGCAACTATTTACATCGTCGATGCCAACACCCACAACCCTATATTCACTAAGACAATATACCGAGGGACCGTCCCTGAGAATGCACCCCCCGGTTACCGTATTACTAAGGTTAGTGCTACGGACGGTGATACAGGTCCTAATGCTGAGTTGGAGTACGTTGTCGTCAGTGGAAATGATCCCCACGTGTTTTACCTCAATCCATACAACGGGACAGTGCACGTCTCAGGGATCATCGATTATGAAGTCAAGAAGAGTTATAACCTCACTGTGTTTGTGTCTGATCGTGGCATACCTGTACTTGAAGGTAAAAAAACAGCGTATGTAATCATCTCAGTCACTGACACAAACGACAACGCGCCAGTCTTCAACCCTAAGGAATACAACAGAACCGTACTCGAAAATGTCCCTGTTGGAACAGTGGTTGTCAAGGCTACCGCATCAGATGCCGACAGTGGGAAGAACTCTAATTTCAACTTCGCTATCACGAAGGGTGATAATGATGATTTGTTCGAGATCGTGCAAGATCCTAAGAACTCAAATATTGGTTTAGTACGAACACGACTTCCATTAGATCGTGAGAGGATTCCCATAAGCCACCTCGAGATAACAGCTACAGATACCGGCGGTCTACAAGGTAAGGCTGATGTTTGGTTGACCTTGGTAGATGTCAACGATAACGGACCATGGTTTGTACCTCCGTACTTCGAGGGCAAGATCAAAGAAAACATCGACGCAGCACAATTCGTTACCAGACTCAGCGCCTATGATCCTGACCCGAAGCCAAACGGTGGTCCGTTTACGTATAGTATCTTCAACGGCACCGCGAGTAACAATTTCAGACTTGTTGAACCCGCAACTTTCAAAAACGCTACTTCAAACGTGAACTCTTACGGACGTTTCAACCGTGAAGAAAAGATAACATGGAAAATCGGCGTAAGGGCTGTAGATAGTGGATCCCCTAAAATGCCTAACTTTACGTACGTTTACGTAGACGTGCAGGACGAAAATGATAACGAACCGTTTGATGGCTCCCTGAAGATCATCGTCAATGCATACAAGGGCCAGTTCCTATGTGGTAGTATAGGAAAACCATACTATAAGGATGATGATTTTGATGGTGATGTGAACACTTATGCCATCGATAGCCAAAGTCCTGGTAGCTATTTCACGATCAATGAAAAAAGTGGAATCATTGATGCGTCTCCTACTATCCCAATGGGAAACTACGAATTGAAAGTGGAAATTACCGAAACCAACCGTGGATCCAACTCAAAGACTGTGACTTCATCAATCAGTGTTCTCGTGCGAAGAATCGATCCCGATGCGGTGAAGCATGGCGTTTCGTTACAGTTTACAAGCTTGCGTAAAGTAGAGTATTTTGTTGGTGATTACTATGAGTCTGTAGTACGATTGATAAGTGATGCGTTAGGAGCAAGTGCTGAGGTTTTTAGCATCCAGAAGGCTCCCAATGCTGTCATGGCTGTCAATGTGCACTTTGCTGCAAAGAGTGGTGATTCGTACATGACGCGGTTAGATGTGATCAACAAACTCAGTGGTAGGAAGAGCGATTTCGAAAAGCTTGGTGAGTACTAAAACATTATTCTGTGTGTGTGTTTGTCGAGATGATATCGAACAGTGCTAGGGTTGTGAGCTGTCATTGTTGTTATTATAGTCAGCTCGTTTTTATCTTAAGCCTGGTTTCTATATATGATTATATGGGAACACTCATGCGATCGGGTGCGATCGTGAGAGATCGTGAGAGATCGGGTGCGATCGTGAGAGATCGTGAGAGATCGGGTGCGATCGTGATCGCAGGCGATCGTTTGAATAGAACGAACTAGAGAGCGACCCACAGGAGCTAAGGGGAGAAGACACCCCTTTCCACTCGCCTTTTTCCCTGCTCGTCCATCATACTCTTTTCACTTTTTCTACTTGGACTCGGTACCTCCGTATTTTCGTACAAAAGAAAGGACAGTATAGTATAAGAATCTCAATAAAACCTTTCTTGTTTGAATCTCCAGGTCTACAAGTCGGTGCTATAGGAATCGACGAATGCAGCAAAGAAAGAGAAAAAGTTGGCCAGTGCATAAACGTGATTGAGCCCACATCCAAGTGTTCTGTAGCCAGCGGTGACTATGGTAAAGTACCCGCCCCAGACTCTTCCATTGCAGTCGTGTCAATGGATGTGACTCTCAAAGACAAGTATGTGTCTGTCATCACCCCCCAGGGTAATTGTTCTCACAGCAATCCTTGTCTGCATGGTGGAACATGTCACGACTCTGTGCCGTATGGTTACATGGTGTGTGAATGTCTAAGGGAATATCAGGGTCCACAGTGCCAGATGACTACCAGGTCTTTCTATGGTAACTCGTTGATCTGGCTGCCTAAATTGTCTTCTTATGACATCAGGGATGTCAGTTTTGAGTTTATGACCGAGTATCCTAATGGTTTGTTGCTGTATCAAGGACCACTGAAAAAGGGTAAGTTATAGCTAAATACTAATGGTTATGATGGCGTTGATTGTGTTGATGATGATGATGTCGTTGATGATGATGATGTTGATGATGATGATGTTGATGATGATGTTGTTGGTGATGATGATGACGACGATGATGATGTTGTTGTTGATGATGATGATGTCGTTGATGATGATGATATTGATGATGATGATGTTGTCGATGATGTTGTTGGTGATAATGATGACGACGATGATGATGACGACGATGATGTTGTTGTTGTTGATGATGTTGTTGTTGATGATGTTGTTGTTGATGATGATGTTGATGATGATGACTGATAGAAGTGGTCAATATGACGGCAACCATAATGATGTTGATAATGTGATAATGATCTTGATAATGTTATTGATGATGATGATGATGTTGATGAAAGGATGATAGTCGAGGTGGCCAATGACAACAACCATGATAATAATGATTGTCTTTATAATTGTTTCCAGGAGGTAACAACGGTGCTAAGGATTTCCTGGCTGTTTATCTACGAAGTGGTTATGTTGTTGTCATGGTATCGTTTGGTTCTGAGCCAATCACAATCAATATTACCAAGGGCGCTCGTTTGGATGACAAAGAGTGGCACACGGTCACGATTAAACGTGATTTAGTCCATAGAAAGGTAAGATAACTTGTCGGTATATTGTTTATAGTCCTTTTCACAGTTCTCGTCGATCAACCTCAGCCTCGTTAGCGCGTAATATACTCTTTAGAACTTGACTACAGCCCGTGGTAATTTAAGGAATGTACACACTATCGAACAATTGAAACACAAATTCCACGGGCTGTAGTCAAATTCTAGGTGGATGGAAGAGAACTGTGAAATGGTCTATTCTGTCAAAACGTTGTCGCTGAAAAAATAGCCTTTGCCTATAATCGTTAGACCGAAAGAGATTATAAATATTGTCCATCATTGTATCATGGCGAGTGTGACTCTCAACGTGTATGTTCCGTCGTCTCCTTGGAACATCAAATTCGGCTAAAGGGACTTCCGACGTAAACTATGAAAAAAAAAATCAAAAACATTTTAACAAAAGCATTTTATATCAAAAAAATTTAAAAACAGTTTAACACAAAAATATTTAAGAAACAGTTATTTTTTTACAAATTATGAACCTAATTTTGTTATGACTTTGGTATGTTGTAGGTGATTCGTGTTATCGTAGATAAATGCGAGAAAGCAACAATAGTCGAAGAGAACGGTCGTGTATTTGAAAGACGAGATACTTGTGAAGTTACCAAGAAAGTATTGGGACGAAAAACGTAAGATTTAATTTGTCTTTATTTACTCAATTAGTCATATATGTATATCGGATTCAGTTTCTGTTCATTCGTGCAATTCTTGTCCACCCTCGTCCAATCATTCGCTTGTTTCACTCGTTTGTTTTTTTATTTCTTTCGTTCTTCCTTCCTTCCATCTTTTAATCCATCCATCGTTCCTCCCTCCCTTTCTTCCCTCCTTCCTCACTTCTTCCTTCCTCCCTCCTTCCTTCCTTCCTTCCTTCCTTCCTTCCTTCCTTCCTTCCTTCCTTCCTTCCTTCCTTCCTTCCTTCCTTCCTTCCTTCCTTCCTTCCTTCCTTCCTTCCTTCCTTCCTTCCTTCCTTCCTTCCTTCCTAACCTTCCTTCCATTCATTCCTTCCTTCCATTCCTGCCTTCCTTCTTTAATCCTCATCCATTCAATCAGAGCGCGCGATTTTCTATAATCACCTACGTATTTAAAGTAATGTTATATATAACCAGATTCAATATCAGTTAATTTAATTTCTGTTATCAAATAGCTACTTGAATGGCTTTGGTCCTCTTCAAATCGGTGGAGTAGACACTGACATATCTTGGCTTGGTGTACCCACGAAAGGATTTTCTGGCTGCATTAGGAAAGTTATTGACCACGAGACTATGTATGACTTGGAACAGCCTCTAAAGATAGTCAATGCACCTAAAGGTTGTGTACCAGCTGCTGCTTGTCCTGGCTGTAGTAATCATGGCTACTGTGAACCTGGTCTGAAGAAAAGCATCTGTGTCTGTGATGTTGGGTATGGTGGATCCAATTGTAATCAACGTAAGTACTATTAATCATCATCCATCCATCCCCACCACCATTATTACCATTATCATCATCACCTTGTTCATCATCGGCACCATCTTCATTAGGATCGTCTGACACCACCAAAACCATTATCACCATGCATGACAACCATCTTCATGATCATCAATGCCATCATCATCGTCATCATCACTGTTGCCATCATTGTCTTCTTCGTCATTTTATCCCCCAACACCACCACCATCATCATGATAAATCCAACCTCCTCACAACATTACAATCATCATTATCATCTTCCGCAATATATTCATCATCATCACCAACATCAGTCACCACCATCATGATTATCATTATCAATCAATACCAACAAAGTCTCGGAGCTTTTACAAATACCTTTAAAATTGTTTTTCTTAACTTTATTGTAATACCATTCTTGCTTTACTTAGGAAGTCCAGCCAATTACTACAAGGAAAACAGCTTCTCACAGTACCTTCTCAACACTGCACGAGCTAAACGTGATGTCATCCCACCTCCCAAGTCACTCACTAATGAGTTCTACTCTACCATCGTCATGAAGGTCAAAGTGGATACCGATATGAAGAACTGTGTTATTTTCTTATCGTCTAACTCGCTTGGTACCGAGTTTAGCAGAGTTGATGTGAGTAGTACTTTGGCTAACACTAACCCTAATAGAAGAAAGAATAGCTGTCGTCAATAGTTACAGTGGTACCTCTATTAAGCGGTCACCCATTAAGCGGTCACCCTCTATTAGGCGGCCATAATAAAAAGTCCCAAATCTATTCCTATACCTATTCTATACCTCTATTCAGTGGCCAATTGAAAAATGAATTAAAAAAATTTTTTTTTTTATCAGATCAAAGACAAAGTCATTCGTTACATCTTCCGCCTTGGTGACCGTATGAAAGTCCTGAGTATCCCACAATTCAACATAACTGATGGCAAATACCATACTATTATCATCAAACGAGAAGGAAACTACGCGTCAATGCAGATCGATTACACCGGCTTTGTAGCGGGAAACACTGGCGGTGTCCACAAACTCCTCAACATGGGCGGAGGTAGCTTCTTTACTGGAGGATTACCAAACATTACTGAAGTCCGTGTCATTGAAGCAATTGTTCGTAGCGGTGGCAACACTATTCTGCGAACTGCTGATGGCAGGGTGTTAGCCAGCGGTATTGGCACAGATGGTAGTGGAGGTACATCGTTTGGTACTGGTATGACTTCTACTTTGATCACTGTTTTACCAAGCGGGAAAATCACGACGTCGAGCGTTGTCGACTCAAAGGGAATCTTTGCCAGTGGTTTTGGTGTCAGGGCTGTGGCAATTAACAAAGAGAAAGATGGAAAAGAATTTGTCGAGGTAAATAGAACATATAATGAATTATCTGTATGACAATGATGACGGATGTGGTGATTGTAATGACGTATTTGACAACAAAGACGCACGTACCTGTTTGACAATGATGACGTATGTGTTTGACAATAATGACGTATTTAACGTATGTGTTGATTATAATGACGTATTTGACAACAAAAGACGCACGTATCTGTTTGACAATGATGACGTATGTGTTTGAAAATAATGACGTATTTAACGTATGTGTTGATTATAATGACGTATTTGACAACAAAGACGTATCTGTTTGACAAAAATGACTACTCAGTTATGTGTTTGACAATAATGACTTACCTACTTACTTACTTACCTACTTACTTGCTTACTTACCTACTTACTTATTTACTTACATATTTATTCAGATTATCAACGGACGAAGGGTCGGTAGGTTTGGTACAGCCATCGGTGCTCAAGGCGGTTTAATCAAGAATAAGTACCCAACTTCAGGAGCACATATCGGCGGCATCCCCATGTATGATATCAACGGTAACGAGATCTCTTTCTACGGCAGTGGATTAAAATGGAGCATCCAGACCGGTAGTGCATCAGGCGGATCGCCAGCTCCAGTTAGCGTCATCGGTGACTTCGGTGGTTGCACTTCATCGAATGGTTACAATGGTGTCAACTTAGATAACGATAAATCTGTTGATATCCGTCGACAGAATGTCGCACCAGGTTGTCCTTGTGCCTCAGGGTTTTGTCGTAATGGAGGAACGTGTGTCAATGCAGACCCCCAGTATTGTATCTGTCCGCCTGGATGGACTGGCGTACGGTGCGAGACGGTCATCACTTCTCCTAATCCAGGTATGTATCAATACTATGAGCTATTTTATCAAAGCTATAGACCTTTTTCGAGCATCTACAAGAGCCTTGCAAGCCTCGCTCTGACCGTGCTTTTGTCTTATTAAGATAAAATGATAAAATAAATCGTTCTAAGGTGTATTAGAACGAAGGCAGTAAACCTGTGAGCAAAATCTTATAGTTACAGTGTAATAGTCAAATAGACACAAAAATAATAATAATAATGTTTAATAGAAAAACAAATCTCGCAGCCCAAGGGCTGAATTACATTTGTAAAGATTCAAATTTAAATTATGTACATTTGTATCAAATAGATAATATTATATAATATAAATATATAAGAAGTCATACAAAAATATAAAAAGCTATACATTATAAGCATATAATCTATACATTATATAGAACATTGTCTGATAATGACGCTTAGGCTAACAATAAAATAAAACTATAAAATTAAAGACTAATAAGATGTATTCGAACGAAGGCACTAAACCTGTGAGCAAAATCTAATAGTCACAGTGTATAATAGTCAAATGGACACAAAAGAAAACAATAGAATTAGAGACTATGCACCAAGATGTTTTAGTAGTCTCTGATGCTATTGTTTTCCTTTGTGGCTATTTGGCTATTACACTTTGACTAGTAGATTTTGTTTCACAGGTTTGTGCCTTCATTCTATCACCTTTAATACAAACATGCATGTATCAATCAGGTTATACTAAACCTAAAAACCTAAATACCATGTCCATCATATTCCAGGTCAAAGACCAGGTACTAGATGGATGAATCCTGGTGTCATTGCCATTGTGTTGGTTGTCCTGTTAGCCGTCCTAGCCATCACGCTCTTCGTGTTCCTCAAGAAGCGTGCGCCTCCACCCGTCGTCCCCGTCATGTTAGAAGACGGCCACGTCCATGACAACATCCGTCCTTACCACGACGAAGGCGCCGGGGAAGAGGACAACTTTGGCTACGACATTACCCAGCTGATGAAGTATACTTACATTGAGGGAGGAAGCGGTGGTGGTGGTTATGGTGCTGGTGGTAAAGGTGGTGGTGGAGGATATGGTGGTGGTGGTGGTGGTGGAGGAGGATATGGTAATGGTGGTGGTGGAGGATATGGTAATGGCAATGGCATTGCTGAGGAGAGCATTATTGCCGAAGACAAGCCTCTGCTTTCCTCCGCTGGTAACAACGGCGGCAATGGAGAACAATTCAAAATCACAACACGCCGTCGCGTCATCAACCCCGATAGCATGGATGTCGGTAACTTCATCAACCAACGTGTCGGCGAAGCTAACGGTGAATACTTCATTGCTCATGACTCTCTGCATATGTTCCGCTACGAGGGGGATGATTCTGATGTTGATGACTTGAGCGAGTTAGGCGATAGCGACAACGAAGATGATGATGATGACCAAAGTTTTGACTTCCTTCAGCAATGGGGTCGTAAGTTTGAAAGCTTGAACACAATCTATAATTTAGATAGTTAGGTCTTGTTACTATTAGATATTGCAGACTTGTAGATATACCCTTTACGAGAAACCTGTGAAGTGAAAAGCCTCCGTATACGCTAGTAGCGCACGGGACTATGGGTGACGTATGTAGACTTTACTAGAACATTTCAGGGCCTCATCGCCACGATTATATAGCTAGACCTTTACCGAATTCGCTTGGATGATCCCAAAACAATGGTTTAAAGTCGAGGTTGGCCTTAAAAAAATAAAAGAATCGAGTTCAGTCTCGACTTGGGACCGTTGTTTTGTGATCCAAACGAATTGAGTAAAAGTCTATTACATTTTTGACTTCTTAGAAAATAAGAAACGTGCTTCGAATGCACATTAAGTTTCTGAAGTGATCCATGGTCCTTTGCGACACTTGTTTGTAGGCTTTTCACGGAGAGTGTATGTGAATATGACTACACGACAATATGGGCAATATAGGCTTACAAGTTGTCGCGCAAACATTATCAGTGATATTCGTTCATGCTAAACGTCAACTATTTCATTGGAAACATCTCATCCATTGCAAAATGAGCACAGTTACGTACATACACGCAACATTTCAATTGGACCAATGTTCATCACCATAAAGTTGCCTTGTCAGCGACATTCGCTATAACCGACTTGCATTGCGATACGTCGTACTTTTGTTGCCCGTATTACCGCAATAAAACAGCGACATTTTTTTGATATGAAAAATGGCGCAAGAAAAGCGCTCAATTTCTATGTAGATAAAAACAATCTCTCAAAAAGGGGTCATTTTCTTTAATTGAATGCGTATCGTTTTTGTGATGCGTTTTCTTGTATTTCCTTAACTCTGCACTGTTTATATTCTGCTTCCTGAAAACCCTAATACCTTCTGTTTTGGGGGGTAGATCAGTTGTAATTCAAATTTGTTTGCATTGAATTCAAATTTGTTTGATTTGATTTGAACATACACCCCCCCCCCCCCCCCCCCCAAAATAGAAGGCATTATGGTTATTGCGAAAGTAGACAATTGTAGTTATATTATAGGTAGTTGTTATATTTGTACTTAGTTTACAATTTGTTCTGAAATCATGCTGAACAAAGTCAGCCTCTATTTAATACATCGTTTTCTTTGCAAGAAAAATATTCACAACGTCCAAACTAATAGAAATATTCCATAAGTCGAAACCAATTTCCTCTCTGTCAAATATTTATATTAACTCCAAGTCACGTGAGTGATGGAAAAAGAGAGGGAACTGGGTACGACTTATGGAAAGAAAATTTAGAGTATATTTTGAAGTATCAAAAGCATAAGCGAAATACTCGCTATTGCGCCGAGAATTGTAGAATAGCCAAGAAAATACTGTTTTTGAAAATACATCCACGTTGATCGTTTGTGTACAATAGTTATTTATTATTTTTATAGACAGAAGTCATCCTCACCATTTAAAAAATAACACAGGAAGCCCAATCTATTGGAATTGTAATAGGAGAATGTCAATAAAATCATATTTTTTCTCTAGCTTTTCAGAAAAAAATTAAATTGCTTCTAGATTTTAGAGGCAGCGAACGATTGTTTAAAATGTAAAAATATAATTTCAAGGATTTTATTATTCTTTGATTTTATTGGCTTTTTAAAAACATTCCTCTGATAGTAACATTATTTTACAACTTGGGATTCCTGTGGTTGGCTTTGTTGACTTGTAGACTGGGGCGATTTTCGTTTTTTAGACAGTAATCCTAGTCGAAATGGAATTGTATTAGTCTTAGATGCAATATAGGTTTTCAAACTGTATGTAACAAACATACCTATAAATTCCGTCACGTCTGACAGCTAATTGCGTGACAGTAAATGACGTGACAGCTAACCGCGTGACGATTAAAAAAGGCATTTTCGCCGTCTTTATTCCTAAGATAATGAACTTTTCTAAGATAAAGTATAAGAATAAGTTTGTAAGAAGTAAAATAATTTGTGGTTTGTATTTGTATATGGCCCGGTTAATGTATAAAATACTAGAATAATGTATTGCAGTGGATTTCTTGTGAGTTGGTAATTTGTTGTTTAGCTTCAACAGTTCTCTCGGTTTCCTCAAGGACCAATTATATTCAGTCATTTTGTCACGTCGCTAAGTAACCGTTACTAAGTTCACAATTAATCCGCTGCCCTAGTAACATAATGCACTTGTTAAACTAACGAAAGAAAATAACCAAAAAAATATTTTGTAGAGAAGTTTGTGGTTATAAATAAAGTACTTTTAGAACAAAGAGTGTATGATAGTTGTATTGGGACCATTACAGACCTACCACGCCCATATTCTTTTCTTTCCTATCGGTTTTGTTTGGAAAACCAACATTCTAAAGTAGGGGGCATTGATTATAAGCAGGGGAGATTTACAGAACGTATCACCCAGATTTTTTACTGAACGTTTCACGTCGATTTTAACCCGTCCGTTTTACCCAGATTTTTTACTGAACGTTTCACGTCGATTTTAACCCGTCCATTTTACTGAACGTTTTACCCAGATTTTTTTACTGAACGTTTCACGTCGATTATAACCCGTCATTTTTACTGAACGTTTCCCCAGATTTTTTACTGAACGTTTCACGTCGATTATAACCCGTCATTTTTACTGAATGTTTCCCCAGATTATTTTACTGAACGTTTCACGTCGATTTGAACCCGTATATTGTACTGAACGTTTTACCCAGATTTGTTACTGAACATTTCACGTCGATTATAACCCGTCATTTTTACTGAATGTTTCCCCAGATTATTTTACTGAACGTTTCACGTCGATTTGAACCCGTATATTGTACTGAACGTTTTACCCAGATTTGTTACTGAACGTTTCACGTCGATTATAACCCGTCGTTTTTACTGAACGTTTTACCCAGATTTTTTACTGAACGTTTCACGTCGATTATAACCCGTCATTTTTACTGAACGTTTCACGTCGATTATAACCCGTCTGTTTTACTGAACGTTTCCCCAGATTTTTTACTGAACGTTTCACGTCGATTATAACCCGTCATTTTTACTGAACGTTTCACGTCGATTATAACCCGTCATTTTTACTGAACGTTTTACCCAGATTTTTTACTGAACGTTTCACGTCGATTATAACCCGTCATTTTTACTGAACGTTTCACGTCGATTATAACCCGTCTGTTTTACTGAACGTTTCTCCAGATTTTTTACTGAACGTTTCACGTCGATTACAACCCGTCATTTTTACTGAACGTTTCCCCAGATTTTTTACTGAACGTTTCACGTCGATTTGAACCCGTCTGTTTTACTGAACCTTTCACGTCGATTATAACAGTCATTTTTCTCTAAACTTTCGCTGGTAATTGATGATGTTGATGATATAGCCTGCATAGCTGGCTCTTTGGGAAAAGGAGGGGGGGAGGGGAGGGGGAGAGGAAAGAAAGGAGAGCCTGCAACAAACCCCCAGTAGTTTGTGTTACCGCCCCCATCTAAGATCATATTACTTCAGCAAATCAGCGCTCACCGCGGGAAGTCAGTGAAATCCAACAACAAACAACGTCGTCGTACAGTACGTTTGGTTTTATAATGAATAATCAAAACATTTTATTATCCATGGTTTTATTTTATTATACAGTAATTACAACATTGTCAAAACGCGGTCGTGTCGCGAAAGAAGTAAATGTTAACGACTTTTGCCGCATTACTTCGTCTTCTTCGAACGGCATCAGTCTTAAACAAAAACATTTATCTTTGAGGTTTTATAAATACCTTTTGGAATAATAATAAGCTAATATGAGCTACAATTTAAGAGTGAATTTTGATAAACAATCGGTCTTGCAAAGTATAATGCAAGTTTTATTTGTACGTTTTGTATAATTTTGGTTCAGTATAGAAAACAAAAATGGTTTGCGGACAAATTTGAATTTCCAAAATCACATCACTGTAATATACAAATGGTTATAGCTTTATTAAACGCACCTTTTACCGGACCACGTTTCTATAGTATGGGTTTCGTCAACCACAATATGCAACAAACGCTCGTGTAAATTACTCTCGTTATCCTTCAACTCTTCGGTGAGTTCAGACCCAAGAGCGTCTTCTGCAGAGCTGAACAGGATCATGAAGTCCTGAGGATTTCAACCGTTCTGGACTTAAAGTTGAAGGTTCTGCTGCGTATAAAGAACTTCGATCACTGTTCAGATGCAAGATCTGGTCAGTTTATAATGCTTGTCAATAAGGAAATGACTAGCACTACGGCTTCACTTTTCGAGTTTTTTATCTGACTAAATCTTTGATAAATAAGGCTCTTTCCAAAGCCAGTCGGAAGAACCGCTAGCACGTCTTTGCCGGCTAAAAGATATTGAATGGATTCTTCTTGTTCGGGTTTTAAACTTAGTTCAAGCAACGCCATCTTCCAGATTAAAAGCATTTCATTTTGGACCGGATGTGAAAAATAGAATCCCCGTTGTCAAATAGTATTGATTGACAGGCGCTTGACCAATGGTAATTTGCGTTCGCTCACGAACGCAAGAAACACAAAATCATGGGGGTTTGTTGCATGCCCTCCTTTCCCTCTCTCCCCCAACCCTCCCCTTCCTCTCCCCAATTCCCTCCCGGGCCGCTACGCAGGCTATTGATGATAAAGAGAAAAGACAAGAGAATAACTTTTTCCAATACGTTAAACTTTATTCAACATTTTGCTCTGAGTTATTTTTCTTTTAGAATGTGTCAAGTCATTGATCAATTCTTAAATACTTACAGATGAGTCAGACATGGAATATTAACTATCTCGTGCCAGTCTTTGCCTTATAATATGGCTCTAGCACATTTTTCAAATGGGCGTGTACCCTATAGTTATGGAATACATTACAAATACACTAGACACATATTTCAGAGTACAACTTCATTTCTCAAATTTACATGGCAATATATTTATTATAAGTTTAACAGAAAAAAAAACTTCTAATCTAAACATAACCACATATTCTCAAGTCCAGACTGCTAGGACAAAAATATAAAAAAATCCAATGAAGACAGCACAAAACACTTGGTCTATTTATTCCCTACCAATCCCAGAATCCAAACCTCTCCATCTCAGAGTAAAACACCACCCCAAGTAACCATACTGAGAAAGATAGTAAATAATTTCAAAGTCAATGTGCTTATTTCAAATTTGATAGAACTGTCTTGATCAACTCTTCTTTTTGTGATGTACAAAATATATTTTCAAAAGTAAAAGCAAATCGAAATGGTCAAGACTAAAGCACATAGAGTGGAGGCACTAGTAAAATAGAAATTCAATACACTTATAGCAGTCTTATAATATTGTAACACATGAGCTCCCATTGATTAAGTGTACAAGTGTTTTAGTGTCCTCACTTTATGTATTGTCAAATGGAAACTACTATGTTTCTCAGTATGGTTACAATGATCATGCCTCCCCAACTCAACAAGCAACAAAACAATATACACCTAATTCAAAAAAGGTTGACGGGGCGAATGGCGATTGGCGATGGGTAATATGAATTTCTTCTTATTCGTTTCTAAATTACCCAAACAATGCCTTCACCGTTCAGCGAAACCTTCGAGACATCCATCTAAGGTCATTGCTTAACGATATTTGGGTAATTTAGAATAGAATAAGAAGAAATTCGTATTAACTACAGTCCCGCAATCGCCAATCACCAATCGCCGTTCGCCCCGTCAACCTTTTTTGAATTAGGTGTAAATGCAGTAAACCCAGTCACAGCTTCCTTGTCTTTTATAAGATTTAAAAAAATCTGAATCATCAGTAAGCAACACTCGAATACAGTGTTTAAGTTACCATCATTACTTTGTTTCCATAGAAACACTGAATCATTCCTCTCAATGTTGAATCTTTGGAGTGACTTGATTTTCTATTCATGATTTATCATCCAACAAGGGCATGTATTTACTGCTTGTGTTTATCAGTTGTAAATGGGTTTTACTGCATGTATTTAAAACAATCAACAACAGCAGGTGGTGTTTTTATTTGGTGTGTGCGATGTGTTTTGTATTGTAGTATTTTATTATCGAAACATCCATGTGTGTTAAATGGAGGAACTTTCGAATCAAGATTTTTTGCTGGCTTATGGCACACAGGAACCCCAAGATTAGTGTTGCTGCTCGCCTGATGGCTCGCAGCAATAACAACAAATTACGGTAAGTTTAATATTAGGTTTCGTGGGGCCGAATTTTGGAACAGTATTGATGAAAACTATAAAAAGCTGTCAATTAACTGTTTCAAAAAGAAGCTCAAGGGTGACCTTCTGTTAAACTATTAACTCCATAATTATTATATACACCTATTTCAATTAACGTTGTCCATCTTGAATGGTTGATCTGAGACCGAAAGGAATTGTGGGAGCTCGTTAAACTGCAAATGCACTATTATAATCACGCTTGAATCTTAATGTTTACTTCTGAAATACTGTTATCTGTAATTCAGCACCATTCAAGTGTGATTAAAACAATGTATTTGAAATTTAATGAACTCCCACAATTCCTATCGGTCTCAGATCAACCATTCCAGATGGACAACGTTTTTTGAAATAGGTGTATACAACTAACTAAATTAAGTTTATCTAGGATTCTATTTGTGTGTATGTTTTGTATATGTACTTATATGTAATCTACTTTTAGATATACATTATATGTCTTATTATTATATATCTGTGTATATATGCACATGTATATATAAACAATTAACGACCCAATATCGTGTTAATCTAACTTGTTCGCTTTCCAGCTCGATTAGTTTCTAGCTATTCTGGAAAACGAATTACCCAAAATATTAATTATTTTAAATTCTGTAAACTTCTTATTTATTTATCTTGTGTTAAAAATAAATAAATAAATAAAGATATAAAATGTTTATTTTCCCATTTCAAACCACGTGTTCATTCCCTTTGGAGTTAATCATTTGTTATGTATAAATATTTTAATACTTGACATAAAATAACAACTCTCAGAGGAATGCCATGTGGTCTGAAATGTGCAATTTGCATACAGAACTAAAAGGGTCTATTGTTAAATATATTGAGCTGTAAACTGCTGTTTACAAGTGTTCTCTCTTAAGTATGGATAATCTCTGTCATTTTGGCTCATCAGTAGGCAGTCAATACACTGAATAATTAAACCTGTTATAAGGTAAAAGAACTACAATGTCATCAGTAACAACCATAAAAACAAAGTCATATTTTACATTAATAATTCACAAGCCTTTAGTCCAATCACTTGGACCAATTTGGTTACATGCATGAGGTTTTGAACCTAATAAAGCCCTCTCATTAGTACTGTATAAAGGCACATGTGTTTTAATATATTGAAACTAATGAAAGGTTTTATCAGGTATAAAGCCTCTAGTTATTGGACCAATATGGCCCAGAGATGCTCTTCCTACTGACAACTGCAAGTCCTGTTTTAAATGTGGGACATAAATTAGAGAATCTTGCTTATGATCAGAAGGTTATGTGTGTTTCGTTATCACATTTTTGTGTATTTTTCAATGTTTTCTTTGATTTTTTTTATTTTATATTGATTGATTTTTTTAAGCCATTTAAAAAACTCGCAGCACATGTTTTATCAAGTATAAAAAGCCTTGGCTACGCCTCGGTTTTTCTACTTATAAAACACACCTGCATTGTCCTATTCAGCTTTGGTAGCTCTGCATCAGGCGATACACAACCTTAAACTTGCATAGCATTTGTATTTTTCATTACATTTCAAACTGATTTCTATTTTCTATTTTACAGATGTGCACTTTGCTTGGCAAACGATTGAAACAAACGCCAACATCAGTTTTCATTTCCATCTTGAGTCTAGTGCCCTTCTGCCTTGGACATGCCTCCATCGACGTAACAACGGACTGGAATGAGCCCATCATTCTTTGGATGGCGTACGTTCTTTTACTGGTAAGTTTGCAGTTACTTTATCGCTGTTTTAATTCGTATTGTTTTTATGCTGTTCAGCTTATAATTTCATTTGAGCACTCATTATATGAGTTGATTTTATTTTTAATTAGGGGTGGACCATTTGACTTTTGAGGGGGGTGGATGATTTTGTCCGTGCAGGAAATTTTTTTTAGCCCGCTGGCATGTGCACGCAATTTATTTTATAGAAAAGCAAAGATTTCAGTGGCATTCAGTGGAAATTTTGGCTTGCAGGATTTTTTTTTCAGCCCTTCGGGCCGTGCAGGAAATTTTTTTTCAAAATCATCCACCCCCCCCTCAAAAGTTAAATGGTCCACCCCTTAACTTAATTAACTTGATTAACTTTCGTACATATAACTAACTTTTATATATAATTATGGGCTAATTTAGGTTTCACCTGACCATGAGCTTACGGAAAATATAAGAAATATTTTATTTGGAACAAAAAAAATGATATATATAATTACTTAAAATTATAAAATATAATATACTATAATTTATTAAGACTATATAATTTATACTTTATTATATTTTTGACAAATTTTATTTTCTTTATTTACAGGCCGTTGTAAAAGTGCATTTCATAAATACTTTTACAACATCTTGAAAGAGGTCTCTGACAATGTAAATGAAGTGCAAGAACCAAAGACCATGGTGTTAATTTACCACACTGCACATGGGACAAGTTCGGCGACATATTGGCCTCATCAGGCTTCATCTTGGCCTCTATGACGAACTCCTGTCCTTGTTTTCGTCCATGAACATGTATTCATCTGTAAAATTACAAGTCTCTGATAGTCGAGAGTATCAGGACTTCCCGACCCTTTTTACTGGTCAGTTCAAGACAAGAGAAACAAGTAAGCTACTTTTTTGAACGTTGATTATTATTTATTGCAAAAACAAAGTTGCTTCATCAAAATATCAATTGAAATATTAAGAGCGGCCGTCCGTAAATATCGACCAAACGTGTGCAAGATAGAAAAATCGAAATATAGGTATGGATGAGCTATTTCTAAAAATATAACTCTCATTTCGCTAGGATTTGTATTTTAGAAGATATGCAATATTTTCGTTTTGAGGCCCGATTGACCGGTTTCACACGCTACACACAGTGGGTCACTTGGAGCTCGGTTGCAACTCTGAATCAAACTTTGCCAAAAATCTTAACTAGATCCTTCAAAGAGCAGATAATTCTGTGTTCAACCGCAGTTCATTTGTACGATTTTATTAATATCAAAATATTTTAGCGATTTTATAATTGATGCATATTTTTCCGATTTTCAAACAATCCAAAATAGCCTAAATTCAGATGCCAAAATCGGCAACTGGACATCTGCTTTGAGCAATGACTTGACATTCCAGTGAAAGCACATTGTTTCTGATGAGAGCTTGACACCAAACTTAAAATTAAAACTGTTACAGCTTTTATACAAGAAAGTTGCCATCGCTGTTGGGGGGTACAATTTTTTAAATTTGTTACTTCTGAATTTATGGAGACGTCAATAAAAGGTATGAAGTCCTTTAATTTGATGAGAAGAAAACAATCTCGTCTTAAAGCAGTCCAACTGCTTCATTAAAGTCGACAACAACTATAGAATGCCAGTGGATCGTCTGCCTTTCGGCGTGATTGATTATAATGTAAACTTTTTTTCTTCACAATCAACACAAAAAATGGGAATTGAAACTCATAACATTGAATGGATGACTACCATGTATGCCCACTTTGGCATGAAGTGGCTTTATCTCTTCTGTGGGCCAGTGTGGCAGTACAAAGAAATTAATTCATCTACTCCTCGCCAAGGAGCTATTTTCCTGTAAAATAGATCTACCTCTGGATACCACATCTTAATGTGATGTGTCACTTCCTAGCAGGAACAACTAATCAGTTACCACCAAATGTAAAAGATTCAATAAATGCAAAGCTGCAGGAAGCTCTGAAATTCACAGACACCGTTGAAGGTGAAACCATTGAGCCAACGACCCGGAGGGACTTCTTGTCTCAATTCAGTGTAATTGCAGCTGATGGAATTTGTTCTAACTTTAAGTGAATGCATTAAGAGTTACACGATGAAGGCGGGTAATGCCTAATAAATATTATTATTTTATTATAGTTCATCTGGTGTCAATCATTCGAACTGGTGATGCAAAAACTTGCATTGATCTCCTACACAAAACTAGGAATACTCTGGGCATACATCCCGAAAATAAATATGTCTTTACAGACCAACAGCTATCCCATCTCAAAGGATGGGAGTGCATAAAGAGATGTGCCAGTGAGGTGAATCTACAAAAGCCACATCTTATAACTGGTACAAAAATTAGAAAGTACATAGTAACCGTAACCAAAGTTGCAAGTCTGTCAAAAGACGATCTTGGCTGGGTGGCCAGGTACCTAGACCATGACATAAGAGTACACTGCGAGTATTACAGACTGGATGACTAAACCCTGTAGCTGGCAAAAGTTAGCAAGCTGCTTCTTGCAATAGACAGTGGCAACAAAAGTTGTGTCGTAGGATATGTGCAAGCGAGGTGCAAGTTCACAAGCCACAATTAGTAACTGGTACAAAGTTACTCAAATACACTGCAACCATTGCTCAAGTTGATAGATCTTTTTAACATCTTTAAGGCTATAACACATGTTCAATTCTTATGGAATGGATATGTTTAATTCTTATGAAATGGATATGTTTAATTCTTATGAAATGGGGGTAAGAGGTCAATTCATTAATTATTTTTTCTAGGAAGATGCAAAAGTGCTTTCCATAAATTCCTTCTGGAAACTTTGGAACTAGTTGCACAAGAGGTAAAAAAAAAGGGCATGAAGTTCCACCAATGATCCTACCCCATTGCACATGGGATAAATTTGGAGAAATCATGGCATGTGGAGGAGGCAGATCATTGGGAATCTATGATGAGCTCCTATCTTTTTTTTTTTTTGCTTTGATGAACATGTATTCATCTTGTAAAAATCAATAAAGGGATGCAAAAGAATACCAAGACTTTCTTGCCATGTATACAGGAAAGCCTAAAACAAGAGCTATATCTAAGTAAATTGTGAATTTAGCATTGTTTATATTAATCTTAAGATAAAAAAAGGTTTTTACACTACAGAACTTTATTAAATATACAGTGAATTAAACAAAAACAAAATGTATATAAACATTCATTTTTGGCCAATCAGAAACAGATATCACATAATAAAAACTAACCTACTAGCTACTTGCATGGCCGACTTGGTGCTGAATAGGAAGGCAGCATCGTCTGCATATAAGATCTTCTTGATCCAAGTGTGACCATTGGCATGGCATGTTGTCCGTTGTGCTCTATTTGTACATTCTCCTGGGATGCAGTACTCAAAGTGAATGCCGTACGCTATGCCAAGTTGGTTGGTTAGTCGACTGTCGATGATGCGTGCTACAAAATCAAGGTATACATTAAAGAGAAGGGGTGACTCAATACCACCCTGCCGGCACCCCTCTTGTATGTTGATCTTGGTATTGTGTCCTTTGATGGTGGCGGTAGTTCCTGTATATATAGCTTTTATGAGGTCGATTAACTTGTGGCACTTAAAGCGTTTGTATAGTAGGTAGAAAAGGAGTTTCCTTGGTAGTTTATCATACGCAGCCGTTAGGTCGACATACAGAATGTAGATTTGTTCGTTGTATTTGGTGATACACTCATGGAGTATATGTACTGCGTCTGCACATGATGAGTTGCGCCTGAATCCACATTGTGACCAATCGAGCAATTTGTTATAGGCGACCTCTAGTCGCTTGCATATCAGCATCGGTAGTAATCGGCTCAACGTACTGGTCACACTCAGTGGCCGATAGTTGGCGGGATCACAGTGTGCGCCTTTTTTATAAAGTGCTGTTATCTTGCTTACGCACCAAACTGCTGGAACCTGAACGCACTGCCAAATCATCGCAAAGAGGAGCACGAGCCATTGTACGAGTTTTACCGCATCAGCACCATACTTTATCTGTTCGTTTTTTAGGCGGTCACCAGCGCCCTCACATCGTCCATTCTTCATCATTCTGATAGTCTCCCCTATTTCTTTAGGCCCCGGTGCAGTTTCGTTGATGTTGTCTTGGGCCTCCAGTCCTTCTTTTACAAAGTCCAGTTCTTCGGCATTTATCAGGTCGGTCGGTATCGGGATGTCTCCCCTGTCCTGAAAGTGTTTTGTGAAGTGCTCCGAAAGAGCAGCCTTACTACACCCGACGACCCCGTTGTTGTGCATACCACTGGCCATTTTTCGTGCCGCCTTGAACTCCTGAGATACTTTTTTTTCTTCATGTAGGGTGTTGATTTCGTTGCTTTTTTAGTTTGATAATAAGTGAGTTGTGGACTTGGGCGAACAGCATACTGTGTGCTGTGTTTACTTGGACTTCAGAGAATACTAGGAAAAAACATTTTTTCAAAGTCTTAATTTCAAAAAAATACAGTGCTGAAGCAAGTTATACTCTCTCTCTAAACTTGCTTCTTTCATATATATTTAATCTCCTTACTGTACTTACTTTGTACCACAGAACCATAGTCAACGATCTTGTTTTTTGTAAATTCTCATTTGTGACAATGTATACATTTTAACATAAACTGTACTGTCTTGGAACAGAAATTACCATCAGCATAGTACATGTTTTTAAAAAGTGTAAATTAACTATTGTCTTAATCATATAGGCCTATTCAACATAAGCGACAAGATATTGCTTTTATTGGAAGTATTGATACACTGGAGAGATTTATTCTAAAGTGGGTGCCTATAACAATAGCGATTGAAAGCAGCCTCAAAGTATGGCAAAATTCAAAAATTGCGTTTATTGGCGAATTTTAAAGGTTTCTTGCACTCTATTCCGCGCCATCCAAAAGCGCCATATTCCCAGACAGTCCAGTTGATGCTTTCGAGCATGTTGAAAGCCTGTCAGCCCAACACAGCCTCTTTTTGACATTTTCTAGTTTGTTGTTTACACAAGCTTACAATTTATCAAATGTTCTAAAGTTTACAATGCCTAAGGGTAACACCATTGGATCTAAATCTTCAGTAGTTAAAAGAAGTACAAGGAAGAATACTCATTAAAAGAGGAATACATCCCTAAAGGTCATTGCTTGATTTATATAGAATCATTGAGAGAAATAAATCAAAGAGTCCATGAATTTAGTTGTTGTTATGAAGGTAAAATTATATGTTTCACCACATGTTATACCTTAGATGTTTATAGTTGTTGAGAACGGTGAATTTTTGAGTATAAATTGTGAGATGTGTGAATTCTTTAGAACAGGGAAACATACCTTGACTGACATAGTCAGGGTAATGACATAAATAGAAGAGCTGAATTTGCTTGTAATGAAGTTGGCCTTGGCAGAGAAGGGCTTGCAACCATGTGTGAAGTGTTCAACATGTCCCGACCAGTTGCACCTAATGCCTGGTCAGTGAACATGACAGTGAACTTTATAAACAATACTTAGTCCCTGTAAAAGAAAGCTTTCTAGAAACCAAGATGAGGTTAAAGACCAAGAAAGAAACGACCAAGAGCTCACAACCCCTACTATAGTCCAATAATGAATAAGAAATGATGCCACCAGATCTCAACATGACCAAGAACTGAAAACCGCACTGAGCCTTAATGTCAGCGAACAACTACATGATAGCAACTGGCCATCGCAAAGCAACCAACAAGTACCACCATCGTCACCGCTACGGCTACCATCACCGCCACCAGCTGTTGATGAAGATAGTAGTGATGAAGCTACTAGTGAAGGTCATCCCGAGCCAGCCAAGCCGAGAACAAGAACATACGCTATCAACCCGGAACACATTCCAGCCATGTTAAAGGCTTTTCTTTTAACACTCAACAAGTACTTTACACAACCCATCAATCTCGAGCGGACTGCTCCAACCGTCTCTAAAAACACAATGACCAAGGCAATGGAACACATTTACTGTAAGTATGACCTTTCTCATACGTTTTAATTCAAAGAATTCACTGTGTGTGTTGTGAACGTATGTCGGTTTTCGTGTCTCGCAGATGATAAAAGAAAAAGGGTAAAATTTGAAATATTCATCCGAGGTGGGATAGCTGTTAGCTCAATTCTCACACCTAACCATGTGTTCTCTGTTTGGTCATGAAGGTTACCTTGGATACCTGAGAAACATCAAGAAGATTCCGACCAGGGCATTTCAGGCCTCGATCTTCGAGAACAAAGATTTAGTACAGGCCTATCTAAATTATCTAGACGTAAGTTTCGCGCCAACATTGTGTTCATTATTGCGAACTGTATCTATGTATTGCTATGACCTGCAGTACTGTGCTAGAGTAAAAGTGCAGTGTGTTTGAACATGTGTTCTGATTGTTTGCAATGTTCCATTCCTTTCAGAACACAAGACAGCTAAACCCGGCCACAACCTCCAATCATATTGGTGCGATCTTGTATGCTCTTAAGTACATCCACCGCGAGAAAGCACCCTCGTATGGCGGAATACAAATCATAGCACAGCTATGACGCCGCGTGACAGATCTGCAAAAGCAAGGAGAGATTGAAAGACCAAAGACCATGCAAGAGCTGAGAGATACAGGAAAATGGCTGTCATGGTATTTGCTTTTTGAAATCATTATATATCAATCAATCTATTAAAAATCATGATGAGGGATAAGGTCGCCCTTCCGTATATCCAGCTCCGAGCCTTTAATTCATTGCTATGAATAGCTTTTCAATAAGTTTCAGTTTCAACTTGAATATTTGTGTACACTGGAAAACAAATAGTTTACATGTTTATTTCTTATTTATTTCATTCATTCTATTTTCTTATTCTAAATTGTAAGAAAAGAAAATGCAGTCATTAACAAAATGAAACAATGGGGTCCACTGTATTAGTTATAATTAAGGCGCTATATATATAAGCGAAAAATGTCGCTAAACTGACTATTATTTTGGTTTAGTGGGAATGGGCACTAGTCTATCAAGAATCCCTTTTATCATTCTTTAGTTTGTTCAAAACTTAAAAGCTGAGAACTGGCTTTTCGGCCATAGCATTTGAACTAGATGACCAAATGCACGTGTGGATACACCCTTAAAACATATTAGACTGCTACATCACTACTCTAGGTCAGCGGTTTATGCTGATAGTCCAAGTATGTTAAAACAAAGATGGCGACTATATTTTGTGCATTCATTCGACTGTAATCATAGCGATTCCGTTCAGTCTCGCAGTCAAAGTTATTTGTAATTTTTTATGGGAGAACGAATCACATCATTGTTTATTTAGGTTACATTATTATGCTCGTTCGTGAAGATAGTTATTTGACCTTTTTATTTTTTAAGGGAACAAATATTGGAATGTGTATCTTTACAACAGCAGAAGTTTTATATCGCAAAGGGACTTCAGAAAGCCAGAGAAATGATGGACTTAGTATTGATATCAGTCTACAGCCACAAGCCTCCAGTGAGGTGAGGTGAGTGTTTGCATTCAATTTATTTATCATATCCCATTGTTTGCCAAAAGCCCACAATTTTCGAGAATATTGACCAAAATGTTATCAATTCTCTTATTTACCATGTTGGTTTATATTGAATGATCGAAACGGCAAAATAGCCCGAAATAATGCACAAATCTCATTCTTTCAAACGCGTGACAAGTGTTGCATGACTTAATTTACTTCACCGATATCTCTTTAATAGGCCTTTTGTCACAACAGGTCACTTGACCCTAGCCTTTTTAATTCGAACAGTTGTGTCAAAATGAACATCAGAAATGAAAAGAGCACCTGTTCCTTTCATTTCTGATGTTCATTTTGACACAGCTGTTCAATTTAAAAGGGGTAGGGTCACATGACTTGTTGTTGCAAAAGGCCTATTAAGGGCAGTCAACCGATGATACAGAGAATCACTCATGGGGACGGTAAAAGATATCGAAGGCACAACTTCATGGAGCCCATAGTTTAAAAGTTATAGTATTTTTATGAAGTCACATGAAAGCCAAGAAAAGACTTGAGCAAAGAGGGATGTTACCATGCAAATTTATGTTTACGTATGTGAGATACCATTAACTTGAAAAAGCTATTTCACACAGAGAGAGGGGGGACAAATTTGATGTTATATATTTCCATTACTTGATGCATTTACTGCTTTATCATCATAGGGGCTTAGAGATTCGCACCCTAAAATACTTTGAAGAGACTGCATATACCACCTTTTCAATCAAAGATTTCTCAAAGACAAATGTTCTTGTATGGAAGTATGATGACAAGATGTTCACATTGCATTTCCAGGACTATAAGACCTCGAAACACCATGGCCATGATGAGATAACAATTCCGGTACTATAATTATATTAAAATATGGTCATTTTATACACATTAAAACACAATAAATCCTAATAGAGCATTCATGCTGATTATTTTTATTCAACTTTAGCAAAAATAATATTGATTGTAAAAAAAAGTATGACATGGACTATTATTCACAATTGAAGCTATGACCATGATTGATAAAATTTGTTTATTGGTAACCCATAAATGATTAAACATTGGTGACACAATGAATGACCACCTTATTTATAAATTAATTCCAATAAAAAAATGTGACAGAAATTTCTATAATTATTGTTTCTTTCAAAAGTGTGACAGCGAACTGCACAGACTTTTAGGGGACTATCTCAAAGATTACAGAAAGAAGCTATGTAATCAAGATGTTGACTATGTTTTTGTGGTAAGTCTATAAATTAGCTATGAGCAAAATAGTTCTTACTAGTAGTTGTGAATAATTACAGTAAGGATGAATTGGGCAATTTTACTCATTTTCATAATAACTGCTCACCCTAAGCAAGGGTCGTAAAATAAACAAGTCCACCAATACTGTTCTGGATAAATGGATTGGCCTAATTTTTATAAACATATCGCCCACTAGCGTCAAATAGCTTACCACCGGATAGCTTACCGCCAGATTGCTTACTATGTTAAACAGTTGAAGAAACTAAAAAGGTCAAGAAATTAATAACTTAGAAGAAACTTAAGAGTAGCTGGCACGGCAAGTTCAAATGGTTGACCTGGTAAAGTAAAACAAGTGAAAGAAAACATTGAAAAATTATCTTGTCCTTTCTCTAATGTAGTGTAATGTAGAGGCTTTAGCTATTGGATTCAAATCACACAAATGACTTAGCTACACAGTGCTGAGAGAAAAGAGGCAAATGTCTGATTCAAGTTATTTTAGTAAACTTCCAAGAACTGTTGACCTTCAAGCATGTGAGCTTCTCATTAGGAAAGAGAAAGGAGGAGACAAGCTACGTCAAGACATCAAAAATATAGAGAAGAAGAGATAAAGTAAAACTTCAAAACAAAATTCAAAGTAAAATTTTACTGTTCCTTTTATCAAGTTTTTAAATGTTCTACTTCATATTTTTATATTGAGGCATGCCTCGTTCAACATTGAATAGTTTGTAGTTGTTGGATGGAGGATTATAGCACGGTGTCATCGTCATGAGAGCTCAATTTAGACAAAATTCGAACAAAGTCACTAGCCCACTCAAAATAACTAACGGCAAGCCTCCTGCTTCATTAGTTTTGTATATTTGATGAAATCTAGTATCTGATAAGTGCTAGAGAGCTTTCAGAGAATGTATGAGAAAAGATCTATTAAGATCTTGGAAAATATCTTATTAGATCTTACAAGATGCAGAAAGTTTAAATTCTTGTACCAGAAAGTTTAAATTCAGCACTTTAAATTCAGCACAATTTGTTATTGTTGCTTTTTTGAGGGTCTCAATGGGGTTAACTGACTATCGTACCAGACTGTTTTTCGTAAAGGTATAAATAACGAAAATCTAGCTGTTTATCGTATAAAAAAATGTCCAATTTTTAACGTGTTTGACTTTAAAACATTCAAATGTCTGGGAAGAATGATCATTTCATTTATTCTTATATATGTGTGACTGAATCGTACTGCAATCGAACACTGCAATGTTCAAGCGGACTTAGGGACTGGTCATAAAGTATAGGGGGGGGGGTGGGCCGGAAATTTCTGAAATCGTAATGAATGAATAAATGTGACCCACCCCCCAGACTGCACATTATTATAAGTGACCCACCCTTTGTAGAATGCACAAAAAATTATGACCCACCCCTATTTCTATCTTCAATATTTTAATCTTCAAAAATAAAATACAAACACTGCAAAGTTTGACTGAAGATTTTGTACAATTCTGTAGAAATACGCATAGTACTATTGAAATACCTTATTCAGAATCACCAAAATATCTCCTGGTATTGTACGTTGTTATTTTTCTCCCGGCCCTAGTGCGAACTATTGATGGTGCTGTATTTCCATCTTCGTCATCGTCATCTTCATCATCACTTGACGCACCAATCTCACACAGGACTATGTCGTTGTCGTCAGGCTCACTAAAGCCGTCCTCATCTTCCTCTTCATCTTCGTCCTCTTCATCTTCGTCCTCTTCCTCTTCGTCGTCTTCATCTTCGTCGTATTCATCTTCATCATCTCCAGTCACCATGTCTTCTCCACTTTCTTTCTCTTCGTCATTTCCCTTGCGATCATTAGATTTGTCTTTTCCAGTGTGATTGACGGTATTCAATGCACGCTTTGCCAGCCAGGCTCTTATCAAATGAACTTTTTCCATCTTCTTTGACTTATTCTGAGTGAGATTGTGTTTACATAGGAACATATCTAAAATAGGCACAGTTAGCTTTGAGAGAGTTCCTTTCTGGAATAACTCATCCCAGTTAAAGTCCTCATAAGTCTTGCTTTTTTGATCCATTTTAAACTTCCTTCGTCCTTCAGCTCGTTTGTCTTTTTTAAGGTTTAAGTATTCTAGATGTTGTAAGTATTTTTCAATTAAGCCTCGTTCCACAGCAAATTTATTAGAAAATTCTAAAATTGATTCTGGATCATCCGAAGAAATGGACCCCTTATAAAAAGATTTTTTTAGTTGTGCTCTTGGCTGGAAGTCATCTACAGGTCTTGGTTTGCCATCCAAAGCGGTGGGTGTTGAATGGCAAGGTAGATATTGTAATTTCGGTAATGCTGTCGTATCTGGTAAAGGTCTGGGCACTCTCTTTAGTCCTTTATTGGTAAGAGGAAATTTGGTACAAAAGTCACAAAGAGACCCAGATTCGTTTTCTTTCTTACAGTCTTCCTTAATAAACTCCAGGTAGAGCTCTCCAACCTGGATATGTGTTTGTCTTAAGCACAGTAAAAAAAACATTGCACAGAAATTGCATGGCCCACCCCTTTAGTGGTGCATGATATTTTCTAGCCCACCCCTTTTGGGATGCATGAAAAACCACGGCCCACCCCCAGATTTTTCCGGCCCACCCCCCCCTATACTTTATGACCAGTCCCTTACAATAATAGTTCTAGTTCTTTCTTCCACGAGGATCGATTGAAGACATCCATCAGTGCAGTTGTGATGTTCTACAAGATGGGAGTAGCGTTTGAGCAATTTTAGACTCGCATTTTGTACAAGGATGGATTTGAGAACATGAATACTTTCAAAAAACATGTGGAAAGCTTTATTGGTGTAAAAGAGTCGAGAACTAGTTATCTGTTCATTTGAGATGAAACAATTTTGTTTTTGTTTTCGTTGGTGACCATGGAAACGATGCGAGAGGAGTACATTTACTGACTAAGCTTTTTTTCGACTGTTAACTGACTAAATCGCATTTTTGTAACTGTTTACTGACAAGAGACATACGCCATCGAGATCCTCTTTTTAGGTCATGGACCGTCAAAATATTCCCACCTCATATTTCATAGTTGTATCGGACTTGCGAAGTCGCTTTTATAGTGTCGAAACTTTTCAACACGGAAAAGGTGAAAAAAACCCATTTAAAGACAACTCATGTAACATATAAGTAATACAATTTGAATTTTACATTGAATAATAACAACTTTTATGTATAACATTGATTTACAAAAGCAAAATGCAGCAGCGAGTTTGTATTGCTTTCAAGCTTCAAGAACTTTCAAAGTTTCGCTGTCAAAACTTATATTAAAAAGTGCTCAAATAAATTGAAATACCCTGGAATTTTCACCAGGGTTGCATTAGACATTTGTAAAGTTCTTGAAGTGTTTTTGACAACGTTGAAAGCCTTCTTACCTTGTAAAGAAATGGTTTCTCTTGTCCACATGAAGCAACATGAATCTCGACACGACCTCCCCGGGCGACCTCCACGCACGCTTTACCCTTTGCTTTCGCCCTAGTGCATTATGGGTTGTCCAGGCTTCTCAAGCTAGGAAGCACAGGGAGCCCAAAAATGTTTTTTTTTTTTCAGAGTTGTATCTTTTATTAATATTTTTAAAATTTATCATAATCCCTGGAAACCAAGTTTTTGTTGATGTATGGGAAAGCGTGTTGATATAAAGTTTACTGCAATGCACCTTATTATAAATGGTGGACATACCTATGGGTGTGAATTGTGAGGCCATTAGGGCACAGGGAGCCCATCATTTATTGACTGTTACTAGAGTGTGTTACAGATAAGAGTTTAATCCTTCTATCGACGTGCTGTTAATTACATCATTATGTTAAACGATGCATCGGAACTGTCTCATACCAGAGGAATCCCGATACAAACATAATATAGCATATTATTAGCAAAAAATAAAGAGAGAAAGAAAAGAAACAACAAGAAGCCGGGCCCCGTGCTTTGGGCTTTCAAGTTTCTCATCAAGCAACCTCAGCCTTGATAGCTGAGCATGTAATATATTCTTTAGAATTTGACTACAGCATGTGGAGATGTGTCAATTGTTTGATGTGCGCATTCCTTATATAACCACAAGCTGTAGTAAAATTGTAAAGAATATATTACACACTATTAATATGGATGAGTTCAAAAGACTAAGCACCCACATATCCTTTAGTAAATCAACACTAACAGTGAGCTTGGGCTACCTGTGTAATATCATAGTTCTCAGACACATTTGAAATATAAATGGTTTGTTTATTCAATTTCTATATTGCGACAATAATTAAGGCTCATCATAACACACTCATATTGATAAAAACAGGCTAGATTGTATTTTCATTATTTTGCAGTCTAAGGTTGTTTTGCAGTGCATGTACATCATACTTTCTCCTGTTTCCAGGGTAAATGAAGTTTTGCAGTCTAAGGTAGCTTTGCAGCAGTGTACATAATAGTTTCTCTAGCAGGTTCTTTATGTGAACAGTCTAATAACTTTGTCAGCTCCTGCAGTGAAGATCCATGGCTGATGGGGGTGGAACATACAGTCCAAGACGCCTGGAAATAACAACAAGTCACACTTAGAAGACAGGTAAATTTGCTAACAAGCTTACTGCATTTTTTGTCTTTCTGCGAACTCACACATTAATCCAATGGCTAGTTATGAAATACGCTTTGGTTGCTGCTAATTATTCAACACCTTTTAAGTTAGCCAAATTCACAGCTAACTGTTGGAATGTCTGAGTTCGCAGAAAGACAAAAAAGCAGTACGGCTATCACATTTTATAATATACTGAATCAGCTTGATTAGTGTACCTAAAACTCAATGAACGGTTACATTTGACAACTATCATTGATTGTAATAGCTACCTATATCTTGTTTGTTTTACTCACCAAGATCTGAAGTTACTTTGTGTCCTCTAAGTATCTTTACTGGTACTAGCAGTGGATTCTGCATCAAATCACTAACAATGAAAAAGAAAGCTGGTTAATATTATAGGGTCACATTTTTTTGGTATTTTATTCACAAATTGTAATAGAAATGAACATTCATAAGCAATTACGGAAATACAACAAATATATAAACATGTATGGGGTAGGTAGGGTCACAAGAAGGCCACTAGCTTAATCATGTTAAATACATTGTATAGTCATCATTTATTCATTCATTCACTAATTTTTTCATTTAATATAATAATTAATATCATGTTGAACCACACCACTAGTCTCATGTCAAGGGTAAAATATGTTGATTCACATTGTTTCGGCAATTATTATTCTTACTTGTAGACCATTCCATGGCAAATAATAACAGTTCCATCATCACTGGCTGAGGCAAACAATGGATAATGACTGTGAAATGTGACCTGACGTAGTGCTTTCTTGTGACTCCTGTAAAGTAAAACAATAATATGTGTGTTTAATTTATTAAAAAACAACCCATTTTCAACTCCAAAGGGAGGGGAGGGGGTGACTAGTCACCCAATTCATTCCCACAGATCCACCTTTATATTTACTTTCACCTCTCGTCCTCAGCAAAATAAAATGTAGTTCCATTACCTTAGTGTTTTGTAAGGTTTTGTTGACAGATCCATATCAAACCAGCACAGCCTCTTGTCATAACTACCAACGATAAGATTATCACCTAAAAACAAACAAAAACAAGAGTTACACTCTTTCAAAGATTACCCCCATAAGCAACCATTTCCCCTTAGTAAAAACTCCATTACAGTCAAAGGACATGAAGCGTGCCTCCATAGAGCGCATTACTCAGTTGATTATTCGATTTTTGGTCGTTTCAATCTTCAAATCTTGAAATCAAAATCAAATTCAAATTTCGAAATTTGATTGGATTACTAAAAATAGTAACGATGTAGATGGTAAATTTTGCCAGTTACATACGCCTTCCAGCAAACACTTGTTTTGTATTTTGCTGGCATACATATATACTAGGTTTCTGCGGTTTCCATATCTCGATACACTGTAGCACATCCTCGGTCCTGGTTGTATTGATGGATTATTTCTTCCCTAAGTGCATTAGGTAAAGGAACACCGGACTGATAAAAACGACCATATTCGTTTCGAGCGGCCATCTTTACAATGTGAACTTTCAAGTCGTACGGGATTCCTGTGGTAGTTTCTAACTAACCAATCAAATTTCGAAATTTCATTTGATTCTTTAAAATGATAACAGAATATTATAAAACGAAGAATGAAGTCAAAAATAGAATAATCAACTGAATAATGCGGTCTAGGGAGGCACGCTTCATGTCCTTTGACTGTAATCTCCTGTTAAACTCTGTTGTCTCTCTCTCTCTTTTAATAGACCTTTTCACAGTTAATAACCACAGCCTTGATAGCGTGTTATATATTATTCTTTACAATCTTGACTGCAGTTCGCATTAATCAAAGGAATTACACATTATCAAACTACTGAAGATCATTAAACACTTAAAAAATCCATGGGCTGTAGTCAAATTGTAAAGAATATATTTCATGCTAGCTATCATGCCTGAGGTTGTTCAATGAAAACCATGCAAAGGTCTGTTAAACAACAACCTGCTTTAATTTTAGCAACCACTCTCTCCTGGTCATTGATAATTTCATGATCTACATGTACAGCTGACTCTCTGAATGACTACTTTGGAATTGACATTCAGGAAATCCGCTGCAGATCGACATCATGAAAACATCTTTTCCTTTTTATTTCTATGTTTGCAAATATCATATTTAATGTTTGTTTACCTAGTGGGTGTACTGCTAAGCTTGATATCCATCTAACATTGGAGACTAATTTCTTTGTAAGTTCCTGCTTCATTAAGTTATACACACGGATATATTTTTGAGTCTGTTGAAGGAACATTAAAATAATGTCAAGGTCAAAAAAGGCTGAAAACTCTATGAAAAATGATAACATTCATTTGACAGTGTAAACAATTATGTGGCATGTCAATATAGCAAATAGTATAAGAACATATAGTAAAAACATTAATTATGAAATCTTACAGCTGAAATTGTCACTTTACAACCAAAAAATTGGGAATTTTCATGTTGACTTTTGTTATTACACCACTGCACTTACCGCAACAAAAAAGAATGGTTTGTTTGGATGGAAAGCAACTTTCTGGACCAGCCCTTTTGCCTTTGTAAATGGACACTGAAAATGGTTTAGAGTAAATCATTATTATTAATAAACCTTTTGTATCAACTTCAAGTGTGGTTACAATTAGTACTTACTTGACTTCTTCGTTTTGATAACTGATGAATAAGAACTGACTTATTTCCACCTGTGTTTGAAAAGATCAGAGTAAGAATTATGTCTAATTACTGCAGTTTCCTGCTTTCTATAAACTTTCTACAATTCACAGTGAAAAAATGATAGAAAACTAAAAGTTATTTCATCTTTGCATGGAGAAGTGAGTTACCTTGTGGTAATACTGTTGCAAAATAGTCTCCTTTTGAATGCCAAGTTATTTGAGAAATTGCCTGAAAAATAAGACAAGAAAGAATGAAGTATGGAGAGATGGAACTCTGGTTTAACATCCTTATCATCGTTGAAAGATGTGGATGCAGATGGAATATACCTTTTCTAAATTTGCATGAGTGACCTCGAAAACAATTGATTCCAGATGAGGCTGGAGTTGATGAATCTCTACATTCACTGTTTTTTATCTAATCCAGCCTGAACTTCAATCAATTGTTTCCTGATTAAAGAGGCGAATCAGGGAATATATATTACAATAGCAAGAATTTTATCATTTATATAGCATTTATCCAATGGGTAATTTATCATTTTGATGATAATGAAAAAAATGATGATGATTATGATGATGATGATCAACAAATCTTTTTATAGCTCAATTCAGTGACCAAAAATAAAAGTTTCAAGTCGAGGTTGTAGTTGCCACACATAGCAAAACTATGTAATGCATCTAATGCACAGCAACTTCAATCACGACTTGGAACTACTATTTGTGGTCATTAAACAAAACTATAAAAAGGTTTATTGAAATTTCATTTCCAAATCATTACATTAGTGATTCTTACCTTAGCATGTTTAATTATTAATCTAATTCCAGTGTGATATTCATCAAGTCCTGCTATACCCCACTCAACTGGTGGCTCTTTTCCTACAAAATATTATCACATTAATTTTGACATTATTTATTAAAAAATACAGCCAATCAGAATGCTTGAAAGCCATTGTATTTTCGGAGGTTTTCAACTGCCTCTTCCCATGAGACATTGCTGGTTCTTTTTATTACATCGAGCTTCCGAAGGAAAGCTTGATGTCTTAAAATGGGGAGCTTTTTTTAATAGTGTCTTGGGCTTCAAATTGGCTTCTGGTATTAGCACGGCTTCCAGTAGCTCTACCAATGATAGCACTTTACATTTTGACATCTATTATAGAAGCTTGATGTAAGCACTCTTAGAGCATCTAGTTTTATATGATGTGGGATAAAAAAGTTATACAATGTTTTCTTGTGACATAATGTACTGTGAATATCCCACTCTTCACTTGTATTTTCGTTGTATACACCTATTTCAATTAACGTTGTCCATCTGGAATGGTTGATCTGAGACCGATAGGAATTGTGGGAGCTCTTTAAACTGAAAATGCACTATTATAATCACACTTGAATATTAATGTTTACTTCTGAAATACTGTTATCTGTAATTCAGCACCATTCAAGTATGATTAAAACAATGCATTTGGAATTTATTGAACTCCCACAATTCCTATCGGTCTCAGATCAACCATTCCAGATGGACAACGTTAATTGAAATAGGTGTATACATTAAGGCTCATGTGTACACTATAAAAAAAACAAGCGACTTGTGGGATTCTCCACAATATGCCACTCAAAACCATTGTATAACTAGCGTATATGTCTCACCATCTTCTAGTGGAGTAAAAGACTCAATCATTTCATCTGTTGCTGAAGAGAGAAGCTTGTCACCAAGACCATGGTTTATAATGACAGACTGATCATTCCTGTACAAACACACAATGAACAGATGAATTGGTAAGAGATTAAAATATGGACAGATAACTGAATGAATGAAGGAACAGAGAGAAGCTTGTCACGTTTATAATGACAGATTGATCATTCCTGTACAAACACACAATGAACAGATGAATTGGAGAGAGATCTAGACAGATAAATGAAGGAAGGATAATAAACGACCAGGAGTGTTTTATCAGGATTTAAAACCACAAGGCGAAGCCAAGTGATTTTAAACCTGATAAAACACGATCTGCGAGTTTATTAAATGGCTTCAAAAACTCCAACCTATATTTTGTGTTTTTGTTATGAAAAATCAAGGATTTATGAAAGATTATTAGAGAAAATTCAATTTAAAGTATATGTAAATTAGGGTGAATGTATATCTTCAGTTAAAACACTCGTCACGGTTATGATTTCTTTTGTCAATTTCTCATGAATTATTAATGAGTTTTTGAAATATTAATAAACAATTTTGTGATGCATGCATTAATGAATATCACATAGATCTACACATTAGAAATGACTTCATTTTCTCCCTGACAACCTTTATGAAAGTAGTTGTACTTACACTGCAGCAGCTATAAGAGTACACTGTGGATTAGCATTCCATGCTATACCATTGACAGCATCTTCCATATGTATTGTTTTTAAACATCTTCCAGTACACACTTCCCATAGTCTAATAGTCTTATCATCACTACCAGATGCTAACCACTGACCAGTAGGGTCTACTGACACACATCTTATCATACCTTCATGACCTGTATATACCTGTTTGAAACAAGTTGATGGTTACTATGGACAAAACTTGGCTTATTAATATTACATGCATGAAAATATTAACTTAAGACATTAAATGTTTACTTCTTTCATTCAGTCTGGTAGTCAGTCAGTCAGTCAGTTTATAAATTTTAATGAATGAAACAAATGACTACACAAATGAATATTAAATGAATGAATGAATCAATATATCAATCAATCAGTCATGCAGTCAAGCAAACATGGCATTAATAAATAAATGTATGAAAAATTGAGTTAAAGAAAAAAAAGAATGAATAAATTAATGAGTGATGAATCAATCAATCAATAAACAAATCCATGAATGAGTGAATGAATGATTGGTTAGATGGTAATAATCAATAAAAAATCAATGAATCAAACAACCAATCACTTAAATACATGATTGTATGAGTACAGACCCATTCATCCAGTCAATTAGACAACAAATCAATCAATCAAGAGCAAAACAATCAACCATATAATTGAAAAAAAGAAAAAATATTGGAGATCCAAATATCCAGTAAATCCAACATACTCTTACTTACAATAGATTCTGTGGTTGGGAATGGTTGTAAATCCCTTGGTCTTGGCAGCTTGGGTAATAAATCATCTGGATTCACTCGGACCTTTAGACACAAAAAAACAATTCATTCAACAAACAGCATAGATAATAATGGTAACAAATGTGTATACATATAAAGTCATGCTCTTTTATCAAATCTTGATGATAGATGATTCTGTGAATTTACCCTCATTTTCCTTTGTCGTGGACAAAGGTATAAATCTAGACATCTTTCAAATCTTTCTTGGATAAATTTATTGTAAGCAGGTACAAGTCTAAGATTGGAATATCTGAAATAACAAATGTAATGTCAATGTAACCGATTATAATTATGGTTATGAATTAAATAATTGTCATAGTTACAATCATCATAACAAAAAATCTTACTTTCTTGGAAGGAAATTCCGAGGTCTGTCCTCAGGGTCCATGTCTTCCCATTTTGCAACCTACAATAAAAAATATCAATAATGCTCATCTTAATTTAGCTCAATAGATAAACAAAATTTAAAAATACATAAAAAATTCACAAACAAAAAAACGTTATAAAATAAAATATAAATAAAAAATTCACACAAAAAAAAACGTTATTAAATAAAATATATAGAATATTTGACAGAAAAGTCTGTTCTTACCTCTTCTTCGGTTGGTAGGTACTCTGGTGGAGGATTGTATGATTCATCATGTCCTAGGAATACCATAAGAACAATAAACACTAATCCAAAGAACGTTCTTTATTACTAAAATACTTTGAAGTATCTTCTCACAACTAGAAATTTCTCAAGATTTCTTATAGTTCTTATATCTTATGTAACAAGGAATTTTCTTTAAAGTAGTATTCATAGCATATTTCTACTATAAATAAAAGTCATTGGCTTTTAAAAGAAGACACTGTCAAGTATTTACTGCGGTTTTCCACTTTCTGCGAAGTCAGACATTCTCACAGCTTTTTGTGAATCATGTTCTTAGCTGATGTCAATCAAAACTAATTAGTCGGTACCTTTTAAATCCTTGATTGACGGCAGCCAAAAGCGTGTTTCACAACGAGCTGTTGAAATGTCTGAGTTCGCAGAAAGTCGAAAAACCGCAGTAATTCAAAAGTGGAACCAAATATATTTAAGTGCTATAAAAGCTAACAAAGAATACAATAGCTTTGTATTAAATTATATACACTGTGCCCATCTATTGTGTCTTTCACAATTCAATCCAATAGAAGACACAAAACAATGATTTTCAGAAATAGTACATTCAGTATTTTCTTCATAATTATTTTAACAACTCTTGAGTGTTGATCTGGCCAGGGTATGAGCCCTAGCTTGTCTTCCCACATGGAAATATCTATAAACTATTGCAACCTGGCTGTGATTACCTGGTAGTTTCATTTTTGGTGCAGGTATGTGAACAGTTCTTCTTCTTCTACCCTGCATACAAAGTACTATTAATAACTTTATTTCACATTTTTAAGTACATGCCTTCTTGTGAGATTTACTTGTAAGTAAATACAAGATTGTAAGACAACATAACTAAGAGTAGTCATATAACCCACCATGATCGCCTGTATTACTACAATCTTCGCAATAACATTGTGAGAAAACTGAGAAACACTAGTCCCCATCATCACCACCATATGGTCAAGCTTGAACTCTGACAATCTCTTTCTAAAATCACCCTAATTTCACCGATATTACTACAAAAATTACTAGAGTGATTATTAAACAACCATTTCAAGTTTCGGCCTTATTTTAAGCATGTTTTTTCTTTGAACCACATGACCATTTTTGAGCAAAATGATCAACAATAAGTGATATGGTTAGTACAAAAACAAGATAGATTTCAAGCAAGCATTTTACAACTCTAGTGATATTGATAGTATTTGTACTCCACTAAGGTGTACTTACAAGATCTTCGTTGCTATCCCACAACAAGAAATATCTTGGTTTATCATCTTTACTCTTTTTAGGTTTAATCCATCCATTCCTAATGGCTCTCACTATTTTCATCACCTTTGAAATAAAAATCATTTTAACTGCAGTTGTAGTGACAAAGATTGAATTAGTGACTAATGAGTTTAAAAATTTCATTTTCAATAATACATTGTAGATAAAAACAATATATCCATGAAACATGTAGTACTGATTAGTACTAAATAGTGCTAATAAAACAATAGAATTATCAAGAAATATGATTATTTGGTACTATTTAAGTTGCACAATAAATGTTTGTACTACTTCAGTTTTCAGTACAGTTAGTAGTACAAAGTAAAATCTTTTTTTAAAGGATATTCATAATTTTCTGCATTTATATATACTATCAAAACAGGTAGAGCTTTGTCCAGACCGTTAAAATTTCGAGCCCGCTGGAGCGAATTTTTGATCACGTGACGGGTTAAAAGTTATCACATGACGTACACGAGGGTAGCTTCCCGCGCTGTTTTCTGTGTTGGTTGTTATGTTAGTATCTTGAAATACGATTACCACCATTCTCTAAAATACAATCAATGATTGCCCTCTAATGTCATGGCAAACTGGTTTCCCTTTTTCATAATAGCGTCCTTTCACGTGTTTGCTGGCTGCTCATGTGATAGTTTTTAACCCATCACATGATCAAAAATTCGCTTTCTCGGGATCGAAATTTCAGCGATCCAATTGAAACTCTACCTGGTTTGATAGTTTATAAACCTCATTTTTAAAAAAATGAATGATACGAATGCTAAACTATATGCTTACCCTCTTATGTTCCCACTTAGAAGGAATAAATCTAGATTTAGGCTCTGGCGCATTGGTTAGTGGGTGCTGCATCTTTTCTCCAGTAAAGAAATCAACATAGGGCTGTAACAACAAACAAATCATCAACATATATCATTAAATGAATTTAATATAATTATGTGTGAAAAGTCTTGTGAAATAAGTGTTTACAAAACAAGTCAGTTTTTGTGTTAACTTTGTTGAAAATGTTATTATTTATACAAGCTTGTTGCTGATGATGCAATGATTGCAATAGCTTGAACATATTTTTTTATCCAATCTTTATTGCTGTTTTCCATCTAAAACAATGACAAATTTCAAATGGAGTGGATTTTTTTTTTATCAGAAAATACAACTTGCACTGTATCAGACATACAGCCTAATATTCCACAGTTATGATTTCTTTTGTGAATTTCTCATGAATTTTTAGTGAGTTTTGTAAGTTATATTCGATATGATATAAATATAATTTACCTCATAAGGATCATAGCCTGCTTCAGGGAACTGGTAGTTCTGTATTCTATTAATAATAGCCAGCTCTTCGTCATTCAGTATGACTTCTCTCATCGTTGTTTTATCTTTTACTGTTCTCCTGTAAGATAAATGTACTCCTTGTGAACACAGTTGAAAACTGAAACATGTCTACAATCTTGGGCAATGTTGACAAGATGTGATTTTTGAGTAAAAACTGCAAAGGGTATGAGGGCACCCCTTTGTAGTTTGATGCGAATAATGATGACTTTGTGACTGAAAACTTTTTTGTCTAAGATTGTCACTATTAACACAGTGATTTAGATGATGAAAACAATTATAGTGACAACCATTGATGAGTATGATGATGGTGATGGTGAAAAAATTTCAACAAAGTTGATGGTGGTGATAATAATTACGATGATTACAATATATTGTAACAAGAATAATTATAATGATGATAAAGATGGCAGTGGCCATCATATTCATTTTATATTACAGCAAAGATTTTTATGATTGATACAACAGCAACAAGAATAAGCATGATCATGATAATGATTGCAATTTTAAAGATGGTGGAGATGGTGGTGATGATGATAATATTGGCAACAAGGATGAGCTTGATGATGGTGTTAATGATGACAATAATGATGACAACCAAGGTGATGATGAAATGTCCACATGGCAAAATACATACCAGTAGTTTGGATCATCCATTTTTGATAAGAATTCATCAAGCTGAAAAATAATTGTTACAACACATGAGACATGTACAAAAAAAACTTTTGTGGAATACAGGGTATTCATACATATATACCATAGAGTATGCACAACTAAATTATTGTTACCTGGTCAGCAGTGGCTGGTTTCAGGATTTTCTTTCCATCCAGGTTGTAACCAATATGTGGATAGTCATTGTACCATTCTATGGGGATATTACCAACAGTATTTCTTGCATCCTATTATAAAGAAATATTTATATAAATACAATACATTTGCACACAACAGGGTTTTTTTTTTGGTGGGGGGGAGGGGGGGATTTTTGTGAATAGGAGTAATTATTTCATGAAAAGCATGTTTAACAGTATCTTCAATGATACTTTTTGAGTAGCCATGGAAACAATTGTGGGGAGAGGTTTGTGATTTGACCACCAAATTACTAATAACTTTACCGTGTGTAGGTCCATAACACACTTCACACTTTTATCTGCCTTTTGATAGACCAGCAAAAATGAGTTAATGGGGATTGCAGAGAAGATATGCCATAGGTCCAATGTCCATTACCATTTAAGATATTGTATAATCTTTTTTTAAATATTATTATAATTCCTTTATTCTAAATAAGACAGCTACAATACTACTACTATTACATTACAATACAATATAATACAGCTCAATACTACTGCTACTTTTACAAAGATATTACAGTTATTTCCTGTTATTATCATTAGTTACATTGTCTGAAACAAAAAAACAACATATTTAAACTTATATTATTTGTTTTATAGCTTTGAATTTTGTCAGGTGGAACTGCTTATTATTATTTTTCACAGCAATACAATATTCAATCCTTTCATAGTATTTAAGGTATGCTTTAAAACCATTAATTTCCAACTGACTTCCATTAAGCTTTGCTCTATAGATATATAATTCAAATAAACGTAACAAAAAATTGATAAATATAGAAGATTTTGTTAATGGACATGGCCCTACAATTAATAAAAATAATAAATAAATAAATAAATAAAATATTGTATAATATCATTAATAAAAAAAACCTATTAGATGTCACACATTCTGATTGGTTGAGGGACAACCTTCATTTTCCTGTTGATTCATTTGTATTTTTTATTTTTTTTAATAAAAAACTTGCTTTCTGTGCTGTATTTAGTTATAAAGCACTTTGGGATTGTCAGAACACTCAAGAATTATTAATATTTGAGGAGCACTCTGCTTCGCGTTGTGTTTCTCTAATACTTCTCTAGTGTTCTAACACCACCTCCTTTATAACTGTATACATCACTTGCCTTTTTGTCCTAATTCACGATGGAGGATGAAAGAGTGGCCAGCTTATTGAATATAAAATCTCCAAAATTGTATTATACTTTACCTCTTCATCTGAAGTATTGTCATCATCATCTGTTTTGGCCATTGCTGGTACGGTTTTACTGTCATCTGTTTTGACGTCTTTGTCAACATTATTGTTCTCTGTTGGTTTTTGTTCTTCTTGTTTCTTGTCGGATAATTTATCATTGTCTGATACTTCATCATCATCATCTTCCTCATCTTCCTCATTATTTTCATCTTCATCATCTTCATCTTCATCATCCTATATAGATAGATATAATAAAAAAATGTATTGACAAATAACCAAAAATATATGTTTACTGAAACTCATTTTCAACTATTTATGAATAGGGCCTGTATGTCTCATACATACTAACTACTACTCCTCAAAAATTGTAAGCTGCATGGCTGCAATATGCACCTTATTGCAGTTTTATATGTTTTGTGAACTCAGACATTCCATTGGCTAGTTGTGAAATGTTTGTTTTCACCAATCAAAACTAGTTAGTTGGCACCTTTTGTATTTGATTGACAGCAGCGAAATACATATTTATTATTCATTTATTTATTAGTTACTTCCATTTAGTGTACACAACTAAAAGACATAAACAAATAGACATTTACACAGTAGCACTAAATGAGGGGCAAAATGAACAGACATTTAGTCCCAGCAAAGTTAGCTTAGTTATTTCATAAGTAGCTGTTAGACAAGAGAATTACAAACTGTGATAAATAACAGTCTATACATAACTGATGGTACACAGTGCATGCAGCGAGTGACACATGTTCACATAGCTTTTCATAAACATGCAACCACCAAGGCTGTTGTCAATTGAAAATATCAGTCTTGCTGGGCTTGAAATAGGAAAACAATTTAGCCTGCCACTTCCAGATAAAGAAACAGTGAGATGTGATTTCCAGTAAAATTCCACTGCAATTTTATTATCCATTTGGCAGTTCATAAGGTTTTTTGTCTGACAAACTTTAAATGTGGTCTGGCATTTGGCCATTGGCAGGCAGCTATTTCGAGCCCTGTCTTGTGACCTTTGATATTTTGATTGAGGGCAGTTAACAACACTTATTACAAGGTGTTGTCTGATCTACAATGGCTGTGTAATTATGAAAGGCACTGTGATATGTACAGATAAAGGTGAACTTACATCATCTGATATGTCTTCTTCATCATCTGATGTCTCCTCTTCATCTTCTAGACCTGAGTAATAGCTTTCATCACTGTCTGACGAATCTGCAATCTCATCTTCATCATTATCAAGTGATTTATCTTTGATGCCAAACAAATCAAGCGGCTTCTGAAGACATAAACACTTTATTTATTTGTGTACTTGTTTTTAAAATAAATTCCAAAAAATGCTGTTAAAGAACTCTAAGTACCCAGGGTATCCAATATATTTGATTAATTTGATAATCAATAACAATCAATACCAATCGATATCAATAAATATTAAAACGATTTGTGTGATTACCGATAGCTTAGTTGGCATTAATTCATATTTATAATATCGTTATTATTTTGGAAACGTTTTTGATTATCGATTATTCATCGATTGGCCGATACGAATCGAAATCAATTATACCGATTGAATTCCAGATGATCGATTTTATCGATTGGATACAGCTAGCAGACAACTGCATCCACTACGATAAATGGTGGCTCACGTGTTCATTGTTGATGATGGAGGAAACTCGGAAAACCAGCTGAAAACTCTCTTTGTATTAAAGATAGAGAACAGAACATCAAACACTTGCACATTATGATAGTTAATCAACCTTATAAGACCTTACGTCTTCAAAAAAGTATGATCTATTTTTACCTCTGTCTCTGTCGCAGGTCTTCGCGATTTGTCTCGATCCTCGTTTGTCAATCGTTTTGGCATTTTTACAACTTGATTGTTCCTCAGATATGGCAGTGATGGCGCTATTAGCACTATCAATTAAAATGACTTACTTCTAGCCGTCAAGAAGGGACAATGTGTGACTAAAATCAACGAAAAAGAGAAAGAAAACAGAGAAAAACACAAAGTTTGTCCGCCATGTGCAATTAGTCGACCCAGTCTCCGGCCGTGTTTTGGGAAGGTAAACCGCTGGACTGATTAGCACTTACGACCACTCCTTACGAAATGGCCAAAGGTTGTACTTGTTCGCTTATTGTGACAATCCTTTCCATAAAAATCGTCGTTTTAGCTATCATTGTGTACTTCACAATTCCTGGAGTACCAGAACCTCCACTATTTGCTGAAAACAACTGGTTTGGTAAAGGCGACAGACAACTTGAGGATACTTCTATCAAGCCTTTTGCAGTATCGATATCTCAAGAAACTCTCGATGATTTGAAGCATCGGTTGGTAAATACACGATTTTTCGATGGTTTAGAAGGCATCCAATGGGAATATGGCACTAATAAGGACTTCCTAGTCAAGCTAACTGACTACTGGGCTAAGGATTACGATTGGAAAACCCAAGAAAAACTATTGAACACTTTCCCACAATACCATTCAACCATCGATGGTCTGAAAGTTCACTTCTTGCACATAAAGCCACAAGTTAAACCAGGCCAGACGGTGGTGCCCATAATGCTTATTCATGGATGGCCGGGATCGTTTTACGAATTTTACAAAGTCATACCACTTCTCACCAAAGAGTCACAGACTGGGAAGTTTTCCTTTGAGATAATCTGCCCGTCCCTTCCTGGCTATGGGTTCTCAGAGGCCGCCCATAAACCAGGACTTACTTTAACAGCTACAGCTGTAATGTTCAGTAAGCTGATGGCAAGACTGGGGCATGAGAGGTACTATGTTCAGGGCGGTGACTGGGGGTCTGGCGTTGCAAGAGCTATGGCCATGGTCAATAAAAGGCATATCAAGGGAATTCATTTGAACTTTTTCACTGTGAATCCTCCCTATGGCTTATGGTCCTACCTGTTAGGGTACTTCACATTGCCAACATATGAACACAACAAAATATTCCCACTCAAAGATTTGTTCTTTGGTTTACTGCGTGAAACTGGATATAGTCATATACAAGCCACCAGACCAGATTCTCTTGGTGTTGGCCTCACCAATTCACCTGCAGGTCTGGCAGCATACATAGTGGAAAAGTTCTTTGTTGCTAGTGGTTGTAAACTGAATGAAACTTCTGCCTGCTTAGAGGCTTGTTTTACCAAAGACGAACTGATTACCAACATGATGCTCTACTGGTTGACTAACACCATGACCTCTGCTATGAGGTATTACAAGGAAAACCTAGCCAGCAGTGTAGCCTGGGATATTCTAGGCATTCCCATAGATGTACCGTCAGGGTTGGCTGAATTTCCAAATGAGATGTTCGTAGCTCCTAAACCATGGGTTTTGTCAACATTTCCCAACAATATACAGTATTCGTTGCTGGAAAAGGGAGGCCATTTTGCAGCGCTAGAACAACCTGATCTGCTTGTCAAAGATGTTGTTCAATTTGTTGAGAAAGTTGAAGGAATAGCATTGAAAAAAGATTAGGTAGGCACCAAGTCAAAAACTCTCAATTTGTATAAAAGAAAAGGAAGGCAGAAAGAATGAAGAGTAAAAAAACACACAATCAAACCCAGCAACAATTATATCCAATTCTTTATTTATCAAACAATGCTACAAAATATTTTTTGAATCAAACAATATAAAAATCTTTACTATTTTCTAACTAAAATTATTGATTAAAATATTTTAATAAAGTCTATGCTGAATTAGCATGTGCACTTGGTATGGTAGAGTAGACGTACTAAATCCGGGAAACAAATATTACTAATTACTGCTAAAAAGTGTTGATGAGACAATAGAGAACAAAGGAATTAGCATTTAGCACCTATTTTGTACTATATTTGTCTCATGGATTAAGTGTGTTTACTCTACTTAAAACATTTAACAATATTCTATTAACAGCTCTTACTTCTCTTACTAGAACCATATCATTGTTTTCAGATGGGCCCTGGGTTATAACACTGTTCTTCCTCATTCTCCTACTCAGTCATTTCTCTCTGAGAGGGACTGAGCAAGGGTCTATAATAATTTTTCCTCTCAAGAACCCAACTGAAGTAATACAAAAAAGGGATGATTCTGAAGAAACATTTGGAGTAAAAATGGTAGTTTATACACCATAAATATAACCATCTCAATGTCAGTATCTCTCACATTTGTCTAAAATCTGCTGACATTAACTGTTTGTCTTTTCTATGAACCAGCTCCCGTTTATTATGGTGCATAAGGGACCGTTCATTATTTATCGGAAGGGGGGGGGGGGGGGGGGGGGGATGGGTGATAAAATGGGGGGACTTGACATTTTAATGAGCCTGGAAAGGTGGGTCTTGAAATAACTGATGAGTTTTCAAGGAAATCAAAAAATATTTCCTCAGAGTGTAAGGGGGTCCTAAAAAAATATTTTGATTGAAAGGGGGGACTGCAAAAAAAGTGAAAATTTGCAAATTTATCACCCATCCCCCCCCCTGATAAATAATGAACATTCCCTAAGTTACCATTTTCCGTTTTGTAGACTATAGCAAGAGACTATAAATATCCTCATGTCTACACTCTACGGCTATGATACTTTAAAGACCAGAGGACTTTCCTGATTCAGTGTTTGTATTTAGTCATGTTTTTTTTTAACGTTTGTAATGTCTGTCTTTCTTACAAACCATCGGGAACAAGTTGTACAAAGCCTGAATAGTGCTACATATCCATGGGATAAATATTACAACTTCCATATTATATAAACTATTGACTGCAAATTTTGTAAAACTTAACAGAATTATAATGATACAGAACAATGTTTTGTCGGATTCAACAGATATCCAACGGATAAAACCTATACAAATTGTATACATCGGATAACTCTTATCCAGTTGGCAACTTTATCTAGGCCTCGTACAACTGTCCCCAGATTTACAAATTCCAAAGCGAGAAAGAAATAACTCTTGGTAACCTAGGTTACAGCTATAATGGTTATTCAAGTAAATCTTAAAACTATATCCTATAAAATGGTATTTTTCACAACTATAACTTAACGTATATTTATCAAGATATTATATGCTGTGTTTATTGATAAAGGTGTATTTTTGGCAGTTTTGTATTGTAGATTGCACAAGGTGCTTACCTTGTGCAATTTGTGCTAAATTTTTGAAATAACAAAATGGGATACACAAGTGATATCAGAGACAATCTTAAAAAGCTTTAAAAATACAAAATCCTAAACATTATATTCTATGAAAATATCATTATTTAAAAAAGCTATTAACTATAAACATTTAACTGTTATCTTCTGTAAAGATTCAAGTTTGTTCATCGTGCGTCAGTCGTTGATTTGTCGTTTAATCTTATGTTTATCGTGTAGTAATCGATAGTTGTTCGTAAAGTGTTCGTCTGGGTTTTATTCGTCAACTCCTTCATACATCTTGGAGAGCTTGTCAAACTTTGTTCCCCATTGTTTGAGGAATTCAAATTCTTGCTCGTATTCATCGTCCTCCTCATTGTCCTCGATTTCACTAAGATCATCAACATCAGAGTCGTCACCCTCATAGCTGTAGACATGGATCTCATCAACAGCAAGGTAAACCTAATGAAGAAATACGGTAAAATATTATTGCAAGCACTGTAAAGTAAGACATATTATTATCATCATCACCCCACCACTATAATACCTATCATCATAATTACCATCCCATCGATATCTTCATCTCTATCATACTACCATCATCATCATATCATAATCATCATCCCTATCATCATCATCACTACCATCCTGATGTACCACCATAATCATCATATCATCATCCCTATCATCACCATCACAATCCCACTACCATAATCATCACCACCACCACCACCATCACAACCCCACCACCATCATCATTACCACCACCACCATCATCATAACAACCTCCCAACCACCACCATCACAATACCACCACTATCATCATTACCACCACCATCATCATCATAACCACCTCCCCACCACCCATCTTTACCACCACCTCCCAACATAATCATCATTACCACCACCTACCCACCACCATCACTCTAGTACCACTACCAGTATCATCATATCATCATCCCTAGCTTCATCATCTTTACCACCACCTCCCAACATAATCATCATTACCACCACCTACCCACCACCATCATCATATCATCACCATCACTCTAGTACCACTACCAGTATCATCATATCATCATCCCTATCTTCATCATCTTTACCACCGCCTCCCAACATAATCATCATTACCACCACCTACCCACCACCATCATCATATCATCACCATCACTCTAGTACCACTACCAGTACCATCATATCATCATCCCTAGCTTCATCACCTTTACCACCACCTCCCAACATAATCATCATTACCACCACCTACCCACCACCATCATCACCATCACTCTAGTACCACTACCAGTACCGTCATATCATCATCCCTAGCTTCATCACCTTTACCACCACCTCCCAACATAATCATCATTACCACCACCTCCCAACATAATCATCACCATCACTCTAGTACCACTACCAGTACCATCATATCATCATCCCTAGCTTCATCACCTTTATATACACCACCTCCCAACATAATCATCACCATCACTCTAGTAACAAGATCATCACCAACTTACCTCACGATCAGTGATCTTGATACGTGTGGTGATAAAGTCACCTACGTCATCACCATCGACATACTTCGGCATCTTGGATGGTGGACGAGCTCCAGTCAAACCAAAGGTAGGGCCATCATCTGGCGGTGCTCCCTGAAGCAAAGGCACCTTCTCTGGAACGTCAACAAGCCCCTCATCTGCAAGGCGAGGCTGTGTCCTTGGGCGAACAGGGCCAGTCGTCTCGATGTACGTGTACTTCATTAGTTTAGTGATGTCATAGCCGAAGTTGTCTTCCTCCCCGCCGCCTTCGTCGTGGTAGAGTCTGACGTTGTCGTGGACGTGGCCGGCGTCCTGGGAGTCGACGGGAACGACTAGCGGTACTGGTCGTCTCTTTAGGATAACGGCACCGACAATAGCTAGTACGGCTATCAGAACAACAAGAATTACAGCAATGACGGCTGGGTTAGCCCATCGACTACCTCTAGTACCTGAAGTCACAAAACTTGTATAAGCAACAAATATGAACTATTTGACTCCGACAATTTAATTATGGTTAAACTAATCGACCCTGATGAATAAATCATGGGAGATATTCAGACTAAATATGGTTATTCATCCAGAGGGATGTAAGATCTTAAACATCCCTGTGGAAACAATTGAAACCGATGTATTTATGATATTATTATAAGTAATAGCATGACTTGAGGGGGATTAGTAATTAAATGACCCAAAAGGCGATATAGGTTATGTTGAAGTCCCGACGCTGTAAGTGGTGGGACTAAACTTCCCGAGGCTTGAATGTAATCATGAGGGTTGATTAGACTAATCGTCCCTCATGAATATAATGAAAGAGTCCAAAACTTGAACCTTAGAGGTGTTCGCGGTCGCTTATGAGAGTGGCCGTTTAAGAGAGAGATTTATTACAGAGTTCATATGGGAAACAAAACGAAAAATTGAAAAGAGTGGTCGCTTACGGGAGATGGTTGCTTACGAAAGTGGTCGTTCAAAGAGAGTCTTTCTTATGTACAAATGAGTGTAAGTAATCTAACATACCAGGATTGGGGTTCATGATAATAACTCCACATCGCGGTCCCGTCCAGCCAGGCGGACATACACAGTATGGTGGTAAGGCATTAACACATGTCCCTCCATTCAGACAATGATTATTGACACAAGGACAACCATCCATTACATTCTGTCTTATAGTGACTATCGATGGATCACTTTGAAGGTCAGCTCCGTTTACACTTGCTCCAGCAATGCAACCTGTTTGAAAGGAGAATAACTCTTCAGATCATGACTTGTTTCTTACGACAACAATAATAATAACAATAAGGTCGCTAGTAGCCGCTTTCACACAAGGAGGACAAATCGTCTGAACGGACAAATCGGCTGAACGGACAAATCGTCTGGACGGACAAATTGTCTTATGACGGACAAAGCGTCTGGTGTAAAAACGGGACGAACTCAATTTGAGCCTAAAATTTGTCAATTCCGTCCTATAGTGTTTAAGGGGCCAATGCAAAATGCAATTGGTTCAACTGCCCTTCCCGCCCTAGAGGACAAAATCGTCTCAAGCTCGTCACGATTTCACATCAGACGACTTGTCCATCGTGATAAAAAGGTTGTGTGTCCAGACAGTTTGTCCATTTTCTTGTGCTAAAAACGGCTATTGTGAAAGGGGCACTTGGACCAAAAACAATGAAAATTCAAAATAAATTGGAAAGCGATAATGTATACATGAGAACGATTATAGATATGAAACTAACTAAACTTCATGAAAAAATTGAGCATCTTAAGCTCACTAGAACAAAAAAATTTTGTTTCAAAACTCAAAGAACAATAGGGTGAAGTAATTGACGTCATTTACCTCAAATTTCAATGCTAAAAAAATTGAAAACGTTTATCTGTCTCGTTAAGATATAAGCAAAATATTGCTTCGTGGTAATCATTGTGTCCATATAGATAGGTTTCAGTAAGTTTCAATTCATTTTAATTGATTTTGGCTTAAGTTCAACCAACTACTCACCTCCAAAGTCTCCTACCACATGAACAGGAGCTTCTCTTTTAGATCGTCTTGATTGACCATCACGACTTGATAATTGTAGACCCCTAACCTGGTCAGCTACCGCCAAGAAACCTGCCGAGTCTGATGCTATCTTTAGATAGGACGCTAAGCCCTGTACCCCTGAAGGCTCGACAGTATCAAGACCACCATGCTCACCAGGTGATACCACTAGGTTATTGGTATCAGATAGAATGGCTTCGATGACACGAACAACGGTAACGTTGGGTAAACCACCTATAGCGAGATTTATAAGTGAATCAATCAATCAATCAATCAATCTATCAATCAACCAATCAATCAATCAATCAATCAACCAACAAACAAACCAATCAATCAATCAATCAACCGATCAATCAATCAACCAGTCAATCAACCAGTCAATCAATCAGTCAATCAATCAATCAATTAATCAATAATAATAATAATAATAATAATAATAATAATAATAATAATAATAATAATAATAATAATAATAATAATAATAATAATAATAATAATAATAATAATAATAATAATAATAATAATAATACATTTCTTAATAATACATAGCGCGCCCCATTAAATCTCGGTGCGCTTTACAAAAATAAAACGAAAAATGAAAAATTACTATGAGTCAAAAAGAAAAGTTTTTAACTTGTTTTTGAAGGAGGATAAATCAATTAATATATATGGTAAATTAACCAATTATCACTTTTATTAGTCAATCAATTAATCAATCAATCAATCATTCAATTAATCAGTAGGTAAATGAAATAATGCACCCATTAATCAATCAATAAAACAACCATCAACCAACCAATCAATCCACCGAATCGAAATATGGCGAATTGTTTTGGATAATTCAAAACAATAGTATTGTTCTTGACTAGAACATGAGGATAGCCAGTCAAGAACAATAGCAGGCTGCCATATTTCGATTTGGCTTTCCCTTCCTCCCTCTTTCCCTTCCTCCCTCTTTCCCTTCCTCTCTCTTTCCCTTCCTCCTTCTTTCCCTTCCTCCTTCTTTCCCTTCCCCCTTTTTCTTTTCTCCCTCTCCCTTCCTCTCTCTTTCCCTTCCTCCCTTCCTCCCTCTTTCTTTTCTCCCTCTTTCCATTCCTCCCTCTTTCCCTTCGTCCCTCTTTCCCTTCTTCCCTCTTTCCCTTCTTCCCTCTTTCCCTTCTTCCCTCTTTCACTTCCTCCCTCTTTCCCTTCTTCCCTCCCTCAATCCCTCCTTCGCTCCATCAGCCGTTCAGTCACTCCGTTCAGTCATTCCGAGTCAAAGTCCGATCAATCTAATTGTTCAGTCGATCTATAATTCAAGATAACTTAATCAATATTTGTACTAACCTGCAAAGAGGGTTCCTCCACCCATATCGATAAGCGTACGTTCACCACGAGTACTACCTTCTTCATAGCCATCATAATCAAACTGGAACGTAGCACGGTTACCTTTACGTGTGATTATTACGGTATGGTACTCGTTATCCGTTACGTTAAGCTGCGGGAAACTCAGGATTAGGATACGGTTACCAAGACGCAACAGGTAACGTATCTTGTGGTCTTTAACCTGAAAATGTAATGTATCTTTTGTTAAAATAGACAATTATAATTATCAAGAACAGTGTAACGAAAGGTTACGTAACGAACGACAAGGAATAGCGCAATAGTACTTACGGTAACTAGTCGACACAATTATAATTATCAAGAGCAGTGTAACGCAAGGTTACGTAACGAACGACAACGAAAAGCGCAAAAGTACTTACGTTAAGTAGTCATCCCGATCAATAATCAACAACAATGTAACGCAAGGCTACGCAGCGATCGACAACAAATACCGCAAAGACACTTACGTTAACTAGTCATCGCAATCAATTATCAAGAAAAGTGTAACGCAAGGCTACGCAACGAACGACAACGAATACCGCAAAGACACTTACGCTAACTAATCAACACAATAAATAATGAACAACAGTGTAACGCAATGCAACGCAACGAACGACAACGCAGAACGCAAAGGTACTTACGTCAACTCGTTGAAACTCAGTTCCCATGCGATTCGACGAAAGGAATACTACTACATCAGATGAATCTTGATCGACCTTCACCTGCAGTGCAATATTTGTGTAGTATTTATTCAATAGTTTCTTTGGTGGTGGTAGCGTATCACGTCTCTTTCGCCTCGACGTCCTAACGAGATACTGCGTAAAGCTGTTAGCGAGATAGAAGCTAGCTTGACCTCCTATAAACATAACGTTCACATAGTTTAGATCATTTATTATTATTAATAATAATAATAATAATAATAATAATAATAATAATAATAATAATAATAATAATAATAATAATAATAATAATAATAATAATAATAATAATAATAATTAAAAAAATAATAATTATAATAATAATAATAATAATAATAATTAAAAAAACAAATAATAATAATTATAATAATAATAATAATAATAGTAGTAGTAGTAGTAGTAGTAATAATAATAATAATATTAATAATAATAATAATAATAATAGTAGTAGTAGTAGTAATAATAATAATAATAATAATAATAATAATAATAATAATTCACTTAGAATCAGCTAGGGTTGTAAAAATTGTTTTCTTTTATTTATTCATTGTTATTATTTTGAGGGCCATGTGTATATTATCTTTAGGTATTAAGTGTTACCCTCTTTAAATAAAGTATTCTATTCTATTCTATAATTTATTAAAGCGATCCATTACATACTTATATAGAAATAAAATGTCCTCTTCAGTTCCGTTCAGTGACCACGAATGATAGTTCCAAGTCGAAGTTCGAGTTGCTGTGCATGATAAATTATAGTTTTGCTATGTGTGCCAACTCTAACCTCGACTTGAACTTAACAAAAATTAACTTTTACCAAGCCATTTTCGTTTCCAAATCAAAATGGGTTTATAAAGAATCATAATGACACAAAAATAAAAACAGATCTTTTGAAGGTTCTTGTCGATCAACCTCAGCCTCGATAACATGTAATATACTTCTTAGGATTTGACTACAGTTCGCGGTAATTTAAGGAATGTACAAATTATCAGACAATTGAAACACTTTAAACTTCCACGGGCAGTCAAATTCTAAAGAATATATTACACGCTATCGAAGCTGAAGCTGCTCAATTTGAACGGCAAAATGGTTTGTAACTTACGGTCTCCACAATTATTGCCGCTATGACCCAAGTCGCACACGCAGATACTATCCCTGGCCATTAGAGGTTCACAATAACCTTTACCATTACAGTCAGGACATTTTTTGGCAAGCTCACAGCCTTTGGGTGCATTGTCCACATACAATGGGTTCTCAAGGTCATACATTCGACCATTGTCTTTGATGTTTCTTATACATCCTTTAAATCCCTTGTAGGGGATCTTGGGATACTTGAGGTTGGGGTTTTTAACGCCACCAATCTGTAGAGGTCCAAAGCCGTCCAAATACCTAGAATAAACAATAAAAATATATGAGAATAATAAATAATTTGCAATTATACTACAATAGCCCTCTTTACAGTTGCCTTCGCCATCTTAAAAGGTAGCCGGGCCTTGGCATCGAAGCGAGACAACTATGAGCTTGCAATGATAGAAACACGTGCATAATTGTCCCGCAAGGTGTTAAAGGTCTCTATCATTGCAAACTCAACGTTCGTCTCGCTTCGATGCAAAGGCCCGGCTACCTTTCAAGATGGTACAGGGAACAATGAAGGAGACTTTTGTGACGCGACTATCCCGTCTAAGTGTAATATTGATGTAATATTATTATATGGACTTTTTATGATTGTTGATTGAATACTGTAAGTACTTACACTGATCGTCCTAGTACCCTTCCATAGACATGACAAGACTTGCGGTCCTCAACTATTTTCCCATCTTCTTGACGGACTATTACAGCATTAGAACACTGGTCGATAATAACCTCGACCTCCTAATGAAAAAAGTGAAACAAGGCGTGTAAACAAGGAAACAAGCTAGCAACTTAAAGCAATACGTAAGTAAGTAGTAAGTAAGTAAGTAAGTAAGTAAGCAAGTAAGTAAGTAAGACATGGAGAAAAATACCAGTCAGTCAATAATTAGCAAAGCAAGAAAACCGATAAATATATAGAAGTAAAGTAAGTAAGTAAGTAAGTAAGTAAGTAAGTAAGTAAGTAAGCAAGTAAGTAAGTAAGTAAGTAAGTAAGCAAGCAAGCAAGTAAGTAAGCAAGTAAGTAAGCAAGCAAGTAAATAAGTAAGTAAATAAGTTAATAAGTAAATAAGAAAGTAAGTAAGTAAGTAAGCAAGTAAATAAGTAAATAAGTTAGTAAGTAAAAAAGTAAGTAAGTAAGCAAGTAAGTAAGTAAGTAAGTAAATAAGTAAGTAGGTAAATAAGAAAGTAAGTAAGCAAGTAAGTAAGCAAGTAAATAGGTAAGTAAGCAAGTTAGTAAGTAAATAAGAAAGTAAGTAAGCAAGTAAGTAAGCAAGTTAATAAGTAAGTAAATACTAAAGTAAGTAAGCAAGTCAGTAAGTAAGCAAGTAAATAAGTAAGCAAGTAAGTAAGTAAATACGGAAGCAAGTAAATAAGGAAGTAGGAAGTAAGTAAGAAAGTCAGTCAGTCAGTCAGTGAATAATCTATAGAAAATAATATCTAAGCAAGCAAGAAAAAAAAAGAAGAGAATGATATAACAGTATCATCGTAATTTGCGTCACATGCATCTGGACACACACCCTGGTTTATATGTCTTTCTACTGGGATAATTTTTCTGGATGTGATACAAGCTATATTATCGTTACCATGACAATGGTGACAACAATGAGGTCATTTCTCTTACCTTGTGATTGCGTGACACTTGTACAATGTGCCATTCACCATCATCAAGTCGAGGTCCTTTGTCCATGTCAATCACCACAGGCTCGTGTCCTAGCGAGATGTGTGTCTGAACCCGACCATCGACCAAGGCTAGGGCGATGAAGTCTTTAGCGCCATTATTAGAGCCTTCTACTAGAGGGCCTTGATACAGCAGTAAACCATCTCCGGTCTGAGTAATAAACTCGAACTCTATGTCGCTCATCTCATACGCAGTCAACTTAGGGACCCATATAAGAGAATTGCCGTAGAATGTCCTTGTTGTAAGCTCGCATAGCGGGCCGTGATATCCCGGAGGGCATTTACAGACATATCCCGGGCACTCAGGTACCGTAGGATAACACGTCCCTCCGTTTAGACATGGATTTTGTGGTTTGCATCTTTTAATTTTGCGGAAAATTGGTGAGTAGTTCGCCTTGAGTACTACATCCATTGAGACAATTGTTAGAGAGGAGTCTGGGGCAGGGACCTTACCGTAATCACCGCTGGCCACGCTGAACGCAGGCGAAGCTACGACGATATTTTCACACTTGCCAATTTTACGTTTTTCTTTGGCGCATTCATCGATTCCTATGGCGGATAACTTTAGCCCTGTAGATTGAAATCAAATAATTTGTTATTTGACAGGCAGCAACACTTATAAATAAAAAGCTGAGATTTGCTTAGCTTAGAACCCACAAACCATTCTACAATAGACCAGTTTCATGCTATTTAGCACCGCTGTACTATATGACAAAAGGCGCATTTGCACAGGGATAGCTTCAATTTAGAGTAAATTCAAATGTGTTTTCTATTGTTGAGCGACAACATTTTTTCGCGCTTGGCTTGGAGTTTGTGACTATTTTTGACAGCAAATCGAGGCTTAGCCTGTATAAATGCGCCTTTTGTCAAATAGTACAGCGGTAATATAGATAACGTGAAACTAGAGTATTGAGTGTGAACAACTAACAAGCTCGAACACGTAGAACAAAACAGTACGATTCGAACATGTGGAAAGAGTGCAAAGAACTCATAAGCCATTTGTGCAAGGGATCATGGGTAGCTAATGTATTTACGCATGGTTTCCATGGCCACAGGCACACATGTTAATGTGTTATCGAGTAATGGCCTTTTTCACTTTTTATAAGTATACAAACGACCATAATCCTTTGCGTAAATAAAGCACGTAAAATTCTTATCTGCTCGATTAGCCCAGCTATTCAGGTGCCCGGTACCTTTTTTCATATGTATATCTATATTTGAATGAACAAAGTATCTTTCTATCTATTTGTTTATACTTCATTTTGTAACTACTACCATTGGTACATATAAATTTATTGTATTGTTAAAAGGGGCGGATCCAGAAATTTGTCAGGGGGTGTACCAATTGCAAATGAAGGGCTTTTGTGGTGTTAGGGGGTTTGGTTTCTAAATGTCTTAAATAAAATAGGGGTAATTGCGGCGCTAGGGGGGTGTCCGTGCCTGAAGGGACACCCCTTAGATCCGTCATTGGTATTGCAATAAAACTTACCAAGACTTTTCAGGCTATTTTGTTTGCTCACAACAGCATTGATGATATCCAACGGTTTCTTGTACTTATCATCACCGTCACTTACAGCAAAGAATACATCAACAGATATCAGCATATCAACGGACGTTTGCACGCTGAACACCTGAACTGTACCACGTGACACTCCTAGAATATCAGCTATCGCGCCCACGAAGCGATCGTGGTAGTCACCCACGAAGTAGCCTGGTTTTCTCATATCAAGGAACTGAATCGCGACGGCGTTTTTCACGGCTTTTTCATCGATACGACGGACGAGGACTTCGACGTTTGACGTCACGGATGAACCTCCCTGTTTGACGGAACACTTCAGCTTGTATTGACCAAGAGGGATATCTTTGGGTGCGGTGATGTCACCTGAATTGCCGTTTATCTTGAAATAGCTACCGGGGTTTTGGGATTCGAGGGTGTAAGTGTTTTTGTCTCCCTCGTGGTCATCATCCTTGTAGTATGGTTTACCTGTAGTAATAATAACATTATAGAATTATTGTATATGATAGTTATAGAAACGATAATATTTTATTTTTTGCACACTAAGAAAATAGTTTAAATACATAGAATACATAATTATAAATATTATAGTTAATTATAATAGAAAATAAATTAAATAGCACAGAAAAGGTGCCGGTGGACTGGAGTAACTAAAGTTTTCGAGCCAGTCCACCAGTAGATTAAACAAGTGGTGAAAAGACGTGTTCCTTAATTATATAATTATAATAAGAATAAGAATATATATAATAACGTTTAGTAGAACTAAATAAAAGTCTAAATATAATTAATTAAGCACTTTTCTTTCATTTTTTTAATAAATGATATACGTGGGAGCAACTTTATAGACTCCTCAATTGAATTCCAGATTTGTATTGTATTGTAATAACCACAATAATGACAATAACATGCAAGTTAGAGAATAAGGTTGAATACAACAATATTAATAATAATGGTAATGGTAATGATGATAAAGATAATGATAACAATAGTCCTCTTCACAGTTCCCTGGGCTATTTTAAAAGGTAGCCGGACCTTTGCATCGAAGCGAGACGAACGGTGAGCTTGCAATGATAGACCTTTTAACACCTTACCGGACAATTATTCACGTGCCCCTATCATTGCCAGCTCAACCGTTGTTCTCGCTTCAACAGAACGGCACAGCTTCCTTTTAAGATGGCGCAGGGACCTGTGAAGGGGACTATTACAACGATAGGGATTATGATAATGATAACAATAATGATAATTATAATGATACTGGTACTGATAATATGGCGATATAGTTAGAGATCGTTCATATAACAACTAAAATGGTCGCTGTAATCATATTGACAGTAAAAAAGATAAAGAGACGATGTTGGTACGATGATAGTTTATAGAAAAGGAGCATGCGTAATGTTAAATTACGAAACGTCTCAGTTGAACATCAGTAAGGTTTAATCCCCGTATCCACACTGTCCACACGGGACTGTAGCCCTTACACGGCTCGTAATTTACCATCAAAGATGCTCGCTAAAACCAGATTTATTATCGATGCACTACATACTTCCTTACCTATTACTCCTCCTTCGAATTTCCCTTTGTATGCGTTGACAATAATCAAGTTAGAGCCATCACTGGGTGAGTTATCATTCTCATCAAGGACATCGACATAGATATACGTAAAGTTGGTCAGTTTAGTTCCGGTACTTTCAGTTGCTAGTACCCCAATCTTCCAGACTCGATTCTTCTCTCGATCAAACGGTCCATATGCGTAGACGTCTACGCTGTCATTCGTGTAAGTCCCGGTGTCGATTCTAAAGTTATCCCCTTGTGTACCGTTCTCTAACTTGAAGGTAATTGTACGGCCACGCTCGTAATCGTCTGGATCGATAGCGCTGAGTTTCGTTACGAACTGCCGGGCGTTTTCGTTTTCTCTGATCTTCGCCACAAACACCGGTGGTACAAACCACGGACCGTTGTCGTTAACGTCCTTTATGGTTAGATTCACATCCCCGGTACCGGTAAGTCCACCCGGGTCTTTAGCAGTGACTTGGAGGTTATGTACCGGTATAGCTTCCCGGTCGATAGGTAGACGGTTGGTTATGATACCGATACTACGGTTTTTAGGGTCGGGTTTGATGACAAAGATATCGTCAATGTTACCACCGGTGATCGAGAATGTGATGTTTCCATTTGGACCACTGTCCTTATCGATCGCTGTGACTCTTATTATCTCTTTTCCAACCACATTAGTTTCTGGAATTGTTTTTGCGTACTTTTTAGGGATAAATATCGGTGCGTTGTCATTAGCATCTGTCACTTCAATTTCAACATAAGCTAACGACTTTCCTTTCTTCGGTGGATTACCACGGTCGTAGACTTCTACTGTAAGCCGGTATGACTTCTTAGTCTCGTAGTCAAGTATACCGGACACGAGGACTGTCCCCTTAGACGGGTCCAGGTAGAACGCAGCCGGGTAATTCCCGTCAATAACCACGAATTCCATTTCAGCATTATACCCGGTATCTTTATCCGTTGCACTAACAGCAGTTACCCGGTACCCGGGTGGTGCTCGTTCAGATACGATACCCTTATAAACCTTAGAGGTAAACTCAGGAGCAAAGTCGTTCACATCTGTGACGATAATCGTGGCATCGACACTACCCGATAGCTTTGGATTACCACCGTCAGTTGCCTTGACGGTTACTTTAAAGCGATCTGGGGGTGTCTCCCTGTCGAATTTAGCAAGGCTTGTGATTTTCCCAGTTGTTGGGTCGATTTTAAATTTCCCGCCAGCAGAGTTGGTTAAAGTGTACGCAACCTTAGCGTTGTTGCCGGCGAGCGGGTCGTCATCGTCGACGGCTTGTATGTACATGACGCTAGTCCCTGCTGGTTGGTTTTCTTTGATGTAACCGATGTATGGAGACGACGGAAACCTAGGAATGAAAAGAAAGGGTATATTTCTTAATGATTATGATATTGAATTTAATATTAGAACTAGAGAATCGAGGCAAAATATTATTGTATTTGAAATAAAACTCCTAGACTATAAAAAGAAAAATAGAAAAAAGGATTGCCAGAAAAAATTGTAAATTACACATTGTAGATTTCATATATATGTTACGTCATTGTTTTGTCACGTGATCAGGCATGTGCCACCAGGCGCGCTGCCAGACTACGCACTCTTTGGACCTGGCAACAGGTCAAAATATTGTAAGCAAACTTACACGTTTTCTCAGTAAAATTCTACTGCTAGATGTTCAAAATGCGTGTCTCAGTTCATTATTCGCCTAGAACGGATCGACGTTTGAAGAAAAAACCACACTCATGTAACAAAATATTAACGTATTAGTATTTTGTACTTTATTTTTAGGCCACTGGCATTATCTGTATTATTGCACAGTTTGGTATTTGTAATTATAATTGTTGGGGATTTTGTAACATTTTTTCGTGGCTTAATTGATTGGGATTTGTGAATATTTTGACAAAAAATCGAGGCGGAAAATGCGCTTTTTGTCAAATAGTATAGCAGAGATAGATAACGTGAAACTGGAGTATAGGTGGAAGTACAGTGACGTATTTTGTTATAGTTTTGCCAACCAACCATTGTTATTAGAACAAAGAAAATCAAAACGTCTATTGTGCAAATGGTTGGCAAATTAGCATCACAATACCAACATTTGTAAACACTACGCTCACATATTGACAATTCTATCCATACCTTGGTGCGTTATCGTTGACATCAGTCAAGTTGACCATCACCTCAGCGGTTGTCTGATGCTTGCCATCACTAGCTACCACACCAAAGGCTTTCACAGGAGCAGCCTCCCTATCAAGCTCGGTAGTACCCGTCTTAATTTCACCACTAGGAGTAATAACAAAGAAACCTTTTCCCCGTTTATCTATGGTATATTTCACATACGGGCCATCAACATCGGTTGCCGTTACCGTGGTTACCGGTACGTTAGGTTTGGTTTTCTCTTTGATGACAGCGGTGTATAGTGGTTTGGAGAAGACTGGAGCGAGATCGTTGACGTCAGTGACCTGTTGAGAAGAGAAGGAACTGGTTCTAGTTGTTGTATTATTACAAAGTAATTGTACAAATGTGATAGGAAGTCTGACAATTTGTCATCAGAAACTGGAAAGCAGCCAAATACTGACTGACCAGAATATACAACCAACAGCAGTGATGATAATGATGATGACGATAATGATGATGATTATGATGATAATGATGATGATGACGATGATGATGACAATAATGATGATGATGATGATGATGACGATGATGATGACAATAATGATGACGATAATGATTATGATGATAATGATGATGATGGCGATGGCAAAGATAATGATGATAATAATAATTATAATAATAATGCATGATGCTCACGATAGTGATGAAGATAATGCTGATGATTATGATGACAATGATGATGATAATGAAGCATGATGCTCACGATAATGATGATGTTTTGAAGATGATGAAAATATCATAAATGTGAGCATAATCTAGTCTAGGAAACTGGATATAAAACCAACAGCAATGATGATAATGATGATGATAATGATGATTATGATGATGATGATTATGATGATGATGATTATGATGATAATGATGATGATGATGACAATGATGATGATGACAATGATGATGATAATGAAGGATGATGCTCACGATAATGATGATGTTTTGAAGATGATGACCCTATTGTAAATGTGAACGTAATCTAGTCTAAGAAGCTGCAGTGATATCGATAAGCTGTATATAGTAAGCTTAGACCTATAGAGCGAAAACACTAAAACAATGAAATGAAAACTAAATAGTCATTACACCTACTTGCAGTAAGGTTGTCATACAAAAATATACATTTGTTATAAAGAAAATAGAACATTTGTGATTTAGTACGATAGGAATTGATTAAAAGACAAAAGAAGATCACTCAAGCTGAACTCTCTCTTTTGTCTTTTAATTAATTCCTTTCGCACTAAATCACAAATGTTCTATTTTCTATGTGACAAATGTTCTCTTTTGTATGACAACCTTACTGCAAGTAGGTGTAACTAATAGGTGGATTGCAACCTATAGGTGAATTCCCAGGAGAACGAATTGATCAAAAGAACCACCAGTCACGGTGATGGTTTTCTTTTGTCAACACCACTAGTATGGCTGCCATTTCTTTTGTTCAATTCACTCCCCTGGGAATGGTTGCAATCCACCTATGGTTTCTATTTAGTCACATTTAATGGTTGATCTAGTCAATCTGTAGTCTATTTGACAGCAGTTTTATTAACTCTTGCCAGTCTATGAGAATTAAAATGAAATTTTGACACGACATGTACTTACTGTGATTGTAACTGTTGCGGTGTCACTAAACTTGCCATCAGTTGCTGTTATTTTAATATTAGGGTATGCCTTCACAGCCTCGTAATCAAGTTCACCACTTACAACAAGCACTCCTTCCTTGCCTTCGGTTTTGACATCAAACATACCAGTAGGATCTCCGCCGGATATAAAATACCTCAAGGCGGCATTATCTCCCACATCCTGATCAGTGGCGTACACGGTTACTATTGATGTGCCCTTTTTAGCGTCTTCTGGGATAGAACCTTTGTATGTTTCTGGTTTGAAAACCGGTGGTTGATCGTTCTGGTCGACAACGATGATGTCCACAGAAGCTGGTTGCGCATTTCCACCGCCGTCCGTCGCGATCACGGTAACAACGTAACCTGGATTCTGGGTAATAGAATTTCAGTTGGGTTACAGGATTTACTTTTAAAGTAAAAATCAGATTAACTAGGCGCAATTAGTGCGTTTACTCAGGCTACACGTCATAGAGTAGTTGTGGTTTACAACGATAGACACATAGGCTACCCCGCAGGGCAGCCTGAGTAACTAAACACTAAAAGCATGCAGCATTATTATCACCAAACAAATCATGTTTTCTGTAGTTACAAAATACTGTGGACAGTAATATTTTAGAAATCGTGTATCGTTAGCAACCTGAAACAACTCTCTAACTGTAAGACGTTTGACTGATTTGTAGGCTCAGTCCCAGCCGTGGTGGCTTCGTAGTATCGCGGGCGCAAGTAGCCACCACGGCTGGGGACTGGGATTAACTGATTTGTAGACAGATAAACTTCGCGTAGTTAGAGAGTCGTTTCACATTGTTCAACGAACAATAAACGGTTACTGAAATATTTTTCGATGACCACGGTTTTTCGATTCGCACTGTAAATTGGTATTACAACTAGTATAGTGCGAAATACTGCACGCTTGAGTGTTTGTAACATTATTGTTTTCTATATTGCGTGCTGTTACATGCTTTTAATGTTTGCACTATTAAAAAAAAAATAGAAAGCGCGCGCTTGCTATGTGCAATCATAAAGTACGCGATGATTGTCAGAACATGAGCTAAGTATTAAGAGATGCACGAACAAATGTAGAATAAATACTAGATATTGCATGCTTTTGTTTGCACTCCTTTGAAGAAATAGACAGCACACGCTTCAATGTGGAAGAAATGTCTGGGAAAATATCTTACAAGTAGGGAGATATTTACTAACCTTTTCTCTGTCTAACTTAGTCTTAGTCGTAATGAGTCCAGTATTAGCATCAATAGTAAAGTCAGGGTAGTTCTTATCAAGAGAATATGTAACCTTCCCACCATTGCCAGTATCTTTATCATAGGCCACCATCTCAATGACACTTTCACCGGGATTCTTATTTTCCAACACTCTCGCCTTAGCTGACTTAACTCCTAATATAAACTTTGGTTTAAAATCATTGATGTCTAAAACTTGGATGATGACTTTGCAGGTGGAATACAGTGCGTCTGCGCCTGTTTCCTTGGCGATGACGTGGATTTCGTACTGTTTTTTAGGATTGGTGATAGTTTCATAGTTAATACCAACCGAACCAGTAGAAATAACGCCAGTGTTAGGATCAACTCTGAAAAGCTCGTTCGCCAGTGGATTGGTATTAACAGCTTGGTATAAAATAACACCTCCAGCCTTTGAAGGCGTGGCTTTGACGGTCAACACATACGTACCAATTTTGACATTCTCCTGTACTTTTCCTTTGTATGTATACTCGGTGAATTTCGGAGGTGCACGACTAGAAACGAAGATCTCGATGTCTGTCGTATAGAGCCTGTTCTGTCCGGGTTGGTCGCCAGCTCTGGGCTGCTTATCGCGTGCGGCGACTTTGAGATTAAACGTCTTTTTGGTGTACTTAGTGAGATCAGCATTAGTGGAGACGACGCCGGTGTTGGGATTAATCTTGAAGAGGCTACCGTCGTTCTTTACCATAGAGTATTTGACTCCAGCGTTCAAGCCAATGTCATTATCTGTTGCCTGGACGGTCATTACATCCGTTCCATTTGGAGCAGTGTTTTTGACGCTTCCATAGTACCTTACCTCAGCGAAGAACGGTCTGTTATCATTCACATCAAGGACATTGACTTTTAGGTAACAGTAACTCAAAAGCCTTTCTGAAGGCTGCTGGGAGATGGTTCCATCCTCCGCCTTGATAATCATATACAGAGGATCAGAGACTATTTCCTTATTTTCTCTGTCAAGGCTTGTCAAGGTGCGAATTTCTCCTGTATTGGAGTCAATCTGGAACAAGCTCTGTGACTTAGCATCCATGATACTGTATGTGATACGTCCATTCTTTCCCCTGTCCTTGTCTGTGGCTGTTAGTTGTACCAGTCTGTGGCCTTTAGGAAGGTTCTCCTCGATGTTCGCCGGGGATTTTGTTTTACAGTCTTGGAATATTGGTCGGTTGTCGTTGGCGTCGTCGATGTTAATCGTGACTGTAGCAAAGTTGCTCAGTCCTTCAGGATCTTCGGCTTTAACCTAAACACAACAAATTGAGTCGATATTAGATACAGATATTGATGATCACTCGAGGCTTTTTAGTGATTTTCTACAATAGTCCCCTCCACAAGGTCTAATATAATTACAAAGGCAGCACTTTCTTCTCAGCTATTTTTGGACTCTGGGTACTATTGAATGAATGAATGAATGAATGAATGAATGAATGAATGGATTAATAAATGAATGAATAAATAAATAAGTGAATGATTGAATAAATGGATGAACGTATGAATGAAAGTAGTCAATAGTCCTTCTCACAGTTCACATCGATCAACCTCAGCCTCGATAACATGTAATATATTATTTAGAATTAATAATAATAATAATAATAATAATAATAATAATAATAATAATAATAATAATAATAATAATAATAATAATAATAATAATAATAATAATAATAATTAATAATAATTAATGTGCGATATTACAAAAGTCTGGAAAAACATCCCAACAGTAGTTTACAGTATCCATACAAGTATCATCCAGCAACTATTAACAACGAAAGTATATAAAGTAAAGAAACTGCAAGGAGAGAATGATGATCTTAAATGCAGATTTTGCCGCGATAAACACGAAAATATAACTCATATCATGTGCAGCTGCCCTGCCATAGCCCAATCACTCTACAAATCTAGACATGACCACATGCTTAGGCCTGTATATTATGCAGTCCTAAAGAAGTTTAGATTGATCGATGATGAAGACAAAACAACACCCTGGCACAAAGAACCACCACCAAAGAGCTGCATCGAAAACGAAAACGCAAAAGTGCTATGGGATATCCCCATTTATCAAGACACAGCACCAAGCAACGGAGCAAACAAACCCGACATTATCGTATGTGACAAAGCGTGCAAGCAATGGATAATATTAGAAGGAACTATCTGCAATGTAGGAACAATAAAACAAAGAGATGAAATGAAAACTGCTAAATATACCGACCTGAGATCAAGTCTCAAAAGACTGTATCCTGGCTATAAAATCACACAGGTCAACATTGTGTTTGACTTTTTAGCAGGATATCACGAAAATTTGATAGACAATCTCTCTAGCATAGGAATAACAGAAGGACTAACTATTATAAGAAAGTGCCAGAAATGGGTTATCTCACAGAACTGTGAGATTGTTAAACGTTTATACAATTATTAGATATGATCATGTACATCTTTATAAGTTTAGACACACAGATATTTGCTTAGGCAATCTATGCCCGCAATATTTGTTCACAGAATGTAAAAACATAGTCTGAAGTTTAAATAAACAATAATAATAATAATAATAATAATAATAATAATAATAATAATAATAATAATAATAATAATAATAATAATAATAATAATAATAATAATAATAATAATAATAATAATAATAATAATAATAATAATAATAATAATATTAATAATAATAAGGCTCACGGACACTAAAAAGAGCAAAATGTGATATTAAAAACATTGATTTAGAAATCGAAACAATAGAATGCCGCTTATAGATTTTAGTTAGTTTTACTTCATTTTTTTAGATTTGTATATTATATTTTTAAGTGATTGTATAGATATTTTTTATATACACAATTTTCCTCTATCCTTTCTTTGAATTTTCTAAATTAGTACTACTTTTATGCATGTAATGTGACAACGATTTTAGATACACGATGTAATTTTATATAAATTTCAATGATTGTAATTATTATTATTAAAATTATTATTATTAAAAAAAAAATAATAATAATAATAATAATAATAATAATAATAATAATAATAATAATAATAATAATAATAATAATAATAATAATAATAATAATAATTAAATAATAATTTTATTTCACAATAATATAAAAATATATAAAACTATCTAAAAAAAATTTACAATTTCGATTATATATAAATATACAAATTACAATGCATTCAATTTATAAAAAGGATCATCTAAGAATGTTTAACTAAATATATACACTATTACAAATCTAATTCTGATCAAACTAATACAAACAAATAATACAGATAATAATAATAATAATAATATAAAAAGATAGAAAAATAAATAAAAGTCTAGCTTATTCGGGCAATAGCGTTATCGAGGGAGATGTCTACATTTGTTGTATAATAATAATAATAATAATAATAATAATAATAATAATAATAATAATAATAATAATAATAATAATAATAATAATAATAATAATAATAATAATAATAATAATAATAATAATAATAATAATAATTTATTTCTTATATAGCGTTTCTTCCATAAATGCCCAGAGGCGCTTTACAATCTTAAAAAAAGAAATATATAACAGTTGTATAGTTGTATAATAGAATTGGACTACAGCCCGTTGTAATTAACGGAATACACATACTATCAAACAATTGCAACACTTTAAAATTGTGGTCAAATTCTAAAGAATATATTACACCATAACAATGCCGAGGTTGATCGACGAGAACCATGAAATGGTCTATCATATGAAAAGTGCTTTACCTTCAGAGTAAACTGTGTCTTCGAGCTCGGTATGGACGTTTTCAAGCTGATAACACCAGTATTAGGCTCAACAGCAAACTGCGCATTTCCACCTGAATATGTCACGGTTTGTCCATCGAGATCAACAGCCTTGACTGCAGCTAACGGTATACCAATTGAAGCTTGCTCGGCAATATGGAACGTGTAAGTCGCTTGTGGGGTAAATATTGGTCGATTGTCGTTGATATTAGTGAGGGTTACGTTAAGATAACAGACACCTTGATAAACTTTCTTGCCTCTATCCGACGCAACGATCTTAATAAGATGCCATTTTTTAACCTCGTAATCTAAGACTTTATCGACGGAGACTTGACCAGTGTTTTCATCGATGGCGAACATGCCGCCATTTTTCTTATCAGGGTAGACAGAGTACTCGAGAACGCCCTGGGCGCAATTACACTGTTGAGTACAATCACAGTCATGCGCTCTAGCCGTGTGGATAATCTGTCCCGAGCCAGTGTTCTCGGGGATCTGGACCGAGTATAGAATTTGATCGAAGTAAGGCACATGATCATTTACGTCGATGACGTCAATGTGGACTTCAACTAACGACGACAGTCCTTTCGGGATTTGTTCGGAGGCTTCAACCTTCAATTTATAGACTACTTGATCACTTTCAAAATCAAGCAGGGAGTTTATCACGATGTTGCCGTTATCTAAAGCTTTAAACTTGTCCCCTGTGTTGCCTTCAGTGATTTTGTAGTTAAGCCGTGCTCCTGAAATACTTCGTGCCTTCACGGTACCAACCACCGTTAGGTAGGGAGCGTCCTCGGAGACTTTAAAACGGTAACTCACTTTAGAAAACCTTGGTGAAACCTGCCCTGACTCTGAAGCGTCGAGATTTAGTGTTATCGGAGTACTCATAAGCCTTGGAATACCGTAATCAAAAGCCTCTACGGGCATTTTGTAACGCCTATCCTGTACCGGCCCAGCTACTTCCAGTTGTTTTGTTTTGGGGTTAATCGTGAAAGGAGACTGCGGTAAAGAACGACGGCGACGTCTACTGTTCGTTTCCGGTTTATGAAGTTGGTATCCCACAAGCCCACTGGAACCTCCGTCATCGTCTTCAGCGTTCAACTGGTAGACCTTTGCGCCTGCGCGTGAGTTGGTATTTACTTGAGCAAACCGTGAGCGCGTGGTAAAGTATGGTGCATTGTCATTGACGTCCAATACAGTGATTTCGACGTCGACGTCATTAGTCAGGTCGGTACCAGGCTGCTTCTCGCGTACGGTGATGGAATGGAACCGCTGCTTCTCATAATCAAGGCTGTCGAGTAGAATGACGTCACCGTTTCCATGGATACTGAAATTGGCTTTTTCCGGGAACAGAAGCTCAATAGTTCCATTGGGAAGGTAGCGAGGTATACGAGCTATCACACTACCATTGGGAGTATCTTCACGAACATCGACCCTGACTGGATCTTGATCAGGTCGATAGTATACAAACACCAACCTGAAGTCAACATCATTCTCTTGTGGAGGCTTACCATTATCCTTAGCTTTTATTCCGAACTTGAAAGGATTGGAGATGCCAGTAAGGGGACGTTTGGATCTCAAGTTTCCTTTGGGATCCACTTCAAAGTATTTCTTGCCCTTGTCATCAAGTTCATAAGTGACATTATCTCCCTTATCCTTGTCGTAAGCTCCCAGCTGTGTAACGACTTCTCCAACAATAATGTTTGTAGGATTGCATCTTCCGATAGCTTTACGGTTAACAACTCCGTCCTTTTCACCTCTGAATGTTGGTTTATTGTCGTTGATGTTTATAACGTTGATGATGAGAGTTACAGCAGCGCTACGGTCTCTGGTATCACGTGCTTCTATCTCTAACTTGTACCGTTGTTTTTCTTCATAATCCAGTGTTTTTCTCGCGTCTAATTGACCTACAAAGAGTTCGATATGAAACGTAAGATGCAACATATAGCAGGAATGTGGGTGAATAGAGTAGCAATACATGAAAGTTAATAACAACAGCATAAAAACAACTGAAACAAGAAAACAAACAAGTAACCAAACTAACGTACAAACAAGCAAACAAACAAACTGATAAACTAATAAAAAACATATACACAAACAAACAAATAAATAAGCAAATTACTAAACAACTATTGAAATAAAAAACGACAGACAGGTAGACAGGCAATGACAGGCAGACACGCAATGACAGGCTAACGGGCAATGACAGGCAAACGGACAATGACAGAAAGACTGACATAAACAGAGCAAAAATAGAAGACATCCCAGCAATAACTTCAACAGCAACGTCAAACTTTTTCTTGGGATTTGTGCAGTCTTATTTTTTATATGGGGCTCACATAAATGGCTTATGAAAACACTGTCACATTGCAAACTATTTAAAGGCTTTTTTCAGTATTCGAATTGAATGTTATGAACATGAAAAAACTAAAATCATTCTTACCTGTTGAAGGGTTGATGTTAAACATAAGATCTTCATTACCAGATATGATGGTGTAAGTCAGTGCTTCTGAAGTTGCTGCCTTTACTCCTGTCACGCGGTTACCGGCTGTAACACCCTCCGTAACGTTCACAATCACCGGAGAAACCACAAACCTTGGTGGGCCATCAGGAAGGTACACGTTTATTTCCACACTAACCTGCGCTGTTTTTGGAGGCTGGCCCTTATCACTAGCTTGTACTTTAAGACTGAACTTATCATCAGCGACGGTCGTCAAGGGTTGTTTGATGGACACCACACCCTGGTTGTTGATCTTGAAGGCGTCACCGTTGTTTCCGGAAATGATGGAGAACACGACATCACCGTTGGGTGTTCCTTTTTGATCGAGGTCTGAGGCTTGAACGCGGATTACGCTACGATCGACAGGAGCGTCTAGGGCGATCTTTCCTCGGTAGCTGGCTGCGGCAAACTTGGGTGTGTTATCGTTGACGTCTTGGACGAGGACGTTAACTTGGGCGATGGCTGCAAGGTTATGAAATGGTTTATTATATAACTTACAGTGTTTTATAGGAATTTTATACACTGATAAAAATCGTATCACACATGTGTCCGGATTAATACATGGGCGCTTGGATATATGAAAGTTCTTGTGTTCAATCTATCTCACTCGTGAGATATCAAGTTGAACACTCAAAGATCAATTTCATTTCTCTGCGCGCTCATGTATTTATCTCTAAATAGTCAGTGGTTGTGCATGTGTAAACATTATTATTACCATTATCATATAACAACATGAACATAATCGTTATCAGTATTATCAACATCATTATGATTGACATACAATATCTTATGTCAATAGGTGAAAATATTAATGAAGATTATGAGGATGATTATCGGGGAAACAAGAATGATGATGATGATGATGATGCCAACAGTGGTGGTAATATAATGATGATAACGACGGTGATGATGTTTATTATTATGATAATAACGATGCCGATAATAATGATGTTGATGATAGTGATGATGAATATGATGACGATAATGGTGGTGATAATCATATTGATAAGGATGGCAAAAATGTGGATAACTGCGATTCCGTTGATGAAGAACATGGTGGTTGATGATGATGATATTGATGATGATGATGATGATGATGATGATGATGATGATGATGATGATGATGATGATGATGATGATGATGATGATGATGATGATGATGATGATGATGATGATGATGATGATGATATGATGATGAAACTTATTCCACAATAATAATACACACTTACACGACAGACTTGGATTTCCCGCGTCTCTAGCCTCTACAAACAAGACGTGCTTTGATGACTCCTCATAGTCCAATTCCTTGTCCAGTGACAACTTCCCAGTAGCGGTGTCTATCTTGAAATACGCCCTGCTAGGAGTCTGAATGCTCTGAAGGATTTTATACGTTAATTTGCCGTTGGCACCTGAATCGTGGTCGACCGCTTCTATCGGGGGAGTCAAATCACCTTCTGCAACAATAACAAGAGAACCCGATGATAAGACCTAGTTCTGTGACTTTTAAAACTGAACTTTTATTGGATATTTATAATATAATATATTTGATTGTGTTTGTATATATTCTTATCATATGACCCGTATTTTGACCGGCGCGCGCTCTTAAGAAAACCTTAGGAAAAAGTCACGTGATGGGGTCCGTACGGCTTTTTTCACCTGGTGCGTACAAACACGTACGGACCCGCTTCTCGAAACATCACAAAAAAATGGCCTTAAAATTAAAATGAGTGGGTCATATGATAAAAAACTTACTGACTGAGTTAGCTCGGGCCGTACGGGAAAATATTTGGCTCTTGGTCATCTGCGAGCCAAATATTTTCCCGTATGGCCCTCCCACTCAGTCAATAAGTACTTATTATTAGATTTGACATTGTTATTATCATTATTGTAAATGCTGCACGTCTGCTGCAACATTTTTTGTAATAAAGATTATTAGTACTTACTTTTGTTCTCCTCCACTTTAACTTCATAGACGTTTATATCAAAGTGAGGGGGATCATCATTGAAATCATCAACATTCACGGTAACAATGGTCTCATCAGAGCTCTTCCCCAGTTCCACTCGAACTTTCAGGCGATATTTGGAAACCTTCTCTCTATCGAGAAGTCTCGCCAAAAACAACTGTCCCAGACCGTCGATACAGAACGTGTTATCCTTATTTCCCTCGACGAAGGTGTACTTTAAGAAGGCACCAGCTTTGGTATACTCTGCCTGGATACCTGGCCCAACCTTGGTACCAGGCTCGGTCACCTCATTGACGAGGAATGAGTAGGTTTTACGCTTGAAACGTGGGGGGCGTGGTGTGTTGACTACCTGGACGTTAAGAGTGAAGTCGGTTGATTTCTGCGGGGAGCCACTGTCCGATGCTCGTATTTGTATGGTGTATTTGGAACCAGAAGAGTACCTGGAAAACAATCAAAACCAAAATATGAACAAAATAATAATATTTCAGAAACCATTACTAAGTAGAGTATACTATTTATAAAAACAATTTTGTAAGGCTAACTAGAATAAAGATTAACGCAAGGATTCGACTTTTGAAGTCGTTAATAAAGTCAGTAACGACTTCGTAACGTCGAATCTTTGAACAAATCATGTGACCTTGTCAAAAAGAATGAATAAATAAATAGACAAACAAATAAGATGACAACATTATTAAGGAAGTTCCTACGAGAAATGAGATACCTCAAATCACAAATATTATCATTTCTCCAAAGAATTTCTACTGCATACAATATAATTAATAGTCGTCAAACCTTCCCCCGATGGCTTGTCAAATATAGATGATGATGATGATGGTGATAAATAAAACTTTTAGGTATTAACAATTAAAGTTTTATACTTTTGGTTTAAAAGATTTTGCGTTACTGAGTCACCCCTACTGAGTCGTTGTTTCTCAAGTAAGGATCAGTGGATGAACGGGGGGGGGGGGGGGAGGGTTGTTGGAGGGGGGCTGCACACAGGCTATTGATGAACTTACAGTATTTCCTTTGTTGTCCTGATCTCTCCTGACTTGGAATCGATGTTAAATGGCGGACTACTACCTCCAACAATGAGACTGTAACTGACTTGGCCATTAGCACCGTCATCGGCGTCGAACGCTGTGGCCTTTATACAAACAATAGCAAACGAGGTAAAGACGTGTTACATGTTAATCACAAAAGAAAAATTCGCAAGGGAATGTCACGTAGTTTTAAAAGATCAATTTTTACACGAAGCTCCACAGGAAGCCCACTTCACTCACCTTAATCAGCAATGCTTTGTTTGGGGTAAAGCTATCCAAAGTCACAATCTTCGAATTTCCCTCAAACGCGAACGTTGGACTATTATCATTAAGATCAGTCACTGTGACAATCCCTGCTACGTCAGTCGCCATGGGAACAGATCCTCCAGAATGAGAAGCCCGGATGTAAAGAGTATAAGAACTAGCAATCTCACGATTGAGTTTCGAGTTTAACAAGACTTGTCCACTGCTGTCTATCTTGAACATGGCTTTCCCACTAGGATCTGTGTGACCACCAACAAGTTCGTATTTGATACCAGAACTAGAGCCAGCCTTGGAAGCGCGCACTTTAAATACTTGTGCGTTCAAACCAGCATCTTCTCTAAGGCTTTTGGTGTACTTTGATTGGTCAAAGACGATAGGCGACTCACTTGGGTCATACACCGATACATAGACTGTCACTGTCGAGCTCTTGGGCGGTAATGCTGAAGAAAAAAAAGTTCATTTATCTTTCAAAGAAATAAAATAATGCAATAGAGTGCACGCCAATGTATATTCTAATTTCACTATTTTGTACGAGATGGGAGATAGGGTATTTCTCGAGTTACGCCTTTCGATTTACGCGCTTCGAGTTACGCGCTTTTCGAGTTACGCGCTTTTCGAGTTACGCGCTTTTCGAGTTACGCGCTTTTCGAGTTACGCGCTCGGACACGCCCATTTTGCTTAGACTACGCCCATTTTGACATATGCGCGTAACTCGAACTTGAAACAGCGAAACAATATTTTCGAGTTACGCGCTCCTGTAGTAACTCGAACTTGAAGCAACGAAACAATATTTTCGAGTTACGCGCTTTTGTCGTAACAATTAAAAAAATTAAATTGTAAAAATTATTTAATTTATGTAATTTGGTTATTTTCCCTATTTATAATATAGACAATCAATTCATTATCAAAATGTTGTTCAAATACACGTTTATAAAGCAGCGCACGTGGTTCGGTTCGTTTGTTGAAGTTTATGAATGAAAGTTTTTATCAAGCATCAAACTGAATGGTTGAAATATAACGTAAAACGTGTTGAACATGTACAGCTTTTTCGTTTGAAATTAAAGTTTATGTGACAGGAATTCAGTGTTTAGGGGCGTGTCCGAGCGTGTAACTCGAAAAGCGCGTAACTCGAAGCGCGTAACTTGAAGCGCGTAACTCGAGTTTTTCCTTCCCTCATTTTGTACAAACTTGTATATATCACTAGAACAGAACAGTGTAATGTGTTTTGCGTGGTTCATGGCGGAGAGAATTCTCAGTTAGACAATAACTAAATATCTCATGGGAATTCAACAAAATAAAATTGTGTTTCTCCCATTTCCACGACTAGTCGGACGATTTTTCCGTCATAAGACGATTTTTCCGTCATAAGACGATTTGTCCGTCATAGACGATTTGTCCGTCATAAGATGATTTGTCCGTCATAAGACGATTTGTCCGTATTAAGACGATTTGTCCGTCATAAAACGATTTTTCCGTCATAAGACGATTTGTCCGTCATAGACGATTTGTCCGTCATAAGACGATTTGTCCGTCATAGACGATTTGTCCGTCATAAGACGATTTGTCCGTCATAAGACGATTTTTCCGTCATAAGACGATTTGTCCGTCATAAGACGATTTGTCCGTCTTGTAGTTTGAAAACAGCTAATCAAAGAAACCTTACCAATATCAGTAGCAGTGACTTGAAGCTGGTAACGTACGTTAGGAGCCAGCGTTAAGGCATCGATTAGTTTGTTACCCGTTACCTTAAATCTAGAAAACGAAAATTATATTTAATATTTATGAAAAAAAATAAATATAATATTTTGTTTAAAATATACCATATCATAATTATCATGATTATTTCCATCATCATCATCATTATATTCATCATCATCTGTCTCTTCTATCACCATCATCATTATCGTGGATATCCTCATCATCACCACCCTCATCACCACAATAATGATCATTTCCGCCATCATCATCATCGTCATCATAACCATCCACATATGTCTCTTCTATCACCATCATCATTATCATGGATATCATCATCATCATCATCATCATCACTCTCATTATCTGTGTCTTTCATCATAATCATCATCATCACTATCATAATGATCATTTCAACTATCATCGCCATCATCATCGTTACCACCATCATCTGTATCTCCCATCATAATCATCATCACCATCATAACGATCATTTCAACTATCATGGCCATCATCATCGTTAGCACCATCATCTGTATCTCCCATCATAATCATGATCACCACCATAACGATCATTTCCATTATCATCATCATCGTAACCATCATCAACTGTCTCTTCTATCATCATCATTATTATCATCACCAATTCTATCATCCGCATTATCAAATCATTATCATTACTTGTCTGATTCAGCTGACTTGACAAGTTCATAGCTCACATCCCCATTAATACCGGTATCTCTATCAGTCGCTGACAGTTCTACAAGATTACTACCAGTAGATGGACTGCTTGGTACGGACACCCAGTACAGTGTCTTGGAGAACACCGGCTTATGATCATTCACATCGTCGACTTTAACCACCACACTAGCTCGTGCAAACATGTGCCGAAAGTTTTTATCCGTTGCTTGGACATCAAATTTAAACTCCTTTGTGTCATATGTATCTAGTTTTTTCTTGATCACTAGTTTGCACTCTCCGCCGCTCTGCACAGTTCTAAAGTGCTCGATTACTTTGGGAGACACAATGTTTTCTAAGGAGCAAACAAACTGATCACTGTTTGTGTCACGATCTTTGATGACTAAGTTAGCAGACACTGTATTTCCAACACCAGTATTTTCAGAGATCGATACGATGTATTTGCTTTTAGAGAACTTTGGGGGGTCGGATGAGTCAGTGATTTTGATGGATACAGGAACAGATGCCACCTCGTTTGATGAGCCACTGGATGCCTCGATGCGTAGATTGTATCTATCAACTTCTTCATAGTCGAAGCCTGTAGTTGAGAAGAAACGACCTGGAAATATATGAATAGATGAGAAAATGAACGAATGAGAAAATGAACGGATGAATAAAGGAATGAATAAATTGGTAGACAAATAAATAAATAAATAAATAGATAAATAAATAAATAAATAAATAAATAAATAAGTGAATATATAAATGAATAAATAAATAAATGAATGAAAATACAAATGAATAAAATGAATAAATAAATGAATATATAAATGAATAAAATGAATGAATGGATGAATGAATGAATAAATAAATGGATAAATATATAAATTAACATATAAATTAATAAAATCGATGGATAAATAAATAAATGAATATATAAATGAAAAAAATAAAATAAAAATAAATGAATAAATAAATAAAGTGACATAACATTAATTAAGGTAGTTCCCACGAGAAATGAGATACCTCTAATCATAAATATTATCATTTCTCCAAAGAATGTCTACTGTATACAATATAATAAATAGCCGTCAAAACGTTAAAAAATGAACTATTGCCCTATTCCGTCATCCATGAATGAAATTCAAGTGACTTCAATTGTTCTAGAAAATATTAAAGTGAAAAACATGTCTCTCTATAAGCTTCAAACTTAACAAAAAAAAAATTCAGATCCCGGCAATAATGTAGAAGTTTTCTTGATGCACGCATTTTAGCTCACGAAGCTCCGCAGAATAAAACATGTCAGTATTCTTTCAAGAATTTCATATGATAAGATTGAAATGTCTGATTAAACAACCATGGTCACTTGAATTTCGTAGACCGTGAAAAATCACACATTCAGATATTTTGATATCCATTTACAATGTGATAGCGTTTTGTTTTCTTCATTTATTCTCGTAATACAACTGACTGCGAATCACTTGTAACACTCAAATCAAAATAAACAACGCAAAGCATGCTGGTAAGTGACTATGTAAATATTACTTCTTTCCAATGACATAAATTACTGTAATTTTGTTTTTCAAGTTGACTTATATGTCCAAAATGTTTCTTATAAACTATATGTTACAATTAAAGTAACACTATAATGCTTCTTGGCACAAAAATTAGAAATATTAAAGATATCAGTATGTGATATCTCTAAACACAAAAATATGTCAGGATCTTTGATTTCAATTCGATAAAATAGGTTATTTCATAAACAAATCATCCAAAAAGCCTAACTTAATTTTATTAATTAATTTTATAATTGAAAGTCTTTGCGTTTGGTAGCTTTAATATCGAAAAGATTAAGTATAATTCTGAAGGATTCTATCATAAAGCATTCCTTTCGCTGCTGACTATAAAGTAGGAAGAGAAGAGAACTGAAAGGAATGTGACGAGAAGGGAAAGGGAGAGGACTGGATAGGATATTAAAGGGTTGGATGGAATGGAATTAGAGAATTTAGTAATTGACAATTACAATGCGAATCACAAAACCATGGGCATCCACAAATATTTTAGAAAACGTTTATTGTTCGTTAAACAACTCAGAAACAACTTTATCACCGTAAGAAGTTTGACTGATGTGTAGTTAGAGTTGTTTATGAGTTGTTCAACGAACATTAAACGATTTCTAAAACATTTCTGGGTGCCCACGGTTTTTCGATTTCCACTGTAAATAATAGAAATAAATTGAGAAAGTCACTTTCGTCAAAATAGTATTCAGAGTCAAATAAAAATTATTTTATGTACAAAACGCGATTATTCTTGTAAAATATAATCCATCCAAGATTAAAATAGCACGAACTACACAATTGAATTGTCACAATTTCGTTGTCGTTCAAATTTGAAGATATTTCGTCGAGCATGCGCAGTAAGGAGTAACAACTATGGGAAAGAGTTGTCATAACAAGCAAAAACTAGAATATTCTAGACATCCTTTCAATAGATACTTCTGCTTGGCAAATAACAGCTATTTCATAAACAAACTATTTAAAAACGTAACTTAATTTTATTAATTAATTTCATAATTGAAAGTCTTTGCGTTTGGTAGCTTTAATATCGAAAAGATTAAGTTTAATTCTGAAGGATTATATCATAAAGCATTCCTTTCGCTGCTGACTATAAACAGTCCATCAATTACGTCACACTAGTTCAAATTACAGGTCACGCCAAACATTGCCATGCCCAAATATTTTACCACATTAATAGAAACAAAGTTCTAATTTCAGAAAAAGATATTTGAACTTTAACACGACTCGAGAACTGCTTTTCTTTTGAAGTATAACATTAACTGAATAGTTAAAAAGACGGAGAAAGGCGCAACCTGAATTTGAAAAAGTTTAATTCAATTTACAGTGCAAATCACAAAACCGTGGGCACCTAGAAATATTTAAAAAATCGTTTATTATTCGTTGAACAACTCAGAAACAACTATATCACCGCAAGAACTTTGACTGATGTGTAGTATGATAAACTTTTTGTAGTTAGAGTTGTTTGTGAGTTTTTCAACGAACAATAAACGATTTCTAAAATATTTCTGGGTGCCCACGGTTTTTCGATTCGCACTGTAATAAGACAATTTAAATATATTATTTTACTATAATTGAACTGTTTTATGTACACTTTTATAAGTTCCATCATATTATAATTCCCTGAAAATATGTAACAAAAGATGAACAGAATAAGCAAGAATAAAAAAAACTCAATTTATATAATAAAAACAACTGGAAACTAGCGAGTAAACTAGTTTAATAAAAACAACTTTTAACTCTAGCGAAAAATGACAATTTTTGCATGATTTAAGCTGTATTTCCGTTCCCTACTGTACTCTAAGCGCTTTCCACTAATAGTTCGTTTAAATGAGCAGAAACAAAGAAGAAGCGAGTCATTTAATATCTATTGAATCCAAGGTGTTGTTTCTAAGCCGTTTGTTTTGTCTGTTGTATTATTCACAGCGAACATCACACAGAGTCGCTGCTGTTTTTGATGTAAGTCCAACCCAAACAGAACAACCTTCTTTACAATAGAAACTTTTAAACAAAGCAATTTGTCCACAGTATTAAGAAACATCGTTCAATAGATCGTTTTCAAACTCTGTTTCCTTAAAAAAATAGAACTTTAATGCAAATTTTGCCGCTTTTATGAGGGATTACTTTCCGCTTCATTGGTCAAACGCCAGTGTAAAAAATATGCCGTGACAGAAGCGAAGAAAAGAAAACAACACAGGATTACGATAGCTGAACTCGCGTCTAGCATTATTCCGAAATTTGAATTCTCGAAAACTACATAAACCTTTGCAAAGCCTTTGGAAATCTTTTTCTCCGACAGAATTTAAGATGATGACGTAATCATGGGTTGATTTGTTGATTTGACAATCCAAATGAATGTGGTAATCGATGAGAATATTTCGGTCATCTAGTAAAATGGATGTTATGTTCAGTTACATGTAAGACCAGTCTAGTTAGCGCGATGCTATATCGCTTGAGAAACCACTTTCATGTTGTTATTTGCATCATATTCATCATTAAGTTTCATCAAATGTTTCTTGCTCTATTTAGGTCCAAAATCATCATCAACATTACAACATCACCACCAACATCATTACCATTACCTTCACCATCATAAACGATTTTATACCATCTTATATTTGCTTACCATCGATATTGAGATCATCATCATCCTCACCACCAACATCATCATCATATTTACCACCATCATCATAATAATCACCATTATAAACGATAGGTAATATAATGAAATTTGTAACACCGTTTTTATAAACGATTTTCTTACCATAAATATCGACATCATCATCATCATCATTTCTTACCTGATTTTGCATCAAGTCCAAATATATTATCCGCTCCTGATGCTATTCTGTATGACACCGGCTCACCATTTGAATCCACGGCAGCAATGCACTTTAAGTTAGGAATACTGCCCATGTTCTCTGGTACCTCTACCTTGTAAGAGCTATCCTCTAGGTTCTTGAAGACAGGCGGTTTATCAGCTTTACTGGTGATTGTAATATTTATCTGTCCCTGCGCTTTTTTTGCTGAGCTTGATGCGGTGATTTGCAGCTCGTATTCTTTCTTGATCAAACTGCTAGCGAGTTTACGGGACGTTCTTACTATACCAGTTTGTGAATCGATATCGAATAGCGGGGTGACGGTGTTTAAAGTGTAAGAAATCGATGGATCTTTATCGGGGTCCTTAGCAGAGATCAAAGCAACGAATGTATTGTCTTCTGACAGTTCAGGTACTTTGGCCAGGTACATGGGCTGGGTGAAGTAAGGGTTATTATCGTCTTCATCCCCAATGTTAATCATCAGAAACATACGCGAGTCTAATGGAAAAGTAGCGCTATCGCTGGCCCTAATGACGAGATCATAGTAGGCCTGCTTCTCACGATCTAATGGTGCATCGACTGTGACTTTACCAGTGGTGGAGTCAATCTTAAAGTATCCAAGACCCGAGCCGTCCTCAATGGAGTACACAACCTTGCCGTCATTCCCTTTATCGTTGTCTTTAGCAATTGCAGTATACACGGCAAAATCGATAGCACTATTTTCAGGGACTTTTTTCTCGTCTTGTTGGTTAACAAACACAGGGAAATTTCGGTTTTTATTAACCTCTTGTATTTCAACAACCAGGTTCGTGGTGGCTTGGTACACTGGACTGCCCTGGTCTGAAGCAGTGATGGTCAAGCTGTAGGCTTTGCCTGCAGGTGCTGTATTGTACTCAACCTTACTACCCAATGTCACTAAGCCGCTCACTGAATCGATCTTAAACTTCCCATCTCCACCGGTTAGAGAATATGTTAAACGTTTATTTGGACCAATTGGGTCGTTATCAGACGCTCTCATAAACATCAATACGCCATCCACAGGGAAATCTTCGCGTATGCTAAAAGTGTATTTAGCTTGAGAGAAGTATGGTTCAGTGTTTTTACCAGGGTCAGGAGTATTTGGTGGCGGATAACCGGCATTGTCGGAATCTAATGTTATAGTTACACTAGCTGCACTGCTAACTTTACTTGGAAAGCCACGATCCTGCGCGTAAATAGTCAGTGTGTGTGACGATTTGTCGCTGTAATCGAGTGGTCGTGCTACCATGATGTCCCCTGTAATAGCATCCACAGCGAATGAAGGGTTAAGAGGCCTCATATAGTAGTATATTCCACCGTTTGTACCAACATCATCATCTGTTGCACTTACCCGCGACACTTTAGTCAAGAGTGGGGTATTCTCAGCGATTTTAGCTGCGTATGCTGTTGGTTTAAACACGGGAGCGTTGTTATTGCTGTCTCGCACACGAATGCGAATTTTAGTGGTTCCAATGAGTGCCGGCGAGCCGCCATCTTTTGCTTCTATAGTCAACAGTATGTCTGGGTTTTTTGGGTCACGCTTGATGATATTACTCGTAGTTTTAAGAACAAGGAATTTTTTATTGTTCTTTTCTGTAAAACTGACTTGAAAATAACCCTTGTCGTTGCCGCTTGAAATAGAATAGCTCTGTACGTTCCCAGCTTGGGAAGAATCACGATCTTCCGCGTGACATTTCTCTAAGCCATCGACGATAACACCCGAAGCAGAGCCCTCAGCAATGTGACCGTAGTATACAGGATGAGCAAAACTCGGCGAAAAATTGTTGATATCTTTCACTGTGATTCTCAAAGTGTGAGCTTTTCCTCCTGCTGATTCTGACCGAGGTCTTTGTATTACTGTGAGATCGTATTTGTTTTTCTCGCCAACATTGTAAGGAAGCTTTCGTGTTGTAGTTACAACACCACTCTCTGAGATTTGGAACCAGGTAAGGTACTCATCAACCGGTGAATCTGTTGGTTTGTAGAAACTGAAAACATCCCCGCTTGATGAATCAAACGTGTAGACAGCAGAGTCTCTAGGTCTTCCTTCATCTAAAGTGATTTGTATAAGCTGTCCATAAACTGTTTGAATATTAACAATAAATAATACCACAAGTAATAAACCACTATTAACACAATTTGTTGCCATTCTTGGGAACTGTTTAACGATCTAAACGACGATCAACAGTGAGTGAAGAACCATTTGTTGCGGTGATTTGGAAGTGAAAGAGTTGTCGTTTAGAGATACTCAACAGACCTAACCGCGGCTTGAATCGATCTTAAGAATCTTTTCCAATATGAACAATCCCTCTTGAATGCGTTTCTTTTTCAAGCGAGTGAAATTGGGCCGTCTAGATGGTCATGTCAGAGACGCTCTTGCTGTGTTTAGTGCCTCAAATTAAAGATGATTCCAACGGCTTAGTATTTGGGTGGAATATGTGACGCATAGAAATCCGACCCTCAAGCGAACAGCGAATATCGTTACGTATTGGCCATCAGTCATAAGTGAGTGACATTTTATGCATTCAAAAGGTGCGGTTAGCGTGGTATTTTGGTCGATAAAAATAACCTTTGTTCACAAATCACGATTAGAACTTTCGGTACAAACTCAAAAATCCCTAACAAAAACGCTACGTATCATCAACTGGTAGACCCACAATAGTATGACAGAATCAACTATAAACGGTTCCGTTGGGTAGCTTGTTACTGATAATATGTAAACAATTTTGACATATTATTGAAGAGCAATCCATTCTTTTCTAAAATTTGTTTACCGAAGAATCCTGTGATTAAATACTAGTTGTTGAATTCTAAGAGGCATTTATTGGGTGAATACTTAGAAACGCAAACAAATAATCAACAACTTAAAAAACTTTTGAATCCAGATAGTATTTTATGATAAATATTTGTTCCGTCATAGATTCAGACAAAAATAACGTCTGATTTTTTTTTTTTTTGAGAAATACAGTAGACTATTGTTAGTGGAATTTCCTGTGTTGGGTTAATATCTTGGCGAATATTTGCAATCACGTCCAAATTGGGCATGGTATGAAGCGGTGTTTTTGATGGTGTTCTTTTAGTGGGCCCTGTCTGACATGAAATGTACATCAATTTGTAAATTTCAACGATGTATAGAAATCAATTTAAAAAAATAAAAACACTAATTCAACTGCAATATTATTAATCAATCTAAGAGAATTTAATATGTGTTGTTTTAATGGTACAATTATTGAAAATTCATTGAATCATTTCCGTCAAAATGTCATAAAGATCGAACCACAAAGTTGCAGTATCAAATAACTCGAAGCACAGCCGTTTATTGATCACAAATGTTCCGTGTTACGGTGACTACGAAAGGCTTTAAAATACAATTCAAAGAAATAAGTCGGTAGTAGAACTAATATTTTGATTTAGAAAAAAGTTATTTTCAAAGAAAGTTTTCATTAGCGCGAAATCTGGCTTTAATCACAACGGTTATGGAAGTGACACTGAAATGGTTTATCGGCTTAACTGTCACGCAAGCCGTCACGCCATCTCATTGCAAAAAACCTTGACAACACGAAACATTACAAAACTCGTTTTTTAACAGTTGGTTTACAAAAACGTACTCTAGTGCATATTCTAATCCTTTTTAGTTTAGTTCCTTTTAGTTTTTAAGGATTCTAATGTTATATTTCAAAGGAATTTTATAGCAATTTGTTTATGAAAAGATAAGGCCAATATTTGCGATACTCGTTTTGCAATGCAAATTGCGAACAGAGAGCTTTTAGCCAAGTACACAAATGGCCACTTGAAATGCATTCTTTTGTTATGACGCAAGTGGATTAATATAAATTGAGTTTAAAATCAATAAAACGAACTCAGTTCAAACAAAGCGACTTTTTAGGGCTTTTTAGACTGATTTGTTTTTCTTTTTTCATCTCAATCTCACTGAATGCATTTTTAAAACATTTTTAAAGCGTAAAAAAAAGATGTAATATATACGCATATGATTCTTATTGTTTGTAACTAAAATAGATTTGAAAGATGAATAATTTACAACAGAGATAAGAAAAGAAATAATATATTAAGCGAAGTAAACAATTTGGTTCAGCGCTACTATAAATTGGCTTCCGAAAGGGATTTTAGCCAATCAGTGATTTCAGTTCCGAAGTGGTTGTTTGTAACTGTCATATTTTGTCCAATCAAAAAGCCAGGAACAAAGTAACACTTAAATGGGTTTCCAGTACGTTTCTAAAAGCAATGCTTCTTTGCATTAAAAAAAATAATTAAATCATTTTCAAAGGTGGCATCTCAAAATTGTATGCCAATTTTAATGCAAATCGTTTTGCTCATTTGCATTAAATTCGGCACATGTGACATGCGATATTTGAACTAGGCTATCTTTCACATCAAACTGTAAAAAAATACTTTCCAATAAAAACCGAAAGATTTTAAAAAAATTGGAAAAATTATTTGTTGGATCTGAAAACAGGTGAATCAATAATTTTTCGTTTGTTTCGAATACCGTAATTTTCTTGTTACTGAAATTAAAAGCTTCTGGTCTTTGTGCATTGAACAACATGAAAGCTGGAAGTTTGAAAAAGGTTCAACACTTTTCCAACTCAGATTTTCCAATCAAAATGAATGATTGTGCACGCCACTGAAACAAAACTGAATATGTATTTTCTAATTGTTTTTTTTGCACAAGCTTCTTGATATTCCGAGGCAGAACAATGTAGCTATTGTATCCTTTTTCATAAAATTAATAAATAATGAATGAATGAATGAATGAATGAATAAATGAATAAACGAAATAAATGAATAAATGAATGAACAAATGAATGAATAAAGAAATGAATAAAGAAATGAATGAATGAATAAAGAAATGAACAAAATGAATTAATTAATTGATAAAGAAATGAACGAATAAATAAAGAAATGAATTAATAAAAACATGAATGAATGAATAAAGAAATGAATGAATGAATAAAGAAATGAATGAATGAATAAAGAAATGAATGAATGAATAAAGAAATGAATGAATGAATAAAGAAATGAATGAATGAATAAAGAAATGAATGAATGAATAAAGAAATGAATGAATGAATAAAGAAATGAATAAAATGAATTAATTAATTGATAAAGAAATGAATGAATAAATAAAGAAATGAATTAATAAAAACATGAATGAATGAATAAAGAAATGAATGAATGAATAAAGAAATGAATGAATTAATTAATTAATTGATAAAGAAATGAATGAATAAATAAAGAAATGAATTAATAAAAACATGAATGAATTAATAAAAACATGAATGAATGAATAAAGAAATGAATTAATTAATTAATTAATTGATAAAGAAATGAACGAATAAATAAAGAAATGAATGAATAAAGAAAGAAATGAATGAATAAATAAAGAAATGAATGAATAAATAAATGAATGAATAAATAAATGAATGAATGAATAAAGAAATGAATGAATAAAGAAATGAATGAATGAATAAAGAAATGAACAAAATGAATTAATGAATTGATAAAGAAATGAATGAATATGTATTACAGTGAGGATACTCCAAACCATAAACACTTTGAGTTTTTTTGTACTTTTTTTGACCCACAATTCTTGAGTCAACATATGAGAAATAAGATCTATTCTCAACACTCAGTGTACTTGAACTCACTGCTCTATTTTTAGAGGTTTTGAAGTAGTAGAATGTTCAGAAAATAATAACAGGAAAAAAGTCCAAGTATGTCCAATATACACGACTAAGCGTTCATGGTTCGAGTGTCCTCGATGTAATTAATTTCCAGGGGGTACACCCTTTGTCCAAGTGGTGGGGGTGATCGCCGGTTAATTTTGCAAATGACCCCTAGGAAATACATACATAAATTAAGAGAACTGCAAAAGCCTGTCAAAGACTTTTAAGCAAGAACCCTTTAAGGACCTTTAAAGGTACACCAATCACTCCTACCACTTGGACAAAGGGAGTACCCCTCCCACCCTTGGTATTAATTCCACTATTTTGTACAAATGCATAGAGTCACTGGTGTAATAGTGTATTTAATTATTGTGTTCATGTTAATACCTGAGTGATTTATTAGGCCAAGTACAAACATAGCATCTTATGATGTGTCAAATCTAATTCAAATGAATCCAAACAACAGGTTTTGCTCATTTGCATTAGATTCAGGACATGTGAGATGCAACATTTGAACTAAGCCTCAGTTAGATAACAACTAAATACAATATAAACTAAATATTATTACATCCTAGTTGGTAATTGTTTTAAAGTTTTATGACCTGAACTCTACAGAGTTTATACAAGGAACTATTGCTAGTCTCATTGTTATCTATCACAGTCTAGTCAGTGTACTTTAAATGACAAGTTGACCTTGAATGACTAACAAACTTACCTACTTGCTATTTATCTTCCATGATACTGTGGCTTGCATGGTTTATCTAGTCTCTTTGAGTTCTATTTATTCCTTTCACATCTGTCCTTCCATCTATAAATTCACAAATACAAGAGAAATTACACTAGAGTACAAACACTAAAAGTGTGCAATACTTTGTACTATTTACCACTAAATAGTGTTGATTAAACAATAGAGAACAAAAGAATTTGCATAATTCAGCAGTATTTAGTGGTATTTATGTTGCACACTTTTAGTGCTTGTACTCTACTCTACTGATGAACTATATTGCTATTTTAAAGTAAGGACATGCAAACTGTGGACATTTTGACGTTTTTGTTACTAATTTTGTTAAGCCCAAATTGATAATAGATTAGAAAATTATAAGATAACTCATTGTATTATTTTTAGAGGTTTTGAAACAGTAGAATGTTAAAAAAATAGTAACCTGTAAAAGTCAAGTGTTCGTGGTTCACTGTAATTTGAGAAAAGGAGTGGCAGGAAGATGAGAGGTGGTTGACTGTGTCTATTTTTATGATCACCTAAGTACTAATAACACCATACACAGCAAATACATAAAATATCAAGAGTTGGGGTAGGTCACCCTTCCCTGGTAGCCTGAGAAAACAGATGTCCATTCACTCTTCCACCCAACCCTACCCCCCCTCCGCCCTGTGAAAATAACCTTACTTTCGTGGGGGAAGTGAGTGAAAGAAGGTCTGTTCTCAGACTACTGCCCAGGACATTGCTATCTTTGCAACAACATGCAAACCAGTTTCAAGCACAAAAAGAATTCCACCATTTATTTTGAATCAAGTATCTATAACAGGTTCCCATTTAAATCAGTACTTTCCCATTTAAATCTGTACTTATGCAAATTGTGTTGATGTGTGCTAAACACACGGATCAACCAATCAGAGTATGTTATTTCTGAAGTGAACTTCTCTGATTGGTTGATCTGTGTTTTTAGCACACATCAACAAAATTTGCATAAGTTCAGATTTAAATGGGAACCTGTTCTATATATTTATTTAAAATTTTCGATCTATTTATTGATTTATTTATTTATTGGTGAATCAATGGTGAGCAAGGATAAAACTATAGACATCATGTTAGAGTGCAAACATTAAAAGCATGAAACAGAAATAGTACTAAATAGTGATATGTTATGCTAATTCTATTGTTTTCTATAATAATTTTAGCACTATCTAGTACTAATTAGTACTACTTGTTTCAGGGGAATAATATTTACTCTATCTATTTTGCAATATATTATTTGTTGAAATATCATGTTATCAGTATTTCGTAATATCATTTGTCAATGTTGTCATGCAGTGCAGTGAGATTGGTCTGCCTGTGGACTCTCTAAGGAAGGAAATCAAAACATTATATAAACTCTTTGCAACAACCAGCTCTCAAGAAACCTTAAAAGCTCTTATTTAATATCTTGTGATACTTTTTAGGTATTTGCACTGTACTTACCATGCATAAAGAAACATTTCCTAAGACCAATTTTATTCAAATCATCCGCCATTTTGAAATTAGCACCTAGTAACCGCAGAGGATCATGGGTTCACGTGCGAAAAATGAAATGGAATAGGATCCAAAGGAATACTGGAATAAACAGAAATGGACTGAATTGCTTTAAAGCAAATTTGATAATAAAGTGGACCGTAGGGAAGTGGAACAAGACTAAAAACGGCTGCGGGGGAGAATAATCGGATAATGAAACTTACCAGTTTTTCAGAGAAGTTCTGAAATTGTTTTAGTATGTTTCGCAGCCCGACTGAAGTAAAAACACCATGCGTCTGGTAAACACAGTTTGATTGACGTCCACCAACTTCACGTTTTATAGCGGTGCTTTTTATGCGAGCGTTGCAGGTGTGACTGAGAACTGCTGTAATTGCTCATATTGAAATAGTTGAGTAGTTGAGGTTTACCTGTGGCATTACGTCATGTGTAATCTCGACACAACGATAGACCCATCATATCATGGATAGAAAAGTTAAACCTAGACTCAGGCTCCCCTGCGGGGTAGCCTGAGTAAAATTAGCAACTTTTGACAATAGTGGCAACTTACAGTAAGTTTAATTTCATTCATATTTATCGATTGCAAGACACTCATCAACATTAGCCTGCTTAGCAAGCGTTTCTTTTGGGGGAACGGGAGAAAGTTGTTTTTTTTGGTTGTTTTTGGATAGCTGTGTTACCGATATGGCCGCGCGAAACCTAAGACGACTACAAAAAAAAAACGTCTTAGGTTTCGCGCGGCCATATCGGTAACACAGCTATCCCAAAACAACCAAAAAACAAATTTCTCCCGTTCCCCCCAGAAGAAACGCTTGCTACGCAGGCTACATCAATATTGGACACAAATTAGTCGAGGCAGTGCACTTAGCAACTTTGACAACATAATATCATGTTCATTCAGTATTCTTCAAAACAATTAATATTGGACATAATTAGGCAATGTCCTTGTGTATGAGATTATTCATTGCTACTTGATGTACTCAATTTGGGCTACGTCATGCCATTTATTATCGTTCTTAATCTTCTACATAGTTCCAGCCATTGTAAGAATTACTGTAACCATTCAGTTGCTGTTTCGATCAGTTCCGACAGCAGGGGCGGCTTTACATAAATTGGGACAATATCGTACAGTCCGCTAGGCGCATATGTTTTCTTTAAGGTGACTGGCTACTTTTGGAAATAATGTTAAACCTTTCTTTAAACTACGATTTTTTAATGTGAAATTTAATGTTGATTCCAAATATGAAAAGAAAAATTGGGTGTCCCGAGCTTGTTTTTGAGATAATCAGCATTTAATTGATGCCTACGCGCGAGATTTTGAAGAAAAACTTGCGAAAACGGAAGCGATATGAAAAAAAATACAACTCATAAGAAAATAGTGTTTTTTCATACTAAATCAAGCACAAATGCCGGGTAATGAATCATTCTAAAATATACAACATGGATGGTTTTGAATAAAACACAAAGAAATACCTTGATCTGTCATATTTTGTCCTTTCAGTGCTTTCAAAACTCGCGCATGAAGTCGGACAAAAAATACTAAGAAAATCGATTTTTTTTGTACGTTAGAAAAATTAACTTTTTGAAAAACTTTGATATAACGTAGATTTTATAAGGTTCTTTCAACTAAGCATAAAGAAAGTATAGAGTCCCGTACAAAATTCCAGGGTTTTGCCCTGTTGAAGCTCAAAACGTGTATGGTTCCTTAATAGAATTTTGATTTTTTTTTTTAAGCGGTTTTTGTGCGTGCGCACATCGTGGGCTTGAATCGAACGTTCAAAAGCGTTCAAAAGTAGCCAGTCACCTTAATAATAATAATTATAGTTACAACGCATTTACCAATGCTCAATGCGGCGTTTACAAAGTAATACTGAAAGAATATATACATTTACATATATAACTAGAAACTTTGTTCTATATATACTATTTTATTCTTCTATCACATTTTGTCCCGTACGCGTCTTATTCAATTTTACACTTTTTCAAACATATTTCTTTACTTCCCTTTATACATTTCGTTCATTTAAAATTAATAATTACCCTTTACTTTGCTTTATTAGTTTCTTCGCTGTAGCATAATATTAACATCGTTAGTCGGATGTATCTTGTCTCTTGAACATTGGCACATCAATTTAATTAACGCCTTTCTGAAGTCTTTCATTCTCAATGCGTAAATAATCGAATTAATAAAAGAATTAGAAGCCTGGATCATGAAGGCAAAATTAAAAACATGTCCAGAAACGTCTTTCCCAGAGAACATTATGGACCCAACAATCAACCCAGGTAGCCAGGCTAGAATGGAAAAGAAAGTTACAAGCATAAGAGTATAGGCCATATTGCGTTCACGTATCTGAGCTACCTGTAAATATCTTTGTTGATGGTTGTGCAGTCGGTTTTGCAATCTCACTTTGATAAATATCGCAGTATAAGAAATTACAATTATAAATAGACAAGACAATGCCAAGCCTACACAGATATACATGAAAACCTGAAATAGTTTTTTCGGTAAAAAGTATGGCGAAGTTGCGATAGCAAGAGAAACACACCAAGTTAGTGAAATTGCAAATTTGTATGTTGTCAAGGTTACGGTTCGATGTCGAAACGGTAGAAAAGTTGCAAAAGCACGTTCGAGTGCGACAAGGACTAGGCACAAACCAGAAGCGATTGCAGAAAAAGCTACTAATGTTCCTAAAATAATAAAAGCGTTGTCGCTGATCAAATCCTTGATACCGCTAGCCATAGAAATCCAGTACACTCCCAGACAGACACCATACAACATATCAGAGAAGGCTAGGTTTATGAGGCAATAAACAGCACGACGAAAAATATGTCGATTGATACGAAAAGTTACAATCGTGACGATATTGCTCAAAATAATCCACGATGCTTCGACCGACATGACAATACTCCATGGCCAGTACCACCAGAACACAAACGCGTAATCATCCGACACCATATATCTAGTTGTATGTATGTATCTAGTTGTACTCCTAATCAGTCTGTACCCAAATCACATTAGATGTGCTGCTCAGGACAGGGATGATTGGACTTATTGCAGTCGACTGTTCAAACGCGGACGATCGATGATCATGATGAAGTACCCAATTCAACAAAGATTAATACCGTGTCCAAAGCGTAGATCATAGGTTATAAATCATAGGAGCTGATGGTGAGAGCGATAACCCATAAAGGCCTGACTCGCTGACTATGCTCTAGAATTCTAGAAACTAGTTGGTTCTCAAATGAGCAAAAGTAGTCATAGAACATACCCGGGGGGGGGGGGGGGGGGGGCTTGTCAAAGTGGTAGGGATAGTTGATCGATGAAAAGAGCTTTTGAAGTTTATCTCAACCTCTAAACAGTACGATTTTTAAAAACGCTACTGATTTAGAATGACCCTTAAATATATGAGGTGCAGAATCTTGAACTTTGACTTTTGGACCCTAAAAGGTACAAATGTTAAATATGGTCAACCCTAAAATGGTGCGCCGATCACCCCTACCACTTGGACAACCGGAGGACACCCCCTGGAATCAGGAATCAAAGCAGCTGAGGAAAGGATTAATCATATCATGGCTGGTGTCATTATAATTACATTTTAATTTGTGAACATTGAACATTCATGCCAATATTGTCTTCAAAACACCAGGCTCCATAAGAGCTGCTCAATGTATATCGTTATATCAATTTCTCATCCACAATATCACTCCCTGCTTCAATGATCTATGATCCTGACAACGTTTTTCAATTAGTTACATATTGGTTAAGTTTGAATGAATTAATGAATGAAACAATTGGGCTTTCCGTATTCTGGAAAATACTGAAACTTATCCGACGCCTTTTGAGTACCAGCAGCTCTCATTAATCATTTTCAATTATTTTATTGTCAATTCTTATCTAAAAAAGGCCAGCTTTTCGAAACTTGGATATAATATTGATTAGAGGGATTGTTTATGCTTTCTGTGAAACTAAAACGTCACTGATAGATCAGAAAAATGTATATGAAAACGGTTAACGGTTCTTTTTATTGATTTCGGGATTCAATATTAAAATAATTAATCAATTTTGTGAGCCTGTTAATAAGAAATGACAATCATTAAGCCAGCAATGTCCAAGTGGATGTTTAATGAAAAGAAAGAAAGTACACAGGCATTATTATCTATCATTCTAATACTAGATTAAAATAAAGACATAATTATGAAAGCATACAAGGTAAGAAGCCAAAACGAATATACAAAATGGAATCTATCAATAAATGTCTTTCTGTGGACAAAAAAAATTATGATTTTTCAAATATGAAAAGGTAGCAACGTTTTATTGAGATTAAAATACTAAAGAAGAATGGCAACTTTGTCTTATACAAATAGTTGCTGTTAATACAAACAATTCATGATCATTGAAGCCGGTATTATTAATTGAAATGAAATTGAAATTTCACTATTTTTACTTATTTCACAAATAAGTGTTGTAAATACAAGCAATTCATATTCATTGAAGAGCATTATTAATTGAAATGAAATTAAAATTTACTCTATTTTTCACTATTTTTACTTATTTCACAAATAAGTGTTGTAAATACAAGCAATTCATATTCATTGAAGAGTATAATTAATTGAAATGAAATTAAGATTTACTCTATTTCTTTATTTTTACTTATTTCACAAATAAGTGCTGTAATTACAAGCAATTCATATACATTGAAGAGCATTATTAATTGAAATGAAATTACAATTTACTCTATTTCACTATTTTTACTTATTTCACAAATATGAAAGGGTAGAAACGTTTTATTGAAATTAAAATACTAAAGAAGAATGACAATTTTGTCTTATACAAATAGGTTTTGTGAATACAATCAATTCCTATTCATTAAAGAATATAATTAATTGAAATTAAATTAATATCTACTCTTTATCACAAATTCTGTTTATCACTTTCAACCTTATGTTTTATACAGAATATTCGCTGCTCGTCTAGCCAATGGTTGGAAATATGACTGTTATTGTTCCTCAGTAACAATTGCGGGTAAGCCAACTTGCTAATGGTTTTGGCTTTAAAGTGCCGTTATATCACCTAAAATGTTAGGGTCTAGATCAATTCTATATATCATTTAATGTTCTTTGCGTTGAATTGAAAAAAAAAAAAAAATGGAGTTTTCATTTTCTGTTGACTTTTTATATGAGCTTACAAATTTCAGTATCTGACGACCCTGTCCAAGTTTGAGACGTCATCATGCCATAGGAACAGCATCTTGAGATAAGTAAAACATTAGGGGGAAATAAGCAGTTATTTATTCGCTTTTTAGAAAGGATTTTCACATTTTAAAGGCTACTTTAAAGTCCGAAACTAGCCAGAGATTGTTTATATTCCTACGATGACGTCACAGCAGGATTTCGACCCTAGGTTTTTAACAACTGTCTATGTTAAAAAAACAGGTACAACTGAAATATTTTTTCTGGAATTTTTTTTATTGCTTATCTTAAATGGCCTATGTTTAAAAGTACTTTAAGCTAAAAACTGTGTTGGTGATATAGGCACTTTAAACCATATTTAGCATATCAGGGTATCCATATATTTCTTCTGTTTGTCGTCTAATCAACAAAGCCGTTGGCCCTCAGTAAGAATTGGTTGGTTTCCAGTGAGTAACCTGCTAAATTCAGCTGGATTTGGCTTTAAACTATATTTAGTATACAGCTATTTCAAAAAGGTTGATACTGAATAGTGCGTTCCAAGACCAAAGGGTATTGTGGGTACTTGTCATTACTTTGAAATAAAATTTGAAATATAAGGACAATTTACTCTTTATATGTAGGTAGTGCATTGTTGGGGATGGAAAGCGATCAAAGGAATTAATTAATCATTTACTTATTTTACTTTAAACAATATTACATTCCCCATAATGCATTTTGGTCTTGGAGAGCACTCTTCAGTATGCAGTATTCAGTATTTAACGTTTTTTGAAATAGCTGTATCATAATATTTCTTCTGTTGGTCGTCTCGTCATCCCATGTAGTAATATGTCTAGGCCTCAGTAACAATTGGCTGGTTGCAAACTTAACCAGTGACTATATTTCTTATCAGAACCTTTATATTTTCACTAATATTTTACCATCCTACGGGGTATTTGTACTTCTTCTGCTGTTTGTCTAACCATTTCATCAAAGGCTCGAAATATTCTTTGATTGGTCCTGCGTCGATGTTTCGCTGACCGGTAAGTTTTTCCAAAGCAACTGGCCATGGTTTGCTTTTTCCTAGCTCAAGCATTGCTCTGTTGGATAGAATTTTGATATCATCTTATGCTAAATGTTATAAGTAATGTTTACAACATGAGCGGCCGTGTTGTATCGGCATATACAATCACAAGCCGAAGGCGTTCATGTGGCCTGATTTCTCATATCGGATTGCTGGAAAGCTTATGAAGTATTAATGAATTTTACAATAGTAATTATAAAATATGTGAGGTGCGTCGGTTATTGGTTATGAGAGAACACAGAACGTTAACATGTTGATCAATTTTTATTTTATAAAAGAAATAGAAAACTTGCTTTCTTTGCTGTGTGTAGTTATAAAACTCTTGGGAACTGTTGTTGAGAAGCACTCCGTTTCGCTTCGTGCTTCTCTTAACACTTCTCTCGTGTTCTGTCTGATCCCCGCGTGCTTTACAACTGCACACAGCACACGTGTGCGTTTTCTATTTCTTCAGTAGAGTTTAATGACGCCGCAATTGACACAGTGGTGTCAATCTACAGAAGCCTCTCTTGGTAACTTACAATGAATTTATTAAAAACTAGATTTACTAAAACTAGATGCACTTTTAGTGCGTTTACTCAGGCTACGTCATAGAGTAGTTGTGGTTTACCTGTGGCATTACTTCATGTGTAATCTCGACACAACGATAGACCCATAGATAGAAAAGGTAAACCTAGACTCGGACTTCCCTGCGGGGTAGCCTGAGTAATAAAATAATTTCTTAGCGGTTTTTCCAAGAAAGGACACGTGTGTTTTCTGGCAATCTTACAAGTCTAAAGATTATAGATACCCATACCTTAACTTGGATCCAGCCTTTTTGGATCCATACACTGAGCACCGATGTAGTGCACCTTTATGACCACCAGCACGACACATGGCTTCATGGAATTGAAACTGGAGTACTCCACCAATAAAATACCTGGATGTAGAATAACGATATGAGCAATAGATAAACGTTTACAAGTGTTGTAATAGTCCCCTTCACAGTTCCCTGCGCCATTTTAAAAGATAGCCGGGCCTTTGCATCGAAGCGAGACGAACGTTGAGCTTGCAATGATAGATACCTTTTAACACCTCGCGGGACAATTTAATTCACGTGTCTCCATCATCACAAGCTCAACGTTTGTCTCGCTTCTACTATGTTTTGGCGATCACATCGGGTCCCGTGTATGGAGTAGATTCGGGGTACATGATGGCACAGTTGGTTAGTGCACGGCGTTCTGTGCGAGAGGCCCCGAGTTCGATTCCCAGTGACTTCGCATCCTTGTTTCAACTTCTCTTCTTTCCGTGTAGCTTTAAGTAGCCTTTAATACCCGTCAAACGGAGCACTGATGGAGAGAGGGAAGTAAATTAAAATGAGAGCGCCGTCGGCTCTCTGGAAGATCAGCTTCGGCTGAAGGGACTTCCAACGTAAAATACTATTCTTTATTTTTATTCATTTGTTGACAAGCCCTTCCAGATATAAGACTGCGTGAAACACCCATTTGGAAGACTTTTATCTCAGTTTTACCTTCAATGCGCAACGAGAATCCCGACCCTTCTATATTATATTATTGTTCCAAACAAACTAATATCTACTGTTTGTGGGCAGCATACTCCAGTTTCACGTTAACCGATCACTGCTATGCTATTAAACATAAGGCACATTTATACAGGCTAAGCCTCGATTATTTGTGAAAATATTCTCAAATTCAAAGCAAAGCACTGAAAATGGTACCGCTTAAAGGGATCCTCCACCAAAAATGACGTCATCAGAAGGTGCCACAGGGATCCCAAAAATATTTTTTTCTCACATTTTAAGCAGTTTTCTCCGCGCGAAAAATCGTCTGATGAAAATTTTTGATATATATTTGAAATCAGCATAATTTTTATCACCATATAAGTTCAAGTTCATTTTTGGTGGAGGTTCCCTTTAACAATAAAATTAACAAATCGAAGTCAGTTTTCTATGGGTCTGTACTGTAATCGACAATCAAAATTACGTCACAAATGATCAAAACTCAAGTGGAACCGCTCGCGCACGGATGTCGTGAGCACAAGCAGGTCTGGACTGTAATCGACATTGGCTCTCAGCCAATCAGCGCGCGAGAAATTTACAAGTTATGGTAAAATTAACACATTTGAATGTACTCTGGATCCAGGTTCTTGTGGTTATTGTAAATAACTTGTACCACGTATTTAAGTCTCTAATTATATTTGTAATTCTTTTTCAGTTTAATTATTGGTACTTAATAAACGATTGTTTGTTGTTGTTGTTGATCTTCCTGTGTAAATGCGCCTATTGTCAAATAGTACAGCGGTGCTAGATAACACGAAACTGGTCTATTGGATAATTTAACATTGCCTTACCTAGCATATGGTGTGCTATTACAGATATGTGAGTTTGCTCCAGGATCAAAGTCCTTTTCTGTTCTCTTCACAGGTGGTACAACTCCTTGATATTCACGCTTTAATTTCCACCATTCACTATTGTACTGGCTTGGCTTTATTTCCCCACTGAATGCCTTCCAACGCCAGAAGTCGATGGTGATTGCAAATGGAAGGATGGCGATGTTCTTCAGAGCTTGCGTCATGAGTAAGTTGATTTCTGCAAAATGCACACTAAAATTAATGGTGTGTAAGCCAGGGAGGCTTTTTTATATATGATGTTTGTAAATAATGTTGACGCGTTTGACATTTTTGTTTACTTATCATTGAGGGTAGGCCTGTCTTTAATTGGGTCCTTATTAAAGTCGCCCGGCGTTATTTAATGCGACTTATTGCGATTAAAAGTGATTTTAGAAAAAAATATAAGAAAATCAGAGGCGACATAGGGCAATTTAAAGCGGTTTTGTGCGATTTAGAGCGATTTTAGAAAAAATATAGGAAAATCAGAGGCGACATAGCGCAATTTTAAGCAATTTAGGGCGATTTAAGGCAACTTAAAGGCCCGTTTACACTAGCAATTTTGTCGCGCGATAAGAGTTGTGATGGCGATTTTATCGCAGATTTGTCAACGCTACTTTGAACATGCTCGAAATTTAGTGCAACTAGCTGCGATTTTCTGTCTCCTAAATTGGAGCGTATTCGAAATTGCGGCGACAAATCTGCGATAAAATCGCCATTAAAGGCAGGCCTGAGGGTGGTCATAATCCAACTATCTTGGTTCAGTACGTTTTTGGGGGTAGATATTGTAATTCAAAATTGTTTAATTTGAATAACAATTGTTTTATTTGAATTACAATAGCTACCCTCTAAAAGTCCTAAAAACAGAAGGGCCTTTGAGGTTTGAGGTCGCTTTACTAGCATGACCTTTACAATTATTACAGGTTTTGCTAAAGAATATTACATGAATAAATATTATATATTGATATATAAGAAATACAAAAGGGCCAGTTTGGAAAGCTCTGCCTTATTTGTTACCAAATAAAGATTTATTATTATTATTATTATTATTATTATTATTATTATTATTATTATTATTAGATGTCTATAAAATTACATATGATTTTGTTGTAGTTCATTTCTAAGTTTCATGCATTTACAAATACATTTTGAAAAGCAATATTGAATGATTAGATGTCTTTTAAGACAAAATTTATTAACTAAATTAATTAATTAAATTAATTAATTAAATTAATTAATTAAAATTTATTAACTAAATTAATTAATTAATTAAATTAATTGATTAAAATTTATTAACTAAATCATTTTCATCAATTACAGTGCGACTCGCCGTACCGTAGTCACCTACAAATCCTTTTGATTAATTTTTGACATTATTTTGACATTTTTTCATCTCAATCTGGCCAATTACAGACATCAAAGTATCTAAAGTCTCCGCCTCTGATCGATATTAACTCCGCCTCTCGATATAAACTTGTACCTGATTGGTCCGATTGAGATGAAGAAATGTCAAAATAATGTCAAAAATTCATCAAATGTTTTTGTAAGTGACTACGGTACGGCGAGTCGCACTGTAAAGGCATTATGGTAAATTGCTATGGGTTATTGTGAGAGGCCGGTGAGAGGCCGGAAGATTTAAGCGTCTGCCGCGTAGGAGGCTAGACAACCCCCCCCCCCCCCCCCCCCCCCGATCTCACTGTTAATAAACGACCTGTCCCTGAGTAATATTGCCATAGCAACTGTAACTGGGTGAATATACTACATAACTTGTTCGTGCACGAATTTCTAAATATTTACGTCATAGGTCTGGTAATTATTTGTTCAGTATTTGTTCAAATCAAAAGTAGAACTTTTAAATGAAATATTTACAAAGCGCCTGGTTATATTGCACTGTTTCGTTAAAGAGCATTACACAAACTTTAAGTATTGCTATCTTCAAATCGATGTGTGCATGGTTATTGTTTAACCTGATACTATCATGTCTTAAAACGCTGTTTTCCAAGCCATTTGTTCTAAACTAGAGATAAAGATCTTTAAACCTGCAAAGAATTATCTATTCAATCTCTAACTATATGAAGTTTCATTTTGGTTTTAAAGTGACAAGTGAAATATTCTTTTATCGTTAAAATACACGAGCAAGAGCAGCACTGAGTTGAGGTAAGTACGATTCTGTATTTCATTTCCTTATTTTTTTAATCATCAGTGAAAATGATTTCCTTTCAACTGTTTTAGCTTAGATCCTTTAAGATTATATCTCGATTTAATTTAATTTTAAATTTGTTTTTACTGGAGCCAAGTAAATTCCCAATACTTTTAATTTAAAAAATATATTATTTTTTTTAGCGTTTATTTCGTCAAACACCGCCGCACTACTTTATGTTGTGCATTTTGAGAAATTCCACAAAAAAACAAAAAAAACAGTTAGATATTTTTGCAATTTGAAGTATTGATCTTTGAGGCTTGTAATATTTACAAACATTGGCATTTATATTTATGGTCATTCTAATTGAATGTACGCTTGCTCCGTGTTTCTACATTCTCCCATACAGAAAAAAATGAATTTTGTTGGTAAGTTTGAGTGTACCATAACCTGTAAATAAGAGGGACATTTTGGTTTGTATAGCTTTTATACTAAACGATTATATTTAATATTTGTACGATTTACAAACGTCAAAGCAAGATAGAAATAACCTATTTTGATAGCCTTTGCATTTAACTTTTGTTTTTAATGTTCGTATTTAACGTCAGTATTCAACATTTGTATTTATTTGTGCGATTTACAAACGCCAAAAAATAAGAAACATAATTATAATAAAGATAACCTATGGTAAGCATATACCGGTACAACACAATATTATATTGAAAAAATAACAACATTGTGGCTTAGTTTAAAAACTGATACAAATTGTAGAGTGCTTACACTATGTCCATGAAATAGAATCTAAATAGTTCCTACATATTAGTTTTTATTTAGTCACTATTAGTCACTATCACTCAACTGGAACAGCTTTAGTAACAATAGACCACAAGACACAAGGGAAATCAAATACTCAAAACCATAGAAAGTTAATACTTTATTCATTGTGTATCGTTACTAAAGCTGTTCCAGTTGAGTGATAGTGACTAATAGTCACTAAATAAAAACTATTAGTTAGTAACTATTTAGATTTTATTTCATAGACATAGTGTAAGCACTCTAGTAAGAAAGATGCACAACATAAAACTAGCTAGCTGAGTTCAAATCTTATACTGACGTCGTATAGTTACAGTGAAAACTTTCTATATCGGACAGTGCTAGGACCAAGAAAAATGACCATTAAAGCGATCGTTCCGCTTTATTGAGGTTTTATTTAAAACTTTAGGAAAACGTGAGACCGTTTTTTGAGGGTCAGGAGTAGAGAGGTTCCATTGTTTAATCTATAGTTTGATTAACCGTTTAAAGCTGAATCTGTTCAAAGCGGAAAATAATTAAACAAAGTTAGTTAAACACAAGCTTATTTGCGCAATCGAGCTTGTGAAATGATCAACTGTCACTACCATGCGACTTAAATAGTGTTATTAAATTACGAGTACGAAAAAAGGACGTTCTGTACATTATTGTTTCGATTTAGTCACACTCCATAATTTCATAACTCTGTTTTGCTAAATTATTGAGTTTTTTAAACTGTTGTAATATTATAAACACCATATATATATATTCATAACCTTCTTTTGCAAAAGATGAAATAATGTTACTTAGTATCACGTTAATTCATGAAAAGAAGAGTCATTAGTTTTTATGAAGATAATTAACTACAAATTAACATTTTAAAATCTATTTACATCACTCGATGATGTCTTTTTCGTAAGTAAAGTTTTTAACATGTTATTTTTCATTCTTTTCATCGCTTAAAAGCTTAAAAATAATTTTGAAGGAAATACGAAAAGATACTTTATAGATGACGGAGATTAGAGGCTTACAAATAATTGCCGTCGGCGAATTCCAATTGTTAAGATGTAGGTCAATATTAGCTTTTCCATATAGTTTTGACTTTAATTATTCAGACTGCAGCTTGATGTTTGCTGTTAATGCTTTTAAGTTAAAATTAAAATTATAGAATAGCTCGTGTTCATTTACTTTTATCACTTGATACTTGCCATATTTCTTTTCTTTCGTTTCTTAACCTAGTATACAGGTGGGCGCGGTGTTTACAAGTGTTGGTAATTTGTCAACTATTTTCACAATAGCTTTTTCAATTTTCTTTGTTTTAATGACAATGGTTAGTTGGCAAAACCATAACAAAATACGTCACTGTACGTCCACCTATATTTGTCCATTATTTAGCACTAAAGGAAAATTAGTTATCTTATAAAATTACTTGTTTTTAAACATTGCTTTCTTCTAGTTACGATTTGGGAAGCCATGGATAATAAAAACAAGGTTAAGGTTTGTCTCGAGAATGTTAGTAGTACCCGGGGGGGGGGGGGGGGGGGGGGGGGGGGGGGGGTGCTTAGGGGTAAAATTTCGGGTACAAAGTATCGGCTCAGGGATATCTTTTAGTATTAAAACTGAAATTCAGAATTTCAAAATTTCTTGACGTCTTTTAGGGAAACAAAACGGAAGAGGCCATCGGTTTCCGTATACATAAACGCACTCAGTTCGTTTTATAGTTTTTATATTTTTATCTCTCAGATCAAAATAGATCAAAATAGCTTCCCGCTTATCTTAGGAGAATATTTGAAAATTAGTTGCGAAGTTTTGCCTATAAAGTCTGTATGTGGAGTAACAAAGATGTCTTGGTTTTTTTTATCTGATCTACAATTTATAACGCTCTTAATTTATGTTAAAGTATCTTGCACTTTACCGACAGTATCCAGATTTATATATATTTCGGTTGATTTTTTTGATTTTTTTGACTGTTTGTTTTTCCAATTTCTAATTTCTATTTTTATTTCATTTTTTCTACTCGAAAATTGTTAAAGTTCTATATTTCTCACAATCCAGTTGATGTGGATTTAATAAAACAGTTAATCCACTCAATCTCGTCGTACAAGGCTAAGAGCTGACACGGCACGGTCTTGTCGGCTATAAGCTTCGGGGGTAGGTGAATAATGAATAATGAATAACGGGTCCAAAATTGACTGGAATAATGAATCATTGCATCAAATCCTTTAGGAATTATGAATAACAAAGAAACAATAAAAGAATAATGAATTAACCCCGAACATTTCCTGAGAAAAAAAAAAAGAATTATGCGAGATTTTGGAATATGAATAATGAATTATGGAGAAAAAAGTGGGCAGGAATAATGAATTATTGACCACAAATAATTCACCTTCAATGTACGACTCGATGCTATGAAATAATTGCTAAATATGCAAGATGGATATAACCTTCATCATGCATTTCAGGGAAACGTGTTCAATCTCTAGTGCTCTTGAAAGCTGTTGATTAATTGCGAAGAAAACCCAAGTAACTAAACGTATAAACACGAATACGTAAATGCATTTACGCACGTATCATTGCATGTGATAAACAGTATAAAAGGCGAGTAAATGCCAGGGCAAACGGTTTGCTTCAACATCCGTTCGATTTTCGGTTGAACAGCGTAAACACGGTTGAAAAGGGGGTGTCAAACGGTTCCAACGTTACCATTCAGCCAAATCGAACAGATGTTGAAGTAAATGTTGAAACCGTTTGATCCTCCCAGCGTTTAGCAACCTGATTCTACAGCGTTCAACAAATTCTACCCGATGTTGAAGTAAATGTTGAAACCGTTTGACCCTCCCAGCGTTTAGTAACCATTCTACAGCGTTCAACAAATTCTACACGATGTTGAAGTAAATGTTGAAACCGTTTGACCCTCCCAGCGTTTAGTAACCATTCTACAGCGTTCAACAAAATTTACCCGATGTTGAAGCAAATGTTGAAGCCGTTTGCCTTTACCTTAAACAAGGTCACCCTCCCCTCCCCCCTCTCCCCCAATTCCCAAGAGCCGCCACGCAGGCTAGTTAAAACTGTGCACCGGATTAAACAGCTTAAACGTTAACGTGTTGACTTTGCGGAAGTTGACAATTCGTCAAAGTAAATAGCAGGTGGATAAATATATTGTTGCGAACAAATACGTCAATAAAATACGAGTGTTTGAAGAAAGAAAACGCACGTATGAAATTATGATGCATGTGAGCAAATATAGATATAAATAAATGTAAAAATACAGGCGCGTAAATATGGACAAATTGAAATACGATTCAACGTTTACGTAACATAGTTGCATCAATATAATACGAGTATTTGAAGAAAGAAAACGCACGTATGAAATTATGATGCATGTAAGCAATTATATAGATACAAAGGGAAATTAATAGCTGAATACCTAAATAAATGTAAAAATACAGACGTAAATACGGACAAACTGAAACACGTTCAACGTTTACGTAACATATAGTTGCGTGAATCAAATACGAGTATTCATAGAAAAAAAGCACGTATGAAATTATGATGTAGGTAAGCAAAATGATATAAAGGTACATCACTGAATACGTAAGTCAATGCAAAGATACAGACGCAAATATAAGGAATGAACGTTTACGTAAAATAGTTGTGCACTTTTAAGCAAAGATGCAAAAACGTAAACCAAAATAGATAATGGTTAATCTTATAAGAAATATAATACGTAAATAACAAATGATACATGCACGCTCATATGCTAGAATGTACACCAAAACAGAAATTGACGTAGAGAAGGACGATACGTAAATCAATACTTAGATACGCATGTAAACGTGCAATGTACGCAAGTGTGCTCGTAAATACGTTATCCTGCAAAGATTTATGAACAACTTACTGACCTTGCAACTTTGAAAAAACTTGTTTGCGTGAGTTTATGTTTAGACATCAAAGCAAGTTAGATTTATTGTTTCACGTACAGTGAATTCCCAATAACTCCCTCTAACTCTTGGAAATGTACAAAAAGTGAGTAATAGGTCGACAATTTACACCTACTGTTACAGGTGATTTGAAGTAATTTTCATTATGTCATATTCCGCAATATAATTTCTCTTTCAGTTCGTTTTTTATTTTACTTAACATTGTCAGGTTTACGCATTTGAGCACTTATAGAATGACACACTATTTTGCTCTTTGAGTGGCATCAGCAATAGAAAGCAAGTTGATGAAAGCTTTAAAAAAATCCCAGAGGGACTGTTTTTGTCCAAGTGGTAGATCGGCGGTCGACTTTGAAAATGAGCCCTAAAAGCTACGCTTTGCAATCAACCTTGTTGATTTCAACCTCTAATAGGTACGACTATCCATTTGGAAGCTAAGCTTTTAAGTAACAAAGTTGAATAAAAATGACTTCTACAGGTACGAAATCGCGTTATGTAATTGAATTTTGAGTGAGAGCCCTAAAGGTAGCAAGGCACAGGATATATTTTCAACCCTAAAATACGCGCTGATCACCCCTAGTTCTGTAACAAAGATGTTCACCCACCTCCCCCCCCCCCCCCCCCCCCCCCCCCCCCCTTTCCCGTGAAGAAAAGATAAGACTGTCTGAAACATTCTAGAAATTGATTTTATCTTTTGTTTGTTTGGGGGAGCGCCAAAGATATATTTACTAAATTTATATATACATTTGAATTAACAACAGTTGAATTGGGTTCTAATTGGACATCGTAAATATAGATTGAAATATAAACGAATAAATATAAAAACTGTATTGCTTCTTTGGTATTTGATTTGTTTTGCATTATATTGTTTGCACTATCAGCTGTTCAAGTTTGTTTTCACAGTTAAAAGTAATTTAAAAAAATTGTTAAAAGTCACTCAGAAACACTTTTCAATCTTGTCTTTTTCACACTTGCAGTTTGATCTAATAAAATAATGGTTTACTCAGCCTTTGAATATGGTTATTGAAATATAATGGTTAGGAATAACTTAGCAATCATATTCAGAGAGATTATTGAAGTGGTATAAGCTATTTAGGCACTAGAACTTCCAAGCTGTCATATTTTTCTATTAGTATTGGTCTATTTTAGTTCAATGCAACAAAATGATAGCTTTGTCAGCAATTAAAGTTTAATTTGGTCCGAGATTAAAGTAACAAAAAGTAATGATTTTTAAAAAAATATTTTGATTTAGTTTTAATTAGGATTTGATCATCAATCAGATTCAGAAATAAACATCGAGGTGATAAGCTTTTTGGGCCACTTGAATTTTGAAGTTTTCGCTCTCTGTTTAAACAAATAATGACATACAATTATGCTTTCAAAGTTGTTTTCCCCATAAATTATCCAATGTCTAAACTACTGAGTCACTAGAAATTGATCGGTTTGCCCAAAAACCTTGTTAAACTCGCTAGCGAAATCCCGAAGGTAATTTAAAACGATTTAAGAGATAAAATGATAAGATTGTCTGGAAAAAATGCCAATGTGGAAATGGGTTTGTGTTCAGATTAGCGGAACAATAGATAACATTTCAAGGTTTTTGCTATACTTTCAATACAAGGGTATTTTAAAAATACATTTTTGTGGTGAATTTCATGATCTCTCAGCTGCCTCGATGCTAAGTTACGCCAAAAGGAAACTGTTGCATGGCAACTTAAGAGTTACAAGAGGTGTTACCCATGACTACTCTAACGTATGATTAATTAACCCAGTGATGACGACGGCCAAGTCCTCAATAAATCACATGTATGCGCATTTAGTGCACTATTACAACACAGTCGCCCCGAAGCACTGAAGTGGCAACGAGTTAGTTACTTCAACAACATACGCAGCAGGATTTGATGGTTTAGAAGAAAGAGTTTTAGCTGAAAGATTACATTGTAAGTTTGACAAATCTATTCATAGATCATTCTATTTGGTTAACTTAATCAGTAGAAACTTTGTGTATATATATTTTTTATATTTTTTTATTATTTTAAGCTGTCTATTTCAGTATTTGACTCAATGCTATAAACTACGAAATCGCAAAAAATGTTAATAGTCAGCCAAAAATATTTCATTCACAATATATATATCTAGCCTGCGTAAACAGACCCTTACTAGCGCTCGAAACGTCTCCCGCGAAGAGACGTTTCTAGCGCTAATAAGGGTCTGTTTACGCAGGCTACAATATATCACAAAAAAATATTCTTTCATTTTTTTTTTAAACCGCTTGTAAACTAAAATGTATTTATTGTTATGATTGTAATGTAATACTCTTTGATGAATCATATTCTGACTTTAAAAAGACATCAGGGAAATAATCAGCCCTATAAATGCATTTAAAGTATTAGATATTGGTAAAACGATCGTTATCAGACTATCTTGGACTTCCCGAACTTCTGTCATTCAGACATATGGACCACAAAATGTGCAGTCGATAAAAGTTTTTTTCTTCGCACTATGCTTGATTACTTCAATTTTACACGTACAGACACGTACACCGATTCGAGACTATTCTGTTTTATCGGAAGTGTTATCAGTAGACTTTTCCGTGCATAAAGCAGAACTCTAAGTACAATATCGTTTAGCTAGTTTCTTTGTTCAAAGATGAATTGAATGAGATATTTGAAAGTTAAGTAACTTGCCAGAATCAAACGTTCTATAGAGTCTTTTATTTAGGCAATACTTAGTGAGATGCCATCCTGATAAAACCTTACTCGATGAAAAACAAAACGTTGCATTAAGTTGTTTTTTTTCTCTTACGTTTTTGCTACGTTGTCATGCACTACATATTTTTAATTTGTTCCGTTATATTGAACATGCAATTTAATCACATAGTTATATAGTATATATAACAATAACATTATATATATTCCATATAAAGTCTATAAAGTGTATGTACAGTTGATTTAGTGAAGATCATAAGGGTGAGATAACGATGGTGACTAGGATAAACAGTGATATTCATGATGATGATGATCGTGATCGTGATGTGGAAAAGCGGTTAACCATGTTGAAGATAATGAAAATACTAATGAAGACGTTGATCATGACAATGGTATGCAGTTTCTGGGGTAAGATATGTCGACGCCAACGTGATATTCATGATGATGATGATGATGATGATGATGATGATGATGATGATCTGAGGACATGTTAAATATGTTGGATATAATGAAAATACAAAGCGTTGATCATGATAATATGATGGCGATCATGATGATGATGATGATGATGATGATAGAAATGATGATGGGGAGCAATTAAACATGTTGAAGATAATGAAAATACTAATGAAGACGTTGATCATTATGAAATTGATGGCGATGGTATGCAGTTTCTGGGGTAAGATATGACGATAACGAGAGTAATGCGCATGATATTGATGATGATGATGATAATGTTGACGAGGACAAGTTAAACATGTTGAAAATAATGAAAATACTAATGAAGACGTTGATCATTATGACATTGATGGCGATGGTATGCAGTTTTCTGGGGTAAGATATGACGATAGTAATGCGCATGATATTCATAATGATGATGATAATGTTGACGAGGACAAGTTAAACATGTTGAAAATAATGAAAAGACTACTATAATGATAGCGTTGATCATGATAAAATGATGGCGATAGTGTGCAATTTCTGTACTAAGGTATGATGATAAGGATGGTGATCAACAATGATGTCAATAAAGGGCAATCATGTGATAATCACAATATTTAAGCAATAGTTACATACGTTATTGACCAAAACACTGGAATTATATTAACCGCCAATTAACGATGACTCTCTATAATTATTACCAATAATAGAGACATTCGTTATCTTGGTGTAAATTAAAAGACTACATAACCATAATATAAATGGTGGAATAATATATATGATGGAAACTAGCGAGTAAACTAGTATAGACTACGTCGGTGTTTGATATATACGACAGGTAATATAATGAAATTTGTAACAAAGAAAAAAATATTACCTAACCATAATATAATTAATCTTAATGATTGTAATATTACTTTTTTGGTACCGAACCGCAAAAATACATTTAGGAGCTAGGTATTGAAGCAAACTGAGGAACAGCTTGAGCTAATAAAAGTTATTACTGCTATTTTTCTTAACGTCATAGGAAGGAAGTATACGAGTAGTTTTTGTTTTCTCCTGAAGGTTACAGCCCAATGATGTCTCTATATGTTCGCCTGCAATTACGTTGAGTTGACAGCTGTATAAATGACTCTGTACTACACCAGAACGCCTAACCGGCTAAAGACTGCCTCGGGGAACATGTCAATGACTAAATTCTATATTATGGCGCCGTTTAGCCTGATATAACGGATTAAACTCAAATTCTCAGCCTGTTCAGATTGCACTTTTTTGGCCAAATTTATAACATAGTGCACTTAAAGGACATTTTGACTCCGATATTAAGTATACCAACAGATGCATTTCCATAAAACTGTGAATGAAATAATGATTGACTTTGCGAGGCTAAGGACAGGCCGCAGGAAAAATGACTTAATCTAACACTGTCAGTGGCGCCAAGAAGACTGATCACCTTGTATAATATTATAACTAAAAAAGGCATGCAGTTTTCGAATTTCAATTTTAAACAACATAATGATAGACTGTGCTTAATTGGACTCCCGCGGGAACATTAATGACTTTTAGAATTACTCCACTAGTATTGTGTTACAAAACTGAGTGTTTGCGGTTCATTTTTCATTTTCGGCCGCGGAAAACGGTGAAAAACGTTTTTCTACGGTAAAAACTACCATTCAGATCCTTTCACTTCCGCCGGTTGTTTTGTTTTGGTCAAGATTTATATATTGATTGCGGTTGCGGATTTTTAGTAAATTGTCCGGTTTTGCGGTTAATTTTAAACCCCACCTCACGCCTCCCTCTTGTGTGCATGCCGGCATGCATAAGTGCGTCAGCCTTCCTTGTCACCTCCAGCAAGAAAACAATAATGGCGGGAAGAAACTTAGCGAGATTTCCAGCTATTCATAGTTCCCGCATACCCGGTATTATATACCCGAGACCTAACCTGAGTCTCTCTATGATGTCTGTAAAAGAATACTATAATTTATCATTTGCTATTGTCAAAGAGATATTTTAATTTTCAGTTTTCACATTCATTATTGGTATTTTAACGACCGTATTTTATAGAAGATCTTATCACCATGTAAGTATTTCTTTACGTAGTCGTTGTTAGCGTCGCTAGCTAAGTCTCGCCCCCTCATCATCATCAACAACATCAGCATCAACAGCAGTAAAAACATTTTAATTGACAACAAAAACTTCAGGGCAAACTAACACTAGGTGCACTGCATTCCCTTAAGTCAGAACATTTAGGAAAAGAATGACATAATAAAGGAAAACGATTAGGGGTTTTGATCAGAAGAAGACGGCTTTCGAAATCCAAAAATATAGTTTTTCCCATAGGTGAAAGCATAGTGAATACCTTGGGGGACACCATTTTCCATCAGTGAAATGAAAATCTTCACTGGGTATTTGCGTCGCCTAAGATTGCGTAAGACCATCTAAAATCGCCATATATCGTCTATTTTTACACAACGTTTTAGCTTAATATGCCTTTGCTCGCCTATAATCGCCTAATGTATTTTCTAATATGTCAAAACCTGTCCTTAGTTCGCCCTAGTATACCTATGTTCATCCCATTTTTGCAATTCAGCACGGTGGGCGAAGTAGGTCTAAATGATCACAGAAAAATCAAGGAAACACAACCTGGAATAATCAGCTTCGCCTCGTGGTTTTAAATCCTGATAAAACGCTCCTGCATCATTTATTAAACATTACATAAAGCATACAAGCTGAGTAAAAGATTCCTGCTTGAAGGAAAATAAGTGTAAGTTAAACACGCATGCGCAAAAGAAAACAATCGATATTTGTTGAAAATATTGCTGAATACAAAGAAGGGCAAGGGAGGATATTTGTTTTTATTATTATTTTCAAGATTCACCCATAGAGCAGGTGTTATCAGATATATAATGTAGTTTAAAAAAAAATTGATTAGCTGCAAAGGTTTCGTAGGAGACAACAATCGTTTCAAAAAGAAAAAACAGAAAAGTAAACAGTAAAATTTAAGATAGTGAATAGTAAAATGCTTTCTAATAAGCATACGGTGATTTTTAACTTTGTAAGTAGCACGTCCCAAAAACGTACTTCAAACAAGTCAAAAAATATGATTGACATAATCAGCGAGTTGGATGTAATGTAGGAAGTCATTTAAATGGTTTAAGAATAGCCTTAATGCAAGGCTTTATTGAGGATATAGTTGATGGATTTTTATTTGTTTTAGTTGACTAACTAGAATATAATTGTTTCTTTATAGTAGACGTATGAAGCAGTTTCAGACGACAGTGCAGAGGAAGTGCATCACGTGACAGCATTTTTGTTTGACATATTTGTTCGCCGACTATCATTTTTAAGTGCGTCTTTGAAATAGAAGTTTAAACAAAACTAGAATTAGACAATAGTGAATATAAAAGTTAATTAGGCCGAGCAAAAATGGAAAGAAAGTGCAGTGGAAACTGAGATTCGATCAAAAAACTGTTTGGATCGATGAAAAACATATACCATGACAACCAAATAAACAGTAACACAAGCAATAACATTCAAAACAATTAAACAAACTAGCTACAATATTGGCAAAGTGAGACAACAATGTGCGTAGTTTTTGGGGCTTCAATTTTTTTCAGTATAAAACCATTCCCTCCCCAAAATTGGTCTGGCAGTCATCAAGGAATCGTGCTAACTGAAAACCAACATGGAGGGGGAGGGGAGGATTATGGCGAAAAAGTATAGTTGAGCGTGAAAATAGAGAAAACGGCCGCAAAAATGTCTCACTAGTTTTTGATACCAAGATTGTAGCTATATAGCTAACTAATAAACAAACTAACAAACACTAACAACACACAAAGCAGATGGCATGCATGATTAATATCTATTCTTGTTTGAATTATGTACAATCAAGATATATCAAATTAAACTGAGAAATTCTCATACATTACTGAAATAACAGTTTTCAATATAACATATCGGTAGTCTGAAATTGTTAAATACAATTTATCGTTTCAAAGAAGTTCACAATATAATAAATGTCTCTGTGTCTCATGTTTTGCAAACTTGCGGAATTTGCAACAATATATTGATTAAGTTTCAAAAAACAACAACAATCATGATGTTAAGAATTTTCATCAAACTGATATATCCTTATTTGCTGATCTATGATATAATAATGTTCGGCAGATAAACCAACAATGATGTTAATTTTTAATGATGCACTTTCCATGATAGATATTTTCCAATGCGCCTTACAACGCTTTTCAAACAATATATAACTGTTTGCCGACAATTCTCTGTGGTATATCAGCTTCTCTAGACATAATTGCCAAAATGTTCACTGTGCAGTATCTAATTAATTTTTTCTTATTAGTTTTGTTTGTTTGGGCTGGGACTACAGTAAAGCTAATGGGAGAACTATTTTTTTTCAATCTACAGATGAAAACATGCGGTTTAATTAGAAATAATTTACACTTTAAAATTAAAATTAAGATAGAATATTTTTGAAAGCGAAAAGTGATAAAGCTCTAAACCCAATTTGAAAAATTGGAATTTCACCTAAAAAATAATAATATAGAAACAGCAATACTAATCGAGTTAAAAAAATGATTTGTTCTTCTTTAAACACACGATTAAATTGAGTGTTGTACAAGTTGTACCTTGAAGCCCCAAATAATCCTGATTGTTAATCTGCCAAAAGCAATAACGGAATAAAAAAGATTAACTTGGAGAACTTGGACTTGAACTTGAGAAACAACAACAACAACAGGAAACTGGATAAAAATGACTGTCCAGTATTTGGAACATACGTACCGAAAGATGTTTTTAAAATACACTAATTTTCTACTTAGAAAGAAATATAAAAATTATACAAAATTATTAGACCCAACAGAAAACTAGAAAAAAATGAGCTTCTTTCCAATATTTCGAATACTGAAACATGTGGTTAGAAGATATTAAATTTTTACTTACAAATAAATAAAAAACGTTACAACATTTCAATAGAGCCACAAATGGAAAGATAATTGACGCAAGTTACAAAGGTTATTGCCCGGAGGCATTTCGGAACTTTAGAACAGACTGTAACACAATGGGCACTTAGGCTTGGTTGACTTCGAGCCACTGGTTGTCAGGCCAATATAGATAAACACGACACAAACAATCCTAGCTGGATATATATATTAGTAATATAAAGCACCAGGACAGTATAGATAGAGTAAAGATCCTGTCACTAACGTAAGTAATTTCTACCATTCTAACTATGTGATGTCCTCTACATTACTTTGAAATATTTTATTGACTTTTTTTGTTATCAGTTTATGCTTCTCCCATCCCATAAATTTTAGCTATTTATGTTTCTATGTGTCTTTTAGATTAGTACTGGATTATTCAGTTATGGTCAATGATTTCTTGAATTTCTGTTAACTTTTTATATTCCTCCAACCCCATTCTAACTATAAGGGTACATGTCTTTTTTTGCTGTAAAATTCCCGTAATCATATGTTAGTTGGGATATCTGGACTGATGTGGAATTGAATAATGCGTAATTTTTTTCTACGAGATTGAGCAAGATGTTTATACATATGATCTATGTATTGTATAGATAAAGAATATTACTGGGCTCTGCTTTAAAACTTGAACTTTTGTTACTAAAAACCAGAGAAACCTTGATTCAAAATTTATAAGTTTTTGGCGTGTTTACTGTTCAGCACTATTTTTTCTATTTCTCTGTTTTATTCGCAAAAAGGCAACATTTTCTGGTATGTGAAACACAAACTTGAAAAGATAACGGAAGTCCTTTTAAAAAAGGCGTATGTGACACGGACGACTTTGTACTTCACAAAAACACACAAAAACAGAAATAGAAAAAAAGGGCGGAAAACGTTAGTTTTTTTCTTATTCGATACCCTGAAAGATACCACAATTTGTAAAAATGAAATATTTTCAATTTTGAAGCCCTAAAAAAAATACCAAATCGCTGATTTCAGTTACCCCTAAGCGATACGACGAGCAAGTCCGATACTCACCGATTTTAACCCCTTCCCCCACCCCCCGACTTTGCATAAACAAGCTTGAAAAAGCTTGAAAAACATTTATAAATATAACGTAGTTGAAACTCTTTTCACTATCACTTGAATTGAATTGCATTCTACTCCTTTCGTACAAGAACACAATTCATTATAACAAGCTGGCTCAGTACATTCTTACAAACAGCGTATTAGAATCAATTGCGCGCTTGAACACTATATTTTTATAATAAGCAAAATTAAGAACGTATCTTTTGTCAAGAGTAATCACCATGTTATATCAACGACAAAAGTAGACGAGTAATTTCATTTGTTACACTATCGATAATTAAAGGAGCACTTGTAATTTTCCGACTTATTAGTTTCCCGAATCGTGTGGGGTAAGTTGCATTTGTCATTTGGTTTGACAATAATGTCAGTTGAGCTCCAGCTGTAGATTCGAGGAACTGTTTGTGTCAATTCCCATATTAGTATTGAATAAAGTCTCATTTTAGAAAAAAAAAAAGCAATGAAGTTTAGAATTTACTGCTCTATTATTAAGTTATTTAGATTGCGTTGATTGTAAGGGAGAATTGAATAAAGCCTTATTTAAGAAAAAAAGTAATGAAGTTTAGAATTTACTTTAGAAAAAAAGTAATGAAGTTTAGAGTTTACATCAATCCTGCTTTATCATTTAGATTGCGTTGTAAAGTAGGAATACTAAGGTTTGCTAAATTATGAAAATAACAAAGGTTTAAGGTCCGAAACGTCAATACTCCAGGTTCACGTTATCTTTCACCGCTGTTCTATTTGACATAAGGCTCATTTGCACAGGCTAAGCCTCGATTTGATGTAAAACAATTCACAAAATCCAAGCAGCGTAAGAAAATTTTTTATCATTTTACTCCGAGTCGAGATTATCCCTGTGCAAATGCGCCTTTTGTCAAATTGTACAGCGGTGCTAGATAACATGAGACTGTAGTACTCAGTTTTACTTTTACGTTTACTTTCTTTTTACGGTGTTTTTGTCATTTTGATGATGATTATGATGATAATGATAATAATGAAATTAATTATTATGCAAACCTTTGATTTTTTTGGGTTTTTCTCCGGGTTATCCGGTTTTCCTCCCTCCACAAAAATGAACATGTGAGTTGCGTTGTGTGCAAAATAATTAACGTAGAGGTAGTGAGTGTGTGTCTGAGTCTCCCCAATTAGCCACTGGCTAAATACATTGAGACGTTAAAAAAAGTGATTTTTTTTTTGATTTTTTTATTTTATATATATCTATTACTCTTAAGCTTTTAGTCGACAAAGAACGATTAGAAGTTTGATTCGAATTAAACCTGACATCAAAAAAAGAAAACTAATCCAGAAATTCTCACTACAAAAATATCTCGTTGGAAAAAAGAAAAAAGAAAAAATCGAAATTTGTTTTAAATTTCAACAAGAATACGGCATTGCTCATTGGCCAATCACGACCTTAGCATTCTATTAGTCACCGAAGTGTGAAAACAATTAAGAAAATATTCAGTTTTTTATTGCATCTGGGCAAATACGCTATCTCGAGAACGTGAGAAAAATGTTCTCTTATTTATATAGAAGGTAAAAAGCGTTGTGGTTTGTGGTAAAGGTAAGTTTGAAAACAGGAAACAATCAAGATCGAGGCCGATAGTGGGATGTATACAGTATTTTGCATGTCAATTGAGCAATAAGTTAAACTGTCAGATATTGGTAGTGTATCATTATACAATTTGTTTTCTCCTATTTTGTTATTCGTTATTTTGTTTATCTTCCATCATTTTGAGTTTTTGTCGGTTTTCACTTTTCTCCTTTCCACAAAGTGTCGATCATAATTCGAATATTCAATTGCTATACTTTCGATTTTCAACAATTTTAAACTATTGCTTTTTTGTAGCTCATTGCTAAATTTTGAAAACTTAATGTTTTTTTTTTTTTTAGATAATTCTTGTTATACAATAATGACAAAAGATAAAATCATGTATGGAGTTTTTCTCCTTTTAATGAATCGTTACTTTAATTCTCTTATCTATTTTTGTGTTTTCTCTTTATTAAAAATTTTCCTTGGTTGTTAAAAGTAATTTTGTCACCTTTAATACTTATTAGTTATTGTAGTTTCGTAAACACAAAGTTACAGTCCGCAAGTGTGTTGTCCATTCTATTATACATCAAAGCCCAGTCGTCCAAAGCCTAGTGTTTATCCTAGGTTAATTCTATAGGTTTTCTTTAGAGTTAACCTAGGATTAGCGTTAATCTAGCTTTCAACAACCGGCCCTAAAAACGGTTTTCCTTTCCTTTCCTTTTAAGTCTATTTTTATGTCGAGTTTCAACCTGCGGTCTTTTTTCAGCTGTCATTATGTTTGTCGAGTTCCTTCAGTGATTGTTTACCTTTCCTTGCTAGTCACGTTCTTCTTTCTTTTTCCCATTTTCTATACGAAATGTTTTTCCCAATTTTATTTTGGTCTAATCTTGTTTACGAATTCGCAGGATTTCCTGTTCTTGGCCAACCCTTGGGTTGGTTCAAGTTCAACGTATTCGAAAACAAAGTTTTAGACTATCAATCACTCTTGAAATGATACATATATGTATCTTATGTACCATAAATAAAGTTCTAGATTAAACGCGGCTCTCAAGTGACACACTGCTTTTACCACAGGCTAGTTTCCCCTTAACAATAATAGACCTTACTCATTTCCCTGAATGATTTCCTAATGCATACTCTGAAGGAATACATTTCTTGGTAAAAGATGGACATTCTTCGATGTCTTCCTAATTGAAATACTTGGAAATTATTCAAACATTAAAAGGAAGAGAATTGTATTGTGGGAACTATTGAGGGAATCAAGAGAGCATAAGTTTATGCTCTTTTTTGGGGCATCCGATAAGGATTAAATCTCCACAGAGAGTTGTATATTAAGGTTATATACCGTTTCCCATGTGGATATGAGAGAAATCAGCCCGAGTCAAAGCCGAGGGTTCATTTCATATCCACCGAGGTATAAGGTATATTAACGTCTTATATATATATAGTATCGTTGGGGAAGTTTCTCAAGCACGGGTCTAATAACTAAATATCAACCTCCTCGGAAGGTTGATAACTGGATATCAACCTGGATATTCCTTTGTTTAATCAGTTGTGTGAATATGGAGGAAGACCGTCAGAAAACAAAAGAACGAAGATGTTGAGGATTATATTAAGAATATCTTCGAAGAAAGCGATTGAGGTCTATTTCCTGAGTGTTTTTCAGCCTCTTCAAAATTTTCTATTACGCATGCGTTTTGAAAGCACCACAATAATTAATAAACAAGCACGTCATATTGAGTAAATAAAATACTTTTGTCCCACATTACTAAACAAATTAAGATGAACACAAGTTGACACGGAAAGCGTGTGATGTTATTGATGGGGCGCTACCTAATGGGCGGAATTGATTGTAATTGGTCGACAGAGATTTAAGAACATCGTGTATCAATTACTATATATCGAAGATCACTCCCATCTAAACACCAACAAGGCCGAATCATTGTAATATTGAATCACAATCAAAGTCAGGATCGTCGGGTAAATGAGGTACGACGTATATAGGCAGTCTATGTTTGCTGTTTGTTTTTTGTTCCTACTCATATGTTTTGTGGTTTGCTTAGTATTATTACATTAAGAAGCATTTTTTTTCTAATGAAAGCCCGGGGATATTTATATTAATTTTTTTAGAACTTGTCATCTCACCTCCTTTTCCATTTATAATTATTATATCCAGCTTATGCTTGTGTTCAATGTCTTTTTTTCCAAAAGAAGATCGTTGGCCATTCCGAGATCAACCTGCTAATTGCATTCGTATTTGGATTTAACCATCTTATAATCTAACGCTTCTTTAGTATATGCTTCTATAGATAGTTTCTTGTATATACCTTAGATTGATAATATTGAATTCATATCACATTTTTTAATCAGTTACATTCAAAAAATCATATCATAGCTGATGCAGAATTTCATTTGTTGCGCGCCTGTGTTTTTATATACATTCTTAAATACTCTCTCTAAAATATATTCCAAAAAAGAAAAAATCTTATTCTTTTATTAAATAAATAGTCCATTATACTTTTTCTCTACAAGCAAAATATTGTAAAACATTCAAAATTTTAGGGACAAAAAAAGTAATTGTTGTTGTGTATTTTCAATAAGTTTCAGGGTAATTCATAGTTAAGTATGTATACTTTTATATGTGGAGCCCCTGTGAGCTTCCCAACTCTTACTATACTGAATTAATCTGATTCAGTCGGACTTTGTTACCTTTCTTACACTCCTTTCCTTTTCCTTTATTGTGTATGTAATTGCTTTATATTTATTTAAAAAAGATAGCACCTTGGTACTTTATATATGCTTTGTACCTGAGTGGATTATCATATAATGTGTATAAGTGGGAAATAAATTAAATCCTCTCTTATATATCAAAGTTATTCTTTGGAATTTTCAAATAATTGTGAGCCGTCCCTATATTTGCATGGCATACCCCGAAACCATACATTGCGACTATTCGTCACTATTCGTCAAACACGGTAAACGGATTGACAATGGTATTTGCTATGCAAATGACAAGCGAATATCTGACTAAAAAAAATATTCAAGGCTTTATTAATTAAACTGAGGGGAAAAATAGAAACTTATGAGTTATAAAAACCACTCTTGGCATAATAGTAGAATAAAATCGCGTTTCAGTAGTGTCATGAGGTCACGGGAGACTTAATATATGCCTAGTACTTCTACATTTGTTCAAATCAACTTAGGGTAAATTTGAAGTATTTTATTCGACTCAAGTGAACGAAACTGTTACAGTTATTGTTAGAAAAAAAAAAGTTATTTTTTTCTTTTGTTATCATTATTATTATTATTTATTTTTTTTTTTTGTATTTTTTTTCTTTTATAGTCCGTCTAAGTCCGAGTCCGAGTCCGAGTCCGAGTCCGGGTCCGAGTCCGAGTCCGGGTTTCGGGGTATGCCCATCTGCATATATAAAGTTTCATTTATGCATTCAATAGTTCCATTGTTTTTGCTTTAGTCATAATCGAAGTTATCTGATCATGAATTTCCCAAGAGGTATTATCTATATTACGTTCTTTGATATCGTAGATGATATTTAAGTTTAATATATTGCGCATCGATAATTACACAAACAATGTCAGTTTCTTATTTCTTGTCGTGATGAAGTATGCATAAGAGAGATACAATGTCAACCACAAGGCTGCATTTGTTTTCTCAGAAAAAAGCTGTGTTAATAAATATTTTCTTTTTCATTCTTATATCCTTTTTATAAGTTTTTACCGTAAACTGCATGGTTTTCACTTTCAATTTTGTTGATGTATGTATCTTTTACATGACCTGTTTTCCTAGCTATTTATCCTGCTTCTTTCTTCTGCATTTGTTTTCTCAGAAAAAGCTATGTTAATCAATATTTTCTTTTTCATTCTTATATCCTTTTTATTAGTGTTTACCGTAAACTCCATAGTTTTCACTTTCAATTTTTTTTTTGTATATATATATCTTTTACATGACTACAGGCTATTTTATTATAGGGTCGATAGTCTCTTTAAACTTTACTTGCTGTTTTTGGCATGCTTTTCTGTTTTGTTTTATATATTTATGTTACATTTATGACTTTTTTCTATTTTTCAATCACTCTGTGATATTCTTGGCCTCTGTAAAGCATGGATAATATCGATATTATTTGTTTTATTCTGCTGGGTATTTATTTAATAGTTGATCGTCTTTAAACTTCACTTGTTGATTGGCATGCTATTCTATTTTGTTTGATATATATTTCTCAGTTTTATATGCATGATTTTTCCTATTTTTCTATCACTGGCTGCTATTCTTGGCCACTGAAAAGCATTGTTAATATCGATATTATTTGTTCTATTCTGCTGGGTGTTTATTTAATGGTTGATAGTCTTTACATTTCACTCACTGTTTGACATGCTTTGCTATTTTTATAATTTAATCCATGTTTGTCTTACACATGGCTTTTTTTCCGGGTTTGTTTTTCTATTAAAATATAAACGAATGTTAGTTTTTAGGCTTTCCTCATTTACATCTCTTATTTAAAAACGACACCCTGTTAATTGTTTTCTACACAGGAAAGCGTTGTATTGGTTTCTGCTCCGGCACTAGCTTTAATATTAAGTACTTATTGACTGAGTGGGAGGGCCGTACGGGAAAATATTTGGCTCGCGGTCATGACTTACTGACCGAGCGCAGCGAGGTCCGTACAAATGACCAAGAGCCAAATATTTTCCCGTACGGCCCGACCTAACTCAGTCAATAAGTTTTGTATCATATGACCCGTATATTTAGCCCGGCGCGCGCCATTTTTTGTAATGTTTCGAGTAGCTGGTCCGTACGTGTTTGTACGGACCAGGTGGAAAAAGCCGTACGGACCCCATCACGTGACTTTTTTTCGAAGGTTTTCTTAAGAGCGCGCGCCGGGCAAAATACGGGTCATATGATAAACGATTTTATCTTTTGTCATTACAAGAGTTATTCTAGAATAAAACCTGTATTTATAACAAGTGTGAAATGTCACATTAAAATATAAACGAATGTTATTTTTTAGGCTTTTCTCATTTAAATCACATATTAAAAAACGTCATCTTTTTTTTTACATACAAGGACGTGTTGTATTGGTTTCCACTTTTTAATAGACGATTTTATCTTTTGCCATTACAAGAATTATTCTCACTTAGAACAAAACCTTTTTTATATCAAGTATGAAATGTCGCAGGTGCAAAATATTTTAATAGCTTTCCATTATGTCAATGTTTCTTTACGAAAAGTTAAGAAATGTGAAAATAAGTGTTTTTTAAGTCTTTTTCAAATCAATTTCCTTAACTATTCAAAGACAAAAACTATCTGAGAATTCTTAAAATCAAGTAATCACAAATTACGTTCAAACACAGCACAGTGAATAAGCAAGTTGTTCTCTCTAAATCACGCGTACTTGAAAACAATTTTTTTTTGTTAAATTATTAAAAATGGAAAATCATAATTTATTTTAAAATACCTTTGACGTCTGTTTTTTTTATATCGTGATAAACAAGTCTATTAGCTCAATCAAATATATGAAAACACATATATGACGGGGGGGGGGGGGGGGGGGGTGTCCTCGTCGGAAATTCTGAAAATGACCCCTAAAAGGGACCTGTATTTTGATATGGTGGGCGTGGCTGTCATGGGATTTCACCCCTAAGAGGAACCGAAATGGGATTAAAATAAAAACCAATCTTTGAAAAGAAACATTTTTGTTGATCTTATACCCTAAAAGGAACCACAAAACTCAGCAGGTGGGCATTCTCGTCATTATCACCCTAAGCGGGACCAAAACACTGGTTTCAAACCCTAAAAGGGACGACGAGGACCCCCGCCCCCTTTGATAAGGAAGTCCCCCCCGTGCATATACGTAACGATTTCGCGAGCGTTTGAAAGTGCTTTCAATCTACTTCGATCGCGCGCGTGGAATCCTTCCCATAATGCACCCGATATAATTATATACTCTGGCAGCGGTGGACATTTTAAAACTATTTTGCTGCTTATTAAACTGAAAATAATTGTTTTACTGTATCCTCCTGATAACAATTACATGACACAATTGTTTTTAAATTTAGTGTCTGTGGAAAAATATGGTGTTTATATTGTTTGGACATACAGTGTATAGATATGTCCTTTCAAGCGTCGCCATATTGGATTTATTTCTATAGTAACGAGCTATTTCATTTTATATCATTTATACTACATAATTTATACTTTATATCAATTTTAGTTTTTCAATGATTAAAAATATGAATTTAATAATTACATTGTTGGTTACCAATTCTATTTGTATCTCATTGAATTTGAATATACGATCCTTTAAAAACAAACAAGAAAAAAAAAACAGTATTTATATCCGGCAATTAACCACTTTTGTAGTTACAAAAACCAGTAACAGTTTTTATAGTAGGCAATTTTTTACTAAATCTCCTTTTCAGTCGATTGTGCGGCATCGTTAGTTATGACTTTTTAGTATTTAAAAATACTAAAAGGGACATTAGCCGAAATTGTTCGGTGATGAAACAAAGATCACAATTGGCGATGGAGTTCTAGTCTATTCCAATAGTTTTGGAATAGACTAGAGAAATGTTCGCGAAAAAAGACTTCAAGTGAGAATTATTAAGAACAAGAAGATGAACAAGAATAAACAAACAAACAAAAACAAATAAAATAATAAAACATACAGAAAGTATATTAAAAGGTATGCACAAAATAAATGTGCTCAAACAAAGTCAAGAAAAAAAAATTATTTAAAAATTTTTTTTATGTGTTCTCTTCAAGAGCCAATGGCTCATCGAGGAAGATAACACTAAAAAGAAAAAAATTGAGTCCCAATGACAACGAAAAAGTAGGCACACAAAAATGAAGATAAGCCAAAAGATGAATGGAGACAATGTCAAGAAAATAAACAAAGTAAAACCAGAAGGTTGAACAGTTATATAGATCAGACAAAAACTGACCAATAAAAATGTTAAGAGAATAAAAGAGACGAAAAAAGAAGCAAAACAAGATAAAATTAATCTTCCACTTGACCACGCTGATGCTTATCATGTCATCCGCCTCAGCCCACGGAATCTCGACATCAGAAACAAAATTAATTTTAGTCAATATTATAGGTAAACACAAATAACACCTTCCTTGAGTTAAGTTCTTTAGGTAATACATCGCAGTAATATTTATTTTCTATTGTTAATCTTAGACGCATTATACTTCTAACCAATAGCGTTCCTCCGAGAGGTTCATTGGAAACTGGTGGATATGAGAGGTCATTGATGTGATAATTTCTGAAAGAAATTTTAACAAAAACATATTCATTTTTGTTCCATTTTAAGAGTGTTAAAAACAAGCTGCTCTGAATCAAGCTATGAATATGCTTTAATTATAACTAAATGGAAAAGTTTTTTGGATAGTTACTTTATTATTTTTGTTCCAATCAGACTCGTAATAAAATACATTCATAGTAGCAAGGCCTCATTCGAACCAATCCTAGTAATTTTTGTTCCATTTTAAGAGTGTGAACTTTTCATTTGTGATCCATTTCTAAACAACTGCTCTGAATCAATCTATGAACATGCTTTAAATTAAAAATGGAAAATTATTTTTTGGGGTAATTAGTACTCTAATATACCAAATTATGTAACATTCCATTAATACGTCAAGGTAATGTTACCTAGAAACATATTATGCAAAATGTGATCAAGTTTCGTACCAACTTTCTACAGTCCTAATTGACTAGTCTATAATAGTGACAGTTAATATCCTATATAACACACTTTTAAACGTACTTTCGTTGATCTTTCAGACAAAGCCGAGAATTAAAAGTCACACATTTTGTTTAATGTGTTTTTGGTGTCAAGTTCTAGATTTCTAAGAAGAATTGATCAACCCCCAAGAACAAAGCGTGGCCACACGACTATATTATCTTATTTTGAGGTAAGTTAACAATGTATTTTCTGAGAATTCACCATCAGTTTTCCTTTGTGTTGATATGGTCATCATTTTAAAGGTGCTTCCAGTCTGTCTTGGTAGGAAGAATCCTACCAAGCAGTTACACAAAGCCTGTCTAGTATATCATAGTTTGTGGTTCTCTTCAGTGGCGCACAGATAATATAGCTTCATTGGCTTATAATTTCAATATGATGATGATGATGATGATGATGATGATAATGACAATGATGCTGCTGATAACGATTGCCATGAAGGTGATGATAATGATGTTAATAATACTTTCCACTTTTAATAATTTCATATTTAACCATTTTTTAAAAATATTGTATTTTGACCAACATGCACTTGCAATTGAATAGAACATTTATCTTTAAGAAATATTCAGCTTTATTTTCTTTGATGAAAGAAACTCGTTGACGCCAAAAACACTTATGTCAATACAAATATTTTTTGACACCAAAAAGCGTTCTTCTTAATTGCATTTTCCAAACTCGTGAATAAATACAGACAGTAAACAAACTGCTATATTTCTCTGCGATTTCTAGGAGATAGGTTTGTCAAGGTAACTAGAATGCCAAGATAAGTTTTCTGACGAAGGGCTAAACATAGAAACGTCAGTAAAGTTAAGTTACATTTTTACGGTGTTACTGACAAATTTCATTTTATTGCCTATCATTTATATTTTACATCGACGCAGCTTATACTAGTTTACTTGCTAATTTCCATTTATATTTAAAAGGCTTAAAAACGACACCAAGAAATTGCTCCAAGAATATAATAAATAATAATAGCATGGCTAATAAAATGAAAAAACCTGTTTAATTATATACTTAATATGCAGACATATCAAGTGGTGTGGTTAGAAAAAAAAAACGATCTTTAAAAAAGCACTGATGAGATACTTAATGAGTATTTAATGATCATGAACAACAGTTCCACCAAAATGAATTGTTTCGTTTGTATTTCTATTTCTATCATGTTTTTGATGATGTACTATTGGTTGTTGCTTAAGTTTTCGTCTATTTCCTTGAATAGCTTATCAGACTGGCATACCTTTCAAGTGATTTTCACTGGGCTATCTCGTTTGTTGTTAATCATCCAGTCCTTAATGCATAGGAAGCCGTAAATTGTGTCAGGAAAATTATCCCAGGTTTTAAAGTTTGATTGGTTTTAAGTCAAGTGTTTTTTAGTTCACTTTTTGTTTTCGTTTTCTAGCACTGTCGTTGCTGTCCTCCTATTGTTTTTGTTGCCATTTGATGTTTCTGTTATTGTTTTATTAGTTTAATTTATAGATGTTTGTCAGCCTTAGCTTCTCTTTTTAATTTGTCAGGGGAAGGGGGGTATTTTGTTTTTCTTCTCTTGTTGTCTTTGAGGTTTTGTAGTTGTAAAGTTAACATTTGAAAATCCAAATATGTTTGAATCATATCAAGGCTATTTTCCAAGAAAACAATCGACACTTTCTTGACACCCCAATTGTACTGAAAGACAGATAGAAGCTTTCGATGATTATGTTCAGTTTATCTGTTTTCTCTGGCAAATAAGCAGCACAGCTCGCTACGTTAGTTTTAAATTGAAGGTATATAGTTTGGTTGAATAAGTAATCGCTAGCCTGAGAATGAGTCTTATTTCTTGAAAATGACTAAAAGTGCCAGAAGAGGTGTCATTTTCAGATCTTTGTGTATTTAGATTATTTTTGTCCAAGAAACTATATTTGAGGGAGAGCAAGCAATGTCAGTCGAAGCAGTTAAAATAAGAAAACCTGAAAGAAAAAGCAGGTTTCGCCGATTTTTAGGTATATTTTTTATTTATTCGTTTTAAATAGAGCATTTCATTGAACTACATCACTGAATCATAACGAATTATTCATTAAACTTATCAAGACTGAGTTTAACTCCCAAAAGGCAAATACTGATCATGACTTTAACAAGCCGTGGTGTAATTAGCAGGGCATTAAATTCTAATATTTCCTCCCACTTTTTTAAATTGGCACCCCTTTTTCACTGAATCTCAACGAATTCGTCATTAAACTCTTCAAGAGTTTAACTCCCAAAAGGCAAATACTGATCATGACTTTAACAAGCTGGTCTAATTAGCAGGGCATTAAATTCTAATATTTCCTCCCACTTTTTTAAATTGGCACCCCTTTTTCACTGAATCTCAACGAATTCGTCATTAAACTTTTCAAGAGTTTAACTCCCAAAAAGCAAATACTGATCATGACTTTAAGAAGCCGTGGTGTAATTAGCAGGGCATTAAATTCTAATATTTCCTCCCACTTTTTTAAATTGGCACCCCTTTTTCACTGAATCTCAACGAATTCGTCATTAAACTCTTCAAGAGTTTAACCCCCTAAAAGCAAACACTGACTTTAACAATCTGGTTTTAATCAGTAGAACATTAAGTGCTAATACTTTTCTTTTTGTTTTAATGGGCCTTTTTTGCTGGCCAAAACTAAATCACTAATCACAACAAATTCGTCATGAAGACAGTTCCAGCTAAAAGCAAATATTGACTTTAACAAGCTGGTTCTAATGTTTTTCTCTTCTTTGTTTTAATGAAAGCCCCTTTGTTTCACTGGCTAAAGCTAAAGAGTTCAAATCAATAAATCACAATGAATTCGCCACGAAAATTTCAAGAGTGTGACATGCACTGGAAACAAATACTGACTTTTACACGCTGTTGAACTAATTTTTTTTGGCTTCTGTTTGAGAAACAAATACTGACTTTTACATGCTGTCAAACTAATATTTTTGGGTTCTGTTTGAAGAACAAATAGAAGGACAAAAGAATCGTGTGATTTGGATGTAAACAGGTACGTAAACAGAGAAGACTTTGTTTACTAAACCCGACCATTTGTAAATAGACAGATAAATAAATAATGGACTTTTGTAGTTTTGAACAATGAATTCTTTTTTTATCAGCATTGGTTCTGTCTCAAAAAAGTCTACAATCTACTAAAACATAATTGAGGTAAAAATTTTGAATGACGCACGAAACCTAGTTTATTGACTTTTCCTCCATTTTGCTTTTTCAAGTTTAAAGTCAGACAGTTATTTACACAGTTATCGGTAAGGGTGATTCTATTTTAAAAATCTACATAGAAAATCGTATGTAATTCCTTTTTAAATTCTGTCCTTTATTGGCTCCACTGTTATCTTAGTATCACTGATAACTATACTAAGCAGTTTTCAAATAAATTAAAACCATAGCTTTAATTTTGGATGAAAACTATAGCTTTAATTTTGGATGTAAACCAAAGCTTTAATTTTGGATGAAAACCATAGTTTTAATTTTGGATGAGCATGATATGATTTTTAACCTTAGAAGTTGGGCTTCCTGTGCAATGCGTTTTCCAGAAAATAACGACAACTCTTGTATAATATATTGATAAGCATTTGGTTTGGAAAGTGATTAAAGCGGCAATTAGAATAGATCTTCATAAAACGACGCTTTGTCATATCATTTTCTTATTCTCTAATAAATCATATTTTTTCTTACAGTTTTTGTCTGTGCAAAACTGTTGGATTATTTTATCCGAAACGGAAAAACTTCAATACCACCTTTATTTTTCCGACTTAGTAAACATGCTTTTTAGATTTGTTTTTTTCCCGTTTTAATGTTGGTTAGCCTTCACAATATTCACTGGGGGCATCTCGGACTGGAAAACATCAATATAGCTGAGAGTGATGTGGTTAAGACTGGAGGTTTTGAATATTGAATATCTACACCATAAATTTCAAGTAATTTAGCACTAACATTGACATTCTTGTTTCAAAAAGAGACCATGCTTATATGAATATTTTTTTCTGTGCAAAGAGATTCTATCGTACTAGTAATGAACGACGACTGATATTGCTTGAATATTCATGAAAGCTTTTCCAACGATATCTTGAATGTAAATTCAGGATTCTTGTTGGCACTCAATTCTTGGAAAAAAGTTTGCAAAGAAATTTATTTTCCTTCTCATTTCAAACAACTTTTATGATTATCACATTTAACCGTGCACAAGTTAAGTAAAAGTGACGACTTCCCAAGGGAAAACAACATTTGCCGATTCTCGTTAGCGACAGATCAGTAATAGCAATATCTGTTTTGCTTCAATAGACTGTTATATGAAAGAAATATTACTTGCAGAAGTAATCTACGATTACATGCAAGATATGATAAGGCAGTTTTAAAGTGCATAGACACAAATGCATTTTTTTTGAAAAACAAATATTTATATTTGCACTCATATTTAGTTTAACTCCACCTAACAAAAATATAAGCTGACTAAAATAGGGGATATTGTAAAGGCTCTTATCTAAAATCTACAAAAAGCCCGTCAAGATAGACGTTTTGATAAAAACCCAACTTATCTGTTATGTGTGGATTGTCAAAAACGCAAACTTCTCGAATCGGAACTGAGTAACAAAAGATACCGACTTCCAACACAAATATATCCCGTGGATAGTATCCCATGAGTATGTCTGTTTTGCACACGTATTTTCTCGGCGGTTCGACAGTTATTCGTATTTAATTATAAATTTCAACGTCAACGTGTGCCAAAATCCTTCACAGAGCTAGCTGCACAACAAGCCGCAAATCTTGTACATTGTAAGTACTCCAATTTACCGCAACCCAATTACAGAGATGAAAGACTAAGGAAATAGATTGTAGCTACTGATTTAGGAAAGCATTTTTGCAATAGATCGAAGTAAGACTCTAGAAAGTGTAGACACAGCAGCATTTTAGGTTGGATATTGAGTAGAGGTGGGATATTGTGTTGTTGTTTGTTAAAAAGCTGGTTGCATAAGCCTTCATGCATGGTAGTCTGCATGTTTTGAGGCACACAAATGGTAAGGAAAACTGAGTTTTATAATATTTTAAAATGGAGCTCAACACATTGCAAACCTTGAAATTCCTTGACCTGATAAATCTCTATAATGCATTATTTATGTATGACTTTTTTCATCGCTTATTGCCACCAACCTTTGATAATTTTTTCAAGCAAATTAGTAGAAATGCATGGCTATCAGACCAGACTTGCATCAAAAAATTCATTTTATTTGCCTTCTGTTAGAACAAATTATGGAAAATTTTCAATTAGATTCTGTGGAGTTAGTCTATGGAACTCAATTGACGAAGAGCTCAAATGTGTTAGTAAAGGACTCTATAAAAGAAAAGTTATAAATGGTCTTATTGATAAATATAGCAATATTTAATAATACTATTTAATAATACTATTTAATATTTAATATTATATAAAAAATTATTTAATAACATATATTAAGTACCCTTTTCCATTTTTCATTCTTTTATTTATTTGTTTAATAATTGTTTTCTGCTGATGGCTTCATGCTGTCTTTCTTTGTATTAATCATTTATTCTTAATTTTCTTGTTTATGTAAATATCTTTAGAATTGTACATATTGACCCAGAAATATTGCATATATATTTTTGCAAACTCCAATTATGTCATCTAACTAGATTAGCTTTCGCTATTTTTAGATGACATATACAATTTGTCAAGTAATTTTCTTTACTTTGTTGTTACCATGTATTTGTAATTGTTATTGTACGAATAAATGAGTTGTTGTAGAGTAATGTTATATAATATTAAGAATTTTTGGATAAAAAAAAAAAATTAAATAAATTCACTATTTCTAGAACAATAATAACAGTTTCAGTTTTATTTCAAGGTTTTAATGTTCGCGCTCACTAACAATCAACTATTGTTTTTGGCTGACTGTTTTTCACGCCAAACTAGTTCAGGTGGTTATTTGCCATATTTGATAGGCATGTTGGTTCAAAACAATTGTTAATTCGAGAAGGTTTTAATGTTTGCGCTCACTAACAATCAACTATTGTTTTTGGCTGACTGTCCTCTTTTTCGCGCCAAACTAGTTCAGGTAGTTATTTGCCATATTTGATAGGCATGTTGATTCAAAACAATTGTTAATCAAACTAGTTTGAGCACTATTAACAATCAACTATTGTACTTCGACTGGGTGTTCCTTTTTAGCTGCAACTATTTTATTGTGAGAATTTTGTGTTTGTTTTATCAGTTTGGTAAGTGCATTTAAACGGTTTCTGAATCAGTTTAAAGAGAGAGAAAAACTCTAGTATAATCAGTACGGACTCCATAACAAGATTTTCTTACTTTTTTTTTTTTTTTTGCAAAATTATATCTCTTCCATGCTAGCTCAGTAACTAGTTCACTTAATCTGTTGTGGTCATTTAGTCACAAATTCAAATCCTACCATCAGCCTAAGTGATCTTGCCATACCTAAGTGATATTGAAGTACATTGTTTTGATAAGACAATGGAGCACTTCAGATTATATGGATTGTTTTTATTCTTGATGCGACTGGTGACTGGAAGCATGTCATGTTTGGCAATTTGAACTAACCACAGTCAGATTCGAATAAAACACATAAGTAAATAATATGTTGGAGATTCGTCTACAAGGATGGATAATAATTATGATAGTGAAACACAAATGTTTAGACTTCCACTAGGTGAGGCACTTTGAGGTCAGAAATGTGCCATATAAGCAACTACATATAATTATAAATGGAAACTAGCGAGTAAACTAGTATATAGTATATTTAGTATATATTTTTACTCCGACGAAGGGCTAAAGCTCGAGACGTCAGTAAAGATAAATCAACATTTTTACGGTGTTACAAATTTCATTATATTACCTATATATTACCTATAATTATTATTACTATTAAAGAAAATTACTTTTATAGAAATTAAGTTGTTATTGTACCTCTATTATGCGGCTACAAGAACAAGAACAAGAACTACTCTACTCAGTTCAACACACAGTTTCACTTCATTAATAAAAAAAACTTAAAACCTAATACTTCTGTTTATCATAAGATCTAGAAACGATGCCTTCAGAAACAACTTGAAATACTTGACAAAATTATATAATAATTCAGGCCGAGGTAATTTTACAGTGGTGACCAGGAGACACATGTATTCTATATGTCTTTTTTTTACCAGGAAATGATTTTAAAGCCATGAGCACGCCTACCAATGTGTTATTGAGGAATTATCATTTTGACTAATTAGAGTATAAAATATAAAAATGGCCAAATAGTAAATAATTCTCATTGAAGTAAAAGCCAGCAGGGATTTAAGTTATGGGTAATGCGACTGCAATGGCAATGGAGTAGTAAAATATAAATTTTAAGTTGCAAATACGTCGCTGAATATTATGGGAGGTGGGAGGGGCAGAAAAGCTTCTATGCGCATTAGGAAGAAGAGAAAAATAAAACGAAATATGGATTTCTGACTTCTGATAAGCTCATGAGAAGTCCCAGGGGATATACAGAAGATTAAGATTTAAGTGTGTATATGATATAATGTGAATGGAAACTAGCGAGTAAACTAGTATAGTCTAGTATAGGCTGCGTCGGTGTTGGATATAAACGATAGGTAATAGAATGAAATTTGTAACACCGTAAACAATGTTGACTTAACTTTACTGACGTTTCGAGCTTAAGCCCTTCGTCGGAGTAAAAGAGAATGATGAATGATATGATTAAAATTTAAGTTGCATGGAAGATTTTTCGCCATCAATAGACATATTTTATTTTATTTTATTTTGGAAATAAGATTAAAATTTGAATTGATCCAAAACGTACATATAGCAACGCGTTAGCCGATTTTGTCTATGAGAATAAACACATAGTTCTAAATAAATTGATCCATAAGTCCTTGCGCCTCCAGCAGCTTGTGTATTGGGAATTCTCTTTACGGGTGGCAAATTTTCCGGAAAGGAAAGTATATAAGCTAATGTAACTTTTAAAACGCCCACGATCTATATATATTGATAAATATATGTCAGAAACGTTTCATTTAATTATATACCATGTCTACTGGGTTGAAGATAAAACCGACAGTTGAGTTTCAAAACTGACAAGGAAAAGTAGTTTTTGGATATTTGCTAAGTGCCTAGAGCGGCGAAAACACTTAAACCAAGAAATAAAGCCAAAATAGTTACTGACTAACAGTTTTTTAGTTTTAATTTTATGACTAAACCAGAACTAATCAAATAAAATTGAAACAATACCTCTAGTCATTATATAACTGACTGACTTGCCTTTGATGGGACTCACTAAATAAGAACTATTACATAGCATCAATATTACTTTTGTCAGTCCCAATGTCAGTGACTGAGGTGAAAGGCATACACAATGACGCTAGATAGTTAATAACTCATTTAATAGCTCCAAACTAATCGATTTGTAATTGATCTCTAAATGATGTTTTGATAGGTTTGTAGTTATGGAAAGGAAGCTGTTCCTAGATTAGCTTGCCCAATCATTAAAAGCTGTCATGATTAGTCATTAGTCAAGTGTTATCGACGATCTGAAAGGCGTGGAGCCTTCCTAACTCTTGTATTAAATAAGAAAACTGCTTAAAAAGTCAGCGTATACTTCGCAGTTGGCATTCTAAGGTGTCTTATGTTGACTGTAAGTAAAGACTACACTAGAAAGATAATAGAAATTATAATTCCAAATATCATTTCTATCTCTAAACTTATTTAAATATTCAAACTACATGTGGACTGTTCTCAGTCTTCTCGGAAATATCACAAGTCGATGACACTTGTTTTTCTGTATTGCCAATATGAAAATACATCATCCAAAGTGACTTTGCAAAATTTGATTATTTCACCTAAAATATATTCTATTTTCAATGTATATATAACACAATTTAAAACTTTAAAAAAATCACTTTCTTGCACGGCCGCGCCTTGGAGGGAAAGGTAATGCTTTGGTACAAAAGAGTTCAATCTTTCTATTAATCTACTAAAGAATGCTAAATTTAACGTCTTTGACAAAAGAAATAGAAACAAACAAACGAGAAAAATGAATGAATAATTTCTTAATTAGATAAATGAATGAATGGATGGATGAATGAATGAATGATTGAGTGAATAGTTGGATGGATGAACAAATGACTGAATGAATAATGGGTGAGTGAATGCATAATTGCTTAAATGGATAGATGAATGAATGAATGAATGAATGAATGAATGAATGAATGAATGAATGAATGAATGGATGGATAGACGAATGGCTGAATGACTGACTGAATAATAGATGAATGAAAGAATTAATAAATGATTCAATACATTATTTAAATGAATGGATGGATGGACGGTTTAAAGATTATGAATGAATGAACGAACGAATGACTGTATGCATGAAAAGCAGTAACGACAATAGAATACAATCACAATTACCATGTCTTAAACGAGCTAACTTGCGCATCGATGTCACTTTTAATGAATACTGACAATGGAAACGAATGAGTATATATTGGTGCCCTTTGGCGAAAAACAAAAATATTATTATCATTAACCTGGGCCAACTCGTTTATACTCACATTTAGAAAAGGAAATGTAACTTTGCGTAGGTATTCCATACCACACGTACCCGACGCGAATTGTTTGATTTGCGGCTTAACCTTTATACTATAATTCCATATGCATGCATATAGCTACATAAGCACATATATCCTGATACATCAGTATATTTTGACTAAGGAAGACTTAATTAGCGTCAGAAATCCTTATTTCTATTAAAATGAAAGTTGATATTCAGGCGAATATGGCCAAATGTCTCTTTTGATATCTGTACATTTGATAACTGAAACGCTCGTAAAAAAACTCGTTTCAATTACTAATTAATTTTTGAATGCATATAGCTTACTGCGATAGCATTGGTAGCTAATTAGTCGAGTTGTTACGCAACTTATTTGATAGAAACTTAAAGCTGAAAGCAAGTCTGAGGCTTGAATTTCAGATCATTTTTGACTGGGAGTAAACATTTTAAGGAAACCTATAAATGCGTTTCCCAGGGAGGTAGGTGGTAGCCTTAAAACATCTATTTCACCTTATTTCATTTATAATTAGCAAATGGACGTTTCCAGTAATTTCTCACACTTCAATATTATTTTCCCAATGCTAATATGGAACTTTTTTCTTTATTTTTAAAATTTCATAGCGTGAAAACCATAATGAAACGGAACGAAGCTGTGTTGATTAGGCAAAAATGAAAGTCGCTTTCAATCAATCGTTTTTAACGGCCCAACAAGGGTTTTGTAAAACTCAACTCAAAAGCAATTTTAACGAGTGTGTTAAATAGCCGCTAGAAAGCAAAACCGCTAAGTCTAATGTCAACATTCGGAGCTTTTCATTATTATCAACAAAGTCTTGTTTTACACTTGTTAGGAGCTGTCACTTTCTCAATGCTCTCATGAGACACAAGTAAAAGTCCCTTTTAAATTGACATAGTTAAAAACGTTGATAATGAACGATCTTTTCGTAGTTTTTCAGCAAGTCTTCCATGTTAATATCATAAAATATTTGTGATATCAACATTTAATTAGCAACAAAGTTTGCCCGATGCTTATTAATAAGAATTCATATTAACACATCTTCTATCGGTATAAAGCCCTGTATTGCTACAGAGATCAAGTAAGGGCCGGACCGGAGCGGAGTACAAGTAAGTAAAGATTTATCACTTGACGCATTACGTAGTTAAGATTTAAAAGATGAATACAACCTGTAATACAAGATGACTTTGATATAGCATTACTTCTTAATGGATTAGTTATATCTTACAAGTTATTAAAGTGCCCAAGTACCCGCCAAAGAAAGGCTTGAATTCGAACATGCAATAGTGATTTGTGATAAGTGCTCATGAACTTAAAACACTTAATGTATAGGTATAGTTAGCTAGTGTTATATATGTTTGGGAGTGTGAGTGTAAAGTAGTAGTGAGTGCGGTACATTTAAAAAACGAGACACCAACTTCAAAGAATCTAGTTCTCGTATATTGACATAATTTAGGTTTGAGTATATATGACTCAATTTGTGTCAACCTATTCAAATTCTTACAAGGAAATTGATTTTTTTAGTGATATACAGGTCCAACTTTCTATTTATGCTTATATCTCGTGTTATTCAATTAAAAATAGATATGTTTGGAGAAGAGCCTGCAATGCCATAGAAACAGATATTATTTGTATCCCGGGGGGGGGGGGGGGGGGGGGTACTCCCTTATATTTACTATACGGGGACGTTCCGCCAAATAGGGTATGGTTTTTTGTCTTGGCGTCTTGAAAAGGGTATACAATTTAGCCTAATTTGTCTTAAATTGCCTTACCTAGGGTATACAATTTCCCCCTTGAGTCTTGGATAGGGTCTACTTTTTACCAATTTGTCTTAAAATAGGGTACATATTTTTAGGATTCTGCTGTCTTAAATAGGGTCAGGGTTTAGAGGTACCAGCGGAACGTCCCCGTCAGAAACTGGGTCAAGTACCCCCCCCCCGGGATTTGTATTCTCTTGATCATATACTAAGAAAACCATATAATGCGTGTTAACTAAATCACATCGAATCCTTGTTAAGCTTCTGGCTGATATTTTTGTCTATAGGCTATCGAAGAGGGAATTAACACAGCATTTAAGTGCCTATAGTATAAACTTTGCACTTTTTCAATACATTGATAACCACAAACATCGCGACAATTAAATCACATCGAATCCTTGTTAAGCTTCTGGCTGATATTTTTGTCTATAGACTAGATCGTAGATGGAATTAACACAGTATTTAAGTGCCTATAGTATAAACTTTGCACCTTTTCAATACATTGATAACCACAAATATCGCGACAATTAATTCACATCGAATCCTTGTTAAGCTTTTGATATTTTTGTCTATAGGCTATCGAAGAGGGAATTAACACAGCATTTAAGTGCCTATAGTATAAACTTTGCACTTTTTCAATACATTGATAACCGCAAATATCGCGACAATTAAATCACATCGAATCTTCACATGGTGATAAGCCCCTGACTTATATTTTTGTCTACTTTGGATGTAATTAACGCAGCATGCGCATATTTCTGGCTATAGCTCATTTGTGGTTTTCCTTTATCGAAACTTTTAAATACAATCGAAATGTTAAGCCTTATTTATCAGTACTAATCAGTACAAGTTTGTGTACTTTTCAAAGATCTCAATACATTTACAATTCCCATTTTGGTGTATTTAGGTTTGGTTTGTTGGCTATTAAAAAGAAGATTTCCATGATTTTACTTTGATTTCGACCATAATAAATAAATAATAATAATAGTAATTATGATCGAATATTTATACAGGATGACCCATCAGCGTAAAGAAACACTGTTATCAAAGGGGTCCTGTCTTGGTCCTGTCCGCTATCTTATCAGTTTTTCATAGTGTGTAATGAGCGTTTTTACAAAATGTGAGATTCATTCCTAAAGTAAAGTAAAGTAAAGTAAAGAATAGTATTTTAAGTCCCTTCAGCCGAAGTTGATCTTCCAGAGAGCCGACGGTGCGCTAAATTTTACTTCCCTCTCTCCATCAGTGCTCAATTTACGGGTATTTAAAGCTACTTAATGCTACACGGAAAGAAAAGAAGTTGAAACAAGGACTGATGCGAGGTCACTGGGAATCGAACACGGTCGACCTCTCACACAGAATGCCGCGCACTAACCAACTGTGTCATCCTTGCTTCTTCACCGGCAACAGTACCGTACAGGAACAATTATTGTTTCCAAGGTGCAAATTAAAATATTAGTATCTTTTTTTTTAAATAAGTATCTTCCTTTTTAAACATTAGTACCCTGCTAGCAGATGAGCGTGAACAACTTTCTCTGCCCATGCCAGAAGGGTAGATCACTAAGTGTATAGTGAAAGAGGTGACAACCATTTTACATTAATTAAGTCAGAAAAAGTTACACAATCTATCTTTAATCAATATAAAAACAATGAACAAAAAACGAAATAGCCCCTGAAACATTAGAACCCACATTTGTCTTTTATTGCTTGAAATGGAATTTTATCAGTTGATTAATAAACAACTCTTTGCACATTTATAGCGTTAAATACACTTTCTGCGAAATAGATATTTTCACTTCATGTGGTTAATATAAAGGTACGAAGACAGCTGAAAATTGGTACTGTCTATTATCTTCAGTTTGCATGTTTGTGCAATCCTAAAATGAGTTCAGATCTATGTTCTTTTTGTAAAAACAATAAAATGGGTTTCTTCATAAAGTTTTACTTTAACGTCAGTTGGTTAGTAAAAAGGTAAACAACGTCTGGCTTTTGCCATGTTCAAACAAACTTCCCAGATAAAAATGCAGATTTGCGCCTAATTATCTAAATACAAGCTTATTCGTGTAGTAGAAAATAAAATAGCTACGTTTTGGATTATCTTAAATAACCATTCCATTTAGATTAAATGTCTAAGAAAGAATCATGTAAAGCAAAACCTATACAGCCAAAGTAATGATCTGCGACTAGTCAGTTGATGTCAGTTGATGTCATATTATAGATAATTACTTTTTCAAAAGGAGGGCCCGGGTATGAAGTTAATTTTCGTCGGTTGCTATTTAAAACTATCAAAGTTTGATTTAATTTATCAGTGTTAAGAAAATGTTGATTGAAGTGATGGATAAGCTTTAAATCCTTTTGGGTGAGCCTGCTTAGGTTTTTACTCAAAATGTTATGTCTTTTGTTGACACTCCCAGCTGTCTATCACCATGCAGTCTCGAGCTCATCACCATGCCATTCTCTATTTACTTTGCTACTAGGGAAATCGGGATTTTGTTGGATTTGTTTACTTATAAACACAATAGCGAAGACTTATCCGACATCTTTTAACTTTCAGGGCACGCCAGAAAGCTACACCAGTTTGTTACGATCTCCAAAACAAGTGATTTAACTGCAGAGGAATGTTCCCCGGCAAAGAGCAAGGACAAACATTCCTGGAGTGTTGAATGCTGAAACGTCGCTATCTGATTGTGTATACAAAGGACACTTATAACAATTGTCATCAAACTGAACACGCTTTCAGAAAATATTTGATAACAAAACAACAAGCCATTTTAGGAGAGAAGTACTATCTTTGCTTCGGCACGTTTTTCCATCGATTCGACTACTGTCTTGTTGATCAAAGTTGAGCAATTGATCAGTTGAGCTATTCAGCAAGGTTGCCACAGCAGCAATATTTAAACAAACATCATCTCGATACGTGAATCATGAGCAACGCATCGAGCAACACATCGAGCAACACATCGAATGGTCTTCTATCAAAGAGCGAAATATGTTCGGCCCCAATAAAAACGGAAGTCATTTTCCACTCTGCATTTCTAATTTTGATATTGTTGGTCACGTTCGTTGGGAATCTAATGGTCCTTCTGGCTGTAATCTTCTTCCGTCGACTGCGTTCCATTACAAACTACTTCATATGCTCACTTGCTGTAAGTGATCTTCTGATTGCATGTTTATCATTACCATTCAGATTAGATCAGAATATACACAATGCCCACTGGTGTCGAAGTTTGGAAACTTGTAAGACATGGCTCATGATAGATACTATGTGCACAATTGCTTCTATGTGGAATCTTGCTGTAATCTCGGTTGATCGTTTTATGGCTATAAAACGGCCATTCCACTATCACTCACTGATGACACAGAAGGTTGGTTATGGACTTATATCAACCGTTTGGACATACTCTGCCTTCTTAGCTTTAATGATTTTAATCAACTGGACTGAACAAGGAGCACCTCATTTTACTACATATCGCGAATGCGGAAATAAAGACCCTGTATATTATACAGTGGTAGCATCAACATCATTTTTTCTGCCTTTACTTATAATATTGGTCATGTATGGGATAGTCTTTGAAGTAGCTCTTAATCAGACAAAGGCAATGGCCGCGTTAGAAGTGAATACGGGTAGAGGAAGGGGTGGAAGAAGAAGCTCGATTAACTTGGTACGTGAGGTTAAAGCTGCAAAGACACTAGCTATAGTAATTGGCTGCTTTGTGGTTTGCTGGCTGCCATTTAATATCATATTAATGATTCTTCTATGGAACAGAGAGCTCATTACGAAAGGTCTATCTGATGATGTAAAACAGTTTTTGAGCTTGACTTTTATTTATATCTTCCCTGCCCTTAATTCTACTTTGAACCCAATCATATATGCACTATTCAACCGTGACTTTAGGTCAGCATTTATGAAACTTGCCAAACGAGTAACAGGAAATCGGCTTGGAGCTGTAGGATATGGTGACACTATGATGTCCTCCGCAACTACTCGCTTTAACAGTACTGTTGATGAACATACCATCAAAGGACCATCGAAAGGTATACGGTTTAAAGACCATGAAAGTGACAGCTCCGACCAACCTCTCCCTACCATTCCTCAAGTCGACTTGAACTCTTACAATAATGAAGCATACACTGATCAACAGAAACCACTTGACAATAATTTGATTGTCAATGCTGACACACAATCAATGGAAACTACATTAGACGATGGTAAAAAGACAGCAACAGAGAACAATGACGCGACTTCGCAAAACGGACATGTAAACAACGACGAGCATACCAACAATGACGTCACCAAATCTGACAATGACGTCATAAAAAATGAAGTAGGGGATTCATCCAAGGTAAACAAGATCAGAAAGCTACCACCGATCCAGAAAAGCCTCTCTTTATCGTCAACAGAACAAAGTACACAACCTGAACCATCGCTTGTGAAACAGAATACATTACCTCCTATTGAGTCAAATAGCAAAGATTTCGATATAAATAAGGACGCTGATTCAACCCAACCCGATAAGACACTTGATATTTCACCGGACATAATAAAGAAAAGCAATGACGTCACAAGCAGTACAGACAAAGTTGAGGGTGATAATACTGCTTTATAATATAGCCAATAGTTGGACGTACAGTGACGTATTATGTTATGGTTTTGCCAACCAACCTTTGTTATTAGAACAATGAAAATTAACAAATCTTTTGTTAAAATGGTTGGCAAATTACCAACACTTGTAAACACTACGTTCACCTATACGGGTGATGGGAGGGGAACACCTTCCACACTTTGCTTGATGATCGGCTATGTTTCATGAGGCTAAATGTCTGGGACAACGAAAAGGAAAAGAAAACAATACTTGTTTACTAATTACTTTTACGAAGTTGTACTTTTTGTCTCATCATGGACTCAATATGATTTGTTGACAATCAGTTGATTTGAGTTATTAGTGTAGGATAATTAAATCTAAAAAAAAATTAACAACATTGAGGGACGTAAAATAACTCCGCGTTCAGACATGGGTTGTATGGTGGCAGCTTAATGCGCCTTGATATACCTTCAACTCGAACACGTTGAGTAAAAGAAAGCGTAGATTAGTGCTTGAATCGTATAACGCAATTCACGCAATTCATGCCATTTTCTGTATCTAAGAAAGCGTAGATTAGTGCTTGAATCGCAATTCACGCAATTCATGCATGTGTAACTACGGTAAATATCTTTACTTTGAGCTGAGTAGAAAATTTTGTCTAATATCCAAAAGCTTTCGGCTTCTCAGTATATTACTTTTAATCATGGTTATCCTAGTCACTGAGTTCAAATGTATATAGCTGAAATGTAAAATATTTATCTTAAATAAAACCGGGCGAAGCTAGTATATGACAATGCGGCGCCGGCGATTTCTTAAAATCTCCAAAGGGCTTATATGATGCATGTGGTTTAAATAAGAAGCTGTTGTTTATAATTTGTACAGATAATCAGAAATATACCAACTTGTGTAATTATTTCGCGTAAGAATTGTAAAGTTGAAAAACGGGCATGACGTCAAATATTGGCGTTTTTGCAGGGTATGTCAGTAATAACCATAAATTAACATGTTCAAGCAAATAAACACGAATAAAACTTCTTATTAGAATTTGTAGTTTGTGCTTTATAGTGCAATTTATACGCATAAGCGCGCGAATACCGATGAACACTTTTATAGAACGTGTATTGTCGGTAAAAACTCCAAAAAAATTAATTTGTGTGAAGCTAAAGCCTGCGTCAAAAATGTGTACTGCAATTATAATAAACTTAGATCAATATTACGATGCACTAATTGTTTTTCATATTTCAACCGTTTGCGATCTATTAGATCATTTTCAATTACTGGACCACGAAGATGATCTAAAAGATCGGAAAACGTTCTTAAGATAAGTACATCCTAACATTGGTCTATTTTAAATTTTTGTTTTAATTAACCAAACGCGTGGTGTTCAATTCATTATGCAACCTTACTTATTACTAAGTGAATTGTGCAAATAAGGTTATGACAAATATAAAAAGCATTACGCATATAGAATACTTCCGGTAAACTGAACGTAAATGGCCTATATACAGATCTGAAAAGCGTGGTGTTCGAATCATTATGCAACCTTACTCATTACTAAGTGAATTGTGCAAATACGGTTATAACAAATATAAAAAGCATTACGCTTATACAATACTTCCGTAAACTGAACGTAAATGGCTTATACAGATCTGAAACGCGTGGTGTTCGAAGCATTATGCCAATATAAGCTTTTACTATTTTTTTTTTTTTTCTACGGAAACTGAAAAGCTTTGAAAATATTGAACGTTCTATTTATAAGGTTGACTGGGAGTTTTCCTAGCCTGAATTTTCCGCGTTGGGTCTGTGCAAGAGCCCATTACCGGTCTGTGCATATATAATTGAGGCTAATCACATTTAGGTTTTTATTTACTAGTTTGTGAACAAAACGATTCCTAAGAATAAACCTTGACTAATAATAAAGACTTATTTAGTCGGTGTGGGAAATTGCCATTTTTAGCTATATAGCATATATTGTACGTGTAGTTTCTTGTTCGTACAAGAACTTTCCCATTTGCGTATCATTAAATCAATCAAATTCCCTTTTAAGTTAAAATGGAAAATTTAAAAAAAATAGATGAACTGTAAGAAATTTAGTTTTGTTAATTTGAATGATTGGGAATAGTGTGTATCATAGCGCTATTATATTACCTTGGCTCACATAAATATCATATGACTCATGCATATGGCCACTAGAGTAAACAGTTTAAAAAAAGAAACACAAAGTCCGATTAAATTCATCAAGCGTCACTAGTTTACCTTCAGGATTTAGAGAAAAACGAGATTTTTATTAAACGTGAACGTCCGCGTTTTGTAAAATTAAAGTAGTTTTTAAATTACGGAAGGAACAGCCGAGGGACTTCTCAAGAACATAGAACTGGAACACTGCCAAAAGCATCAATATCATATGGCAAAGAAAAACGATAAAAACCAGTATAAACAGGAAATACTACCCTGGTTAACAGAGGCTTGACTATTAACTCTAATTTTTTAACTCTTTTTTAAAAATTTACAAAGGCATAAATATCACATGACCAAAAATAAACAAATGAATACAAACATGCTTAAAAAGGAAATGAAAAATTCTATTAAATTCATCACAAAGCATGGCAGCTAACGCTTTACTGGCTTTCAGTTTGAGAAGTTGTCTCGTTTTCTTCAGTCTGCGGCATTCAGCTGAGTCAACTTCGGTCTGTCCTGAACTAATACAGAAGGTTATGTTCAGACGACACATGAAACGATTTTGACAATATGGGTCACGCAACACAGTACTTTTCTGCGCGGCATTCACTTTACTGTCACACACTTGAAAAAGTATTTACAATGAATCCGTAGTATTCTTAGTAAAGCAATCTCAGTTCATTTAAAAGTTCGTTATCCTAAAATACTCTTGAAGGAAAGATTTAAGAGATTATAATACGCTGAAATATCCCCCTTTTTGTACAAGCTAGCCCTACAGAGCACGCGCGTGGCTGACAAGAAATCACGACCACGTGATTTTAAGAGGTTAATCTTGTCAGATCACCTTACGTCATATGATGTTTTTTGTTATAACTAACCTAGCGTTGTGCTTGATGGAACAGAGTCCTTGCAACACCAAGCGAAGGTAGTCGTTTGATACTATCGTGTGTGATCTGAAACACCAATGTACGTTTAACAAATAGACCTGCCACGACGCTAGTACAAATTAACCGAAGGTAGGTTTCCTTTACTGTTTCGCCTAAATATTAATCGTGCTATACATGTAACAACACGTTGTTTAGATTTGTTACTTGGAATTTGGGGGAGTCAGGACAACCCTTTTAGGCCTTAAGATGTGGTTTAGTTATTTATATCCGTACGTTTTTGTTGTTGACATTGTGGTGTTCTGAAAATTGGAAACTGGGCCAACACAATACTGGTTTTGGGTATTTACAATCCGTGAGATTCTCAATAGGTAACAAATTTAATTAATTATTGCCATAATAAGACTTGTATTACCTCCAGGCTTAACGCACTATTTCAGATTGCTATACTTTAGCTTCTACTATATTAACGCCCCTATTTGCTCTTCAAATAGAAATTTTAAAAATTACAACACAAAATTTGAATGGCCATTTGAATGGATAAATTTAAAAGCTTGTAAAACATACTTTTCTTTGGGGCTCTAGATTGACCTTCCTCTTCAGTGTTCTTCGTTACTCAGCGATTCTTGATAAATACTTTAAATGTCAGTCAAATTCGTAAAAAGTACGTATGTGGATTATTTTAGGATTATATTATTGCCTGTTGTTGTTAGATGTGATCTTGAAACGTCAGCAACCCCAGTGCTGTTTTATTTCGCGTATCAATTTTTTTTCTCGCTTGGAATTTGTATGTCAGTAATTTTTCCTGAACGTCTGTCATGGCAATGCGCTTTGACCTCAATGATGACTGCCTTTAATGAAATCAACACTAAATAAAATGCCATTTTAATATATTCGGAAAACAATTACAAATGAAACACATTCTTTGACAAATGTAACAAAGTTAATCAAGATAAGAAATCTGATTTGTTCGTAAGTTTAATTTCCAGTGTTATCAGGGACAGTCATTATCTTAACTGACTGCTGATTTGAACGACAAATTATATATCACTGCTGCTTCTGTCATATAACGGGGGTATTGGTATTTTAAAATTGAATATATGCCTATTTTTTTAGTTAGCACGTATTTGTTCAGTTTAAAAGCCGGAATAGGCTAAAGCCGATAAAGTAACTAGCCGGACATGGATGCTAACTAGTGTATTCAAAAGAGCTTATGACTATCTTTTTTCTAGTGTTGGATTTTCACTCATTAACTGTAAGCTCACACAATGAACTGAGTTTGAAATTTAATTAACTTTTTCTTATAGTCTAATATAAGTTTGCTCAGCAAGAGTGTTTAGGGTTTGTGTAAGAAAACAGAGTTAATGAAATCAATTAGTTTTTTCACCTAGAACGTTTGATGTTATTGTTTTTTTATTAACTTCCAACTTCTGTACTGAATATTTATCAATTTTGATCAATATATTTATGTGAAGTTGTAAGAAAATGCGGAAAACATCAACATCAACATCAGGTTCACTGGGTACGCGGCCGATGTCTTTGACCCTGGTTTGTTGTCTCTAGTCCGCGTCACAAGAAATTAAAATTCACCAGTTTTTTGTTTATAGTAATACATGAATATTTGTTAGAATAATATGACAATAACAAATGAGAAGGTCTGTTAAAAACATATGAAAAATGGGTGTTTGGGTGGTGCAGAACGCAGTTTTCCCGCTGGATTTATTTTCTTTTTTTCACCCTCAGATTCCGTATTTTATATATTTTCCCTTCCCTTCCCTTCCCTTCCCTTCCCTTCCCTTCCCTTCCCTTCCCTTCCCTTCCCTTCCCTTCCCTTCCCTTCCCTTCCCTTCCCTTCCCTTCCCTTCCCTTCCCTTCCCTTCCCTTCCCTTCCCTTCTCTGCTCTTCATTTCTTTTAGCTTTTTTCTGACTTACATACTTCCTGGCTTTCTTTCTATTTTCCTTCTTTTTTTCCTTCCCTGTTTTCTTTCTCCTTTTTCCTTTCTTACTTACACCCTTTCTTTCTTTCTTTCTTTTTTTCTTTCTTTCTTACATTCTTGCTTTCTTTTTTTCTTTCTTATTCGTATTTTATCGTCATGTTCAATTATGAATAAAAAGCTAAATCGCTTTAGAACGCTACATCGCTACATCAAAAAAACTAGTTGATATTTTTAAGTTGGAATATATATATCGGTGGGCAACATTTACAGTGTGTGTCGACAACGTACAAATTGTTGAATTCCTATATTGTATACATATGATAAATATGTTTGACATATTGCGTAGACTATTGTTTTAAAATTCATTAACGATGCCGGTGGAAAAATTAAAATTTTAATAGTTCCTTTAAAAGCTTTTAGAGCGCAGACACTATAACCACGAAATAAATGAATTTGCTACTGTGTAATAGTCCTTAGTTTGGTTGCTATAGGTCACTTTAAGACAGCTTAAGTTGTAACGAGGTATTGTAGTTTTTTTTTTATTTTTTTTATTTTTTTTTATTACACTTTGGTTGTTTTGTATTTTATTGTCTTACACAACTATTACGATCTATTACACTGTATCTATTACACTTTGTTTCACGGGTTAATGAAACCACTCTAACTGGTCACTAAATAAAACTATTTAGGCCTAGTTCAAACGTCGCATCTTACATGTGCAGAATTTAATGCAAATAAATTTAAACATTGTTTTGTCATTTGCATTAGATTCATTATCTATGATATTAAGTATTTTCTGTAACCAAGTACATACTAGGCCTAGTTCAAACGTCGCATCTCACATGTGCCGAATCTAATGCAAATGAGCAAATCAAAACCTATTGTTTGAATTCATTTTGCATTTGATTTGGCAAATGTGAGATGTGACGATTGAACTAGGCCTTATTTCAAACGTTGCATCTCACATGTGCCGAATCTAATGCAAATGAGCAAGACCTATTGTTTGAATTCATTTGTATTTGATTTGGCAAATGTGAGATGTGACGATTGAACTAAGCCTTAGAAAACAATGAGGCTATTTTAGGTCTGAACATCAACAAACTTGCCCTCATGTGAGACGGTCAAAATACAACTGGAAACAAGACGTGATTCTCATGTGATCTCTGCTGTGAGACTTATGTCATATGATACTACAGGGATTGATCTAACTTCCAATGACGTCACATTCGATTCTATTTATTGTATTGGATAAGGGGCGACCCATTTGATTTTTGAGGGGGGAGGGGGAGGGGTGGGTTGGAAGATTTTGTAAAAACATTTCCTGCACGCCCGAAGGGTCGAAAAAAAATTCGTTCAAGGCAAAATCTCCACTAAAATCTTTGTAATTTTACCAAAAAAAATTCGAGCGCTTGCCAGCGGGCTAAACCTATTTCTTGCACGGAACAAATCTTCCATTCCCCCCTCAAAAATCAAATGGATTCGCCCCTAATACTGATCGTATGACTTTAAATGTGTTCTCAAGTCTGTGTGATCCGATGAAATGATTAACATATATTAGTAATAAAAATAAGTGTTGATTAGAATACTTGTAGTATAGGTATAGGAAATTACACCGCTCGAGAAGAATTAATGAAAAATACCGCGCGTATTTGATGAAAGTGGCTTAATATTAATTTTAATTAATACTTAATTAATTTTAATTAATTAATACATTTTAATTAATACTTAAAAGTATTCTGCCTCTTTCATCAAATACATGCGGTATTTTTCATTAATTCTTCGAGATCTAAGGTGAAGTCTCCTATTAATAACACATCCACATAAAATGCTAGTCTCAGATGAAAAAAGGCAAGAAAAAAAAAAATAAACACTAACAAACACAAGCCGCAAAGCACGCCGGGAAGGACGCGTGCAATTAATTGATTGCAGGGTGTAAAAAAAAAATTCATCGTTCATCTTTTGACTATTAGTTAACTGAACAACGTAACTTCTTCTGTATTTCGTACATTTTATTTTGTTTCCAGCAGCCAGGAACGACTGATACACCTTCAATGCTTATGACAGATTGTCACTTTTGGGTGTTTTATAGTTAATTAAAAGCAAGTCACGAACCTTTGTTTCTCTGTAATTTCATGCATGTTATAAAACCACTTAAAATCACTGATAATATGTCATAGTATGTCTTCTTACTGGACTATGATGCGACACAGCGTGTCAACTTGAATTTACTTAGATATATTTTGGTAAGCAATATATAATATTTGAATTAAGATGTAACACGCCTGATGATTGAGCTGTAATGGACGTCTAGAGAGACACACTGGCGCAAAGTCTTCCAAAAGATTATCTTTTTAAGTGCTTTTGAGTCTATTATCTAGATTAACCTAAAGCTCACGAAACTGTCTAGCATATATTTGATCGTTGGGAATAAAGATGGCATGCAATCTTGATCATGATTAAGTTGGTGAATGCATGAGAAAAAGTTATTGGTATGATGATGTTATGAGTTTCTGGGTGAGGATAATGAAGATGACCACGACAACGACGACGATGATTATGATGATAATCACATTTATTGACTGTTTTTAGATTCACGCTCATCTTTGTAACTAGAAAGTTTATTTTCTAAAAAGACTAAAAAGTTTGTTTATATACACTCAATCACAAAAAAGAAGACTTATTTGGCTTTTATTATTTTTCAGAACGCTTCTCAAGTCTACAGAGCATTTTCACCCAGCTACGGATTCAAACTTACTGTGACATCTATATCTGATTGTGTAAACAGATACAAAGAGTACCTAGCAATTGTCATCAATTTAAATACTAGATCTCAAAATAATTGACAAGAAAAACCTGATTAAAACAGGAGGATAGCCTTGTCAATACGTGCACCCTGTTTTCTTAAAGATTGTTGTTTGTAGAGTTGTGAAACTCACTAACGATAAGAACTGTTTATGCTGAAGTTTTGTAAGAGGCGTTTTCAAAATCTTTGTTGAGGACACAATAATCTAGAGAAAGAAGAAAGTGCTGTCATTGCGAAGACTTCCATCTACGAACGACTGTTTGTACTGTTGGGAAATTCAATTAACGACACGAACTGTTTATGCTGGAGTTTTGTATTTTTTTCAAAATATTTTTTGAAGACACATCAATCTAGAAGAAGAAGGAAGTGCTGTCATTGTGTAGACTTTCATCAACGAACGATTGTGGAATTTTCGGACGTAATCAAGGAAGAACATTGTTTCTTTAGGATACATCCAAGAAGGTTTCTCAAAATATTTGTTAAAAACACACCAACCAAGTACATTATGGAGACTTTCATGCACAACCTTCTCTTGTTGTATTCATGACCTTAAGGAAAAGATTCGTTAATTTACGATTGTTTGGAGCTGTTTATCTGTACTTCTTTAGAAATTTGTGACGAATTTCCCTAGACATTTGACAATACAGGAATACATCAAGGAATTCATTGAGGAATACATCAATTGGAATCAGGAAGAAACATCTAAACCGGCTACAAATTGCTGTTGGGTACAATTAACTGAGCTAACGAATTCAAGCAAGCAAATAATCTAAATCTTCCAGGAGTATCTGAAAACGTTATCGCAAATTATATATATTATAAAGTGCTTTCATTTGGTTGTATATGAAACATGGATTCGATGACAAATGTGACTAGTGCTTCAACTGCTCCAATCAAGGAGGAAATATGTTCTGTACCAATAGCAAAAGAGTTCATTTCCTCCACAGTCTACTTGATTGCGGTTATGGTGGCAACGTTGATTGGGAATCTAATGGTCCTTCTGGCTGTAATCTTTTACCCTCGACTGCGTTCCATTACAAACTACTTCATTTGTTCACTTGCTGTAAGTGACCTTCTGATTGCATGTTTATCATTACCATTCAGATTAGATCAGACTATACACAATGCAAACTGGTGTCGAAGTTTGGAAGCTTGTCAGACATGGTTCATAATAGATTCTATGTGCACATTTGCTTCAATGTGGAATCTTGCTGTAATCTCGATTGATCGTTGTATGGCTATAAAATGCGCATTAAAGTATCACTCACTGATGACACATAAAGTTGGTTACAGACTTATATCATTTGTCTGGATATTCTCTATTTTCATAGCATTACTAATGTTATTAAACTGGACTAAACCTGGAGAACTACATTTTTCTATAGTAGTCGAATGCGCGAATTATGATCGCAATTATTATACAATGGCAGTGTCTTTTTCATTTTTTTTGCCTTTGCTTATAATAGTGGTCATGTATGGTATGGTGTTTGAAGTAGCTCTTCATCAGGCAAGGGCGATGGCTGCGTTGCAAATAGACAGAGAAAACATTCGAAATAATCGAAACCCAATAAACTTGATACGTGAGGTTAAAGCTGCAAAGACACTAGCTGTAGTGATTGGCTGTTTTGTGCTTTGCTGGCTGCCATTTAATATCATATTTATGATCTTTTATTGGGATCCTCCCCTCATTCACAACTTAGATGAAACTGTGTTAGTGTTTTTAAGCACTGTCTTTGTTGCTGGTCTGCCTATTTTTAATTCTGCAATGAACCCGATCATATACGCACTGTTAAATCGTGAATTTCGCTCAGCGTTTAAAAAAATAATTAAACGACTTACTGGAAATCCTTTTAGAGCCATAGGCTACAACGGTACGATGGATTCAACAACTGGATCTGTCAGTGCTCTTAATAACCACAACATTGAAAGGCCATCTCAAGGCTCAGATGTTCACTTTCATGACAGTGAAAGGTCAGACAATCAACCTGCGAATCCGAATGAAGTGTGCACTGATCACATTGGCTCAGTCAACAATAATTTCAATGTCAATGCCGACATGCACTCCATGGAAACCACGTTAGATGATGCAAAAAGGACGTCAGTGGACAACAGTGATGCTACCACACCAAGTGTACACGTTCAAAACGACGAACATGCCGAGAGTGACGTCATATTTGACGATGACGTCACAGGAAAAGAAGCCGGGTCCAATGTAAATATTACCGCAAATCTACAGCCGTTACAGGGAACTGCTTCGCTGCCAAAGGAAAACGATGATACACCCCTAACTATTTTTAACTTGAGTACGTTGCCTCCTATCGAGTCAAACACACCGGATCGCGATAGAGAGGTACCTTCTTCGTCGAACGAATCTGCTAAAATTGTTAATATTCAGCCAAGTCCAAACTTGGTAAAGAAAAACAGTGAAGATGAAAACAATCTTGAGAAATGTCCCTAATATCATCAGAGGTGATAACACTGTTTTATAATACCGTAAAAAATGTTGACTTAACTTTACTGACATTTCGAGCATTAGCCCTTCATCGAAAGGGCTACTCCGACGAAGGGAAAGTTCAAAACGTAAGTCAACATTTTTTACGGTGTTACAACTTTCATTATATTGAATCTTGTTTATATCAAACACCGACGCAGGGGGGGGGGGGGGGGGGGGGGTGTATGGGGGGGATTGGAAACCGCACAAAAAAATTGTCAATAATCGCGCAATCGCACCGAACTTTGCTATAATACGCAACCGCAAGATTTTTTAAACCACAAAACCGCAAATATCAATAAAAAACCCCGCAACACCGCACTAAAAATAACACAAAACCGCAAACCCTTACACAACTTAATACAACTTAGTCAGAGTAAAGTTAAGTCAACATTTTTTACGGTGTTACAAATTTCATTATATTACCTATCATTAATACAACTTATACAACTTAATACAACTGACCAGGAAAGGGGAGAATATTAAACTTCTAGGAAACAACAGGTTTGGCTATATATTATAGTTAAATATTTTACTGTGGCTTACGTGAAAGTGTTACATTTATTGATTAAATTAATCTGTTTTATAGTTGTCAGTCATCTTAAACGTGCCATTCAGATACAGGTTTGGTGCAGTACGTAAATTAACGTTGAACGTTGTTCAAAATAATACGTTCATGTAAATAAAATGAGGGTAAATATTGGTAAAATATGTACTGGTTATTGATATTTACATATATATCTAGAGATCTCATGGCAGTGAATGTTTGTGGGCAACTTCAAAAGAAAGTTTTTGAATGACAAAGGATTTCAGTTCCCTTGAGAAAAAAGCTCCATTGTTTTGACGACAAACATTGTTGCCATGAAATCCCTTTATAAGCTAAACAACTATATACATCTAGTGTAGGTTTGTAGGTTGGAATCATTGTTTAAAGAAGTAAGAGTCATCAACCTTTTTTTCTGTAACATCCCTGAAGATGGGCGCTTAGCCCGAAACGTCGGATTAAATAATCTAAAAAAGGTTGATGACTCTTACTTCTTTAAACTATATACATGTATAATAAAAATGAAATCTATTGAATATACATATAAATAAAGGCTAAAGATTGATGATCCAGTTAAAAATATAGATAAAATAGAGCTACAATTATTATGGTATCTAACAATACATTAAATAAATTAGTTATCAGAAATGGGTTTTCAAGTCTTAATTCAACTTGATTTGTTTAACTTAAGTTGCATGTGTTCTTCAAATAGTTTTGCAGTGTGTTCCATAGTTTATGGGCCAACATATTAAAAATATAGGTAAAATAGAGCTAAAATTATTATGATATCTAACAATAAAGTAAATAAATTTATCAGAAATGGCTTTTCAAGTCTTAATTCAATTTGTTTAACTTAAGTTTGCATGTGTTCTTCAAATAGTTTTGCAGTGTGTTCCATAGTTTATGGGCCAACAGATTTAGATGATCGTCCTGACTCCAAAAGAAATTACTCATTCTTAGATGATGATGATGATGATGATGATGATGATCAGTTTTCATTAACCATCAGTTTCAACATAGAGTACTTCGAAGAAAGAATACTGCAGACACTAATCAAAATACCGATGTACACTGATATTTCCATGAATGTCTGACCTTCGGCTTAAATTTAATTTTACAAGAGATTTTACATATTGATTATCGAATTATCTATAGTCTAGATGCCAGGAAATCAAATTAGCCTGCTTTATTAGGGTTATGTAAATGAAAATGACAGTCTTGCAATCTACTAATCTACCTTACACCCTTGTTGGTAAAAGGGGTCATACACAATTTTTTATCGGTCAAAATTGGAATTCAAAACAGGTAATAAACACTCGTTAATAATAGGTCACTTGACATGATCAATCAATTGATCAATTTCTAGTGGCTCACGAAGGCCCTTTTCTCTCAGTAACTAAAGAGCTGAAGGCATTTTAGGGCGTGTACCTATGCGCAAGCGTTCGAACATGCGAGATATCGAAATAATCAAATATGTCATGTATCGAATATGCGGAGAAACAACAACCAAATTAGATTTTGCGATGATATTACGCCTCTTTGGGGATGTGACCTGAACAGTTGAGTTGAGAACATTAATTTCGTAAAAACATCGTCGTATTGCATTGAATTATAAAACTTCAAATGCCGCATTTACTCGAATAAGCGCCGCCCGCGAATAAGCGCCGCACTTTAACGCTATAACGCTTCTCTAGAACAGCATTGGAAATCAATTTTTATCAAAAGCTATATTCTTCAGTTCAAAGTTATTATATTTCACCGCTCGCCCATAAAGTTATCTCCCCAATATTCGTATTTCAAGAATGGGACAGTGAGATCGAGAAAAACGCAGCGCTTATTCGATTAAGCTGAAATAAACCTCCGGGACAAAACAGGAACAATTCGTCGTAATTGAACCCATTGTAAAACGGACTGAATGGGGTCATAGATTGAATGAAAAAAAACAACAATTCTTTGGAAACAATTTGGTGTTGGTGCGTCAACGGTCCGTCTCAACAGGGTCATAGATAGTAGAGCCCATTAGGCAAAACATGAAATCTTATCTCGCTAGCTAACTAAATAAAAGCAAATCACTTGACTCCTTCAAGGGAGCAATTTCCATGATTTATTAGCATATTAACTTATCAGTATTATTTGTTATCCTTATATTGATTATATTTATATATTTACTCAGGCTTTCCCGCAGGGGAGCCCGAGTCTAGGTTTACCTTTTCTATCTATGGGCCTATCGTTGTGTCGAGATTACACATGACGTAATGCCACAGGTAAACCACCTATCAATTACTACTCTATGACGTAGCCTGAGTAAACGCACTATGTGCGTCTAGTTATTATTATAACGCAGTCTAAAATATTCAGTATTGAATTCATTTAAGTGGTAAATAAATATATAAATAATGACAAATTAAAAATCATAAGGTCCGTACCTGATTTTTCGTCGTCTACGAAATTCTTGTCCAGTAAGCCCACTGCCTTGAGGAAAGATGACGTTCGTGAGGAAAGCGTTAGTGCATCGCCAACCGCTTCGTGAAACGCAGGGTTTGCTCCGTTACGTAACGAATACGGCAGCTTTGCGTACATTATGTCATACTGGATGTGGCCCATTTCGTGAATGACAGTTAGGAGTTCATTTTCATTAACACTCGCACATGGCATTTTGATTCTGGTAACAAAAGAAGCCAATATATGTCAGTGATACAGACTCACTGCATTTAAGGAATAAGCTTGGGAACGGGAGAAAAGTAAATAATTTCTTCTCGTCCGCAATCCCTCACGTCCCTTTATACTGAGTAGCCAGCACCTGGGTTTCTGAGGATCAACCTCGTTCCCAGGGCCCTCTCCCTTCGCTTTTGGGTGGGGCGGGAAATGGTCCACCCAAAAGCGAAGGGAGAGGGCCCTGGGAACGAGGTTGTCTGAGGATGTTTACTTGCTATAAGGGTGCGCCTGCTTTGGAAAACGTTTTCACTTTCCACTTTTATTATCACCATCCCTCTCTCTTACACTCACATGCATTTGATCTGTATTAACGGTTGTACATTGTACATTTTTGACGAGCCAAATTATGAAGTAATTTTGTATTATCTAAAGTTGACCAATTTTCTATATTGGCAATTTGAGTGACCTCTTATCTCTTGAGTGTTCGAACGAGGCTAGTTCAAGTCGAAACCTTTAATTTTCCATTGAGTGAATATCTGTAAATTAACTTATTATTTTAGTGCATACCTGTAGTCACCAGGTGCAAAGTCCCATGCAGTGACCGTACAATCTACATTTTTCTTAGGATCTCGACTGAAAAGAGAGTTCTTCCAAAAGTTATCGTTCATTTTCTCTAACCCCATTGATACGTAGAATTTCTCCGCAGTCTTTGCCATCTCAATCACTGTCATGTTCTTCTTTATCATCGATGCAGTTATTTGAAGGTCACGTGTTTTGGGATAAGGCATGACCAAGTATCGAAGATATGACCAATCAAAGCCCCACATGTCCAATAATTGGGTAGGAAAGGGACCTTTTGCTGCGACGTTAGATGGCTTATAAATCTTTCTTAATTTAAACCTGCATATAATAGATAATATATTAACATATATAGAGAGGGATAATAGATATAATAGATATATAATAAAACATATATAAATGGCGATAATACGACAATCACATAAGCAATAACATTATTATATAATTACTAAAATTTATAATCGAATTTATAAAATCCTGATATATACACCTAATTGCAAGAATGATGTCACATGAAAAAATAACATTAGTAATCTAATAACAAAGGAATAACAAGAGAAATAGTTTAGCTTGAGTGATTTTCTTTTGTCTTTTAATTAATTCTTTTCCCACTAATTTACAAAAGACAGAGCAATGTTACAGTGCTGCTAATTCAACCGGTGCCACCCCGAGTTTATTAGCCAATTACGTTTGAGCTTAAGAACAAAAGAACCAGACATAGACGATCCGTCAAGTCAATTCGCGCCTATAATTTCATTAGCTGATAAGGAGACAAAGTAGATATCTTTTGTTCTTAAGCTCAAACGTGATTGGCTAATAAACTCGAGGTGGCCCCGGTTGAATTAGCAGCACTGTAAGACCGCAAACATATCTGGGACAGTATTAAATTAGTCTAATAACTTCGCATACATTTAATGACCCGTAACACATTCTTGAATATGTGTATAGAGAATATTATTTTTGGATAAATATCCAAATTCTGTGGGACATTAAACTTAGTTGAGTTCCCATACAAACCATACTGATACATTTTGCGTTTGATTCCTCAATTTCTAGTGGTCGATAAAACGATGTTGTCGACAGCGATAACGACAGCAAAAATCAGTATGCTGTTGCTTCATCGGGTACAATATAACAATAAATCTCGAACCAGTAGTGAGTAGGCCGCGTTCATAGCAAACGTGATACCGACGACAGAGCGGAAAAACCGGACGCATGCGCAATAGAGACTAGTGTCATGACCAAAACAAGATGGCCGCTCAAAGGCGGCAAAAATTTGTCTCTTCAAAAATGGCTCGGAAATGCCAAAAAAACGCAGCAAATGTACTAAAACCTACTTATGACAAATTAATATTTATCAGAGCCCCTGTATGGGTTGATTTTTCTCAAGTTTATCGTCGACTTAACGCCAAAAGAATGCATTCTTCTACTTGACGTAGATGAACTTCGCTCGCGTCTCAAAGTGTTCGATGTCACTTCGAAAATCGTCAAATATAAGGACTGACATGGATATATAAGCTTCATACTCTGATAAAAGAACAATAATTGATTGATGTAAAACATATCAAAATACATCTGAAAAATATTTATACCATTTTTCAAACGAGGCATTTGAAATTCACGACACGTGGAGGTAAACAACTTTTACTTGAAAAGCGTGACTAGTTTATACGCATGAACTTACAGATGATATCTGCAGATTATTGGGGAAATCTGCGTCTTTATATACCCACCACATGATTGTTAGTGTTCAGAAATTCTGTCACGAAAACGCTTGTCAAGCGAATCGCGAAATTCCCTTGTGGAATAGTACTCGTTTTCCCTTGTGGCATGGTTGTCGTCGTTGTCATCATCGTTGTCATCGTCATCTTCTTCATCGTCGTCATTGTCGTCATCAACATCATCTTGTTTCAGCAGTCCAGCGTTGAAAGTATTTGCCAGTGTCTTAATTTTTTCTAGAAGTTTAGGATGGCATATCGGACAGTTTGTTTCAGGGATGCAGACAATGTGAAATGAATGACCACAGGTCAGTGTTGGTGCGTTGTCGTTTTGGATTTGGCATTCTGGTAAATCACATAATTTCTGTGGGTCTGGCTCACTCCCACTCCAAGCATACCCAAGAGGAAGACTCCTTTGATCTACTGTGGCATCAAATGTTGGTAGGTAATATGGCTATTTAAGAACATAAAAAGCAAAAAAATAATAATTCACTGAGAGCGGTGCAGGTAAATAAATACATTAAGTACAATGAAGTTACCTGGAGTTTTTTCCTCCCTTTGGGTAATTTAACAGCACTCTCCCCACTGGTCCACATATCTGCAAACAGATCAATAAGGTGCTCTGCTGCAAGGCCACATAGTACCGTGTAGTCGTTACGCCCTTGTCCCCTTTTGTATAGTGGTACAAACCACTCTTGATAATCGTCAATGAACCTTAGTGAGTTTAGAATGTGTGCAGATGTTTGGATCTGTTCTGCGGTATACCATGGCTGTATTTCACTGTGAATTATAATTTATATGGAGATTAATACATGTGTGCAGGGAGATATGAAATTTATCTTTGTGTTCAACTCAATATTGAGATTAAACACAAGAAGGTAAATGTTATTTCTCCAAGCGCACATGTATAAATCTGTTTATTATGTAACATACAGTGCTTTGAATAAAGACATTTTTAAAATGTTGAAAACATATACACATGTTATAAATAGAATATAAGAATATTTTGCAAATGACTATATATTATTTCAAATAATTTATATCATTTTTCTTGATATAGAAAATGCATGTTAATGCGATTAAAGTTATTGATTACCTTCTTAATAATGAATGGAAAATTTCCACTTTTTTTTCAGAAAGTACATTTAATGATCTTTGCATATTGGGGGTCAATGCAACATCTTCATGATGAAGCATGTCACTCAGCTGGCACAAGGTGGCTTTGTCATAATGACGTCTACGATGGATAATAAATAGAAGTGCAACTCTAAGAAGTGCCTTTTTGTAAGATTCATAATTTCCACTACGGAAGATAACTGGATAAAAGTGAAAGACTAATGGTACAACTTCTTCCAATATGTGCAACAACATAGTGTATTCTGTGCTTTTGTATTGCTTGCCAAAGTGCTGAAGAACAGTGTTCCTAATAAGTAGCCAGCCTCCAAAAGAAGCAGTAATCAATGTGCTGATCCTAAAAGGTTTTGGTTTTTTGGCTAGCACTTTCCTTGGACCAAAGAGAGCCTTGTATAATGGCTCAAATAGAAATCTGTATATTGAAACAACATTTTGTTGTGCATTAAAAGAAACATGGAAGGGTCCCTGCCAAGGCACTAAAGACTTCAAATAGTATGGATCTTGATTTGGATTGAGCTGCAAGAAAAAAGGTAAATATCAAAATTATTATTGCAAGTAACTGGTTCATAAACTATCATTGTGTTTGCCTTTTGTTGTGGTGATTTAATACCTGAGCAATTAATTTTTTCTCAAAGTACCATGTCGGCCAATCTCCTGTTGTAAACACAATGTTGGACTTCATATACTCAACAAGTTGAGGACATTCTCTGACGGTGTGGAGCAATGCCTCTTGGTAATTTTTTAGACTCTTCAATGGTCTTTCTTCTTCATCAATTAAAAAAGTTGATTTCAGTGTATCCAACTCCCTTCTAGCAGGATTTGTATAACATCTGAAATGAAAAGTGCAGTGCTATAAAACTCCATTTGCACAATAAATGTCAAACATTTATTTAGTGTTAGAATTTTTAGTATCATTGACACAGGCATGACACGTTTATTTTCTGAAAAGCCTTTTTGGGGAAGAATATACTTACTATGTATGAATGTTTGTAAGTTAAAAGCATGATTTTATTTACCTTAGGTGTTCTACACATTGTTGTGCATTCTGCATATTAAATTGAAGGAACTGATTTGGTAGTGTGTCTTGAAAATAGTGAGTGAAGTAGTTCTTTGAGTGTTCATTTAATAATTCTTTTAGTTTGGGTACGCTTGCTCCACCTCTGCACTGAGTCTGTCCAACTGTTACTGTTCTGTGCACTTTATCATCCTCGGCAGGCAAAGGGATTGCAGGAATATCGTGTATGTCTAAGATCTCAGTGGCCATGTGTGTTGCTGTACTTGTTTTAGAAATTTTTGGGTCATGTACAGTGTGGATGGCATGAAAGTCGTCAATGATCAAGAGTAGAAACTGTTTTTTCTGTGAAGTATTAACAAAATTATAAGAATGGCTATTTATTTTGCATCTATTAAGTTATAGTTTTGAAGTCAAAAACATCAAAATGATATTCTAACATTACTACATGAGCAACATACTATAACATTTACATTATCACCATGTACATGTTATAATATTGTTTTGGTAACTAATACTTTCAAACAATATTTACATAATATATTAATGTTTTCCCTTTATAACTATAAATAAATAAATATAACTATTAATAACTGTTCTATTTTATTTCTTAATTGACAGATAACAAGTATTTCACCTGATTGGCTTGGTTAATCCTATCTTGAGTTATTTGGCGGCTCATCATTGCAAGGTCTTTCCTGTGATTTGCAATCGTTCTAGGATGGGGAGCAAAGCCCATGGGCATCCCTGCCATCAGGGCTTGTTGGGAAGCTCCATGACTTGCCAAATGCACTCCACAGTCCATTTGAAGTTTGTTATTTTTCTTAATAAAATAATTACCATAACTTTGTGAGTACATCAGCATCATGAACTCAAGCACTCAAACACACATCCCCTGGAATATTTACTGTTATTATATGATTATTATCAATGAAATACCTTTGTTTCAGAAATTTAATTTTTTCACACATGAAAATGACATGCTATTAATGTTAACTATGGCTACACTGCTTGATCACATGGTAGTTTCTCATGGCAGAAAAAGTTTATTTTCCCTTTTTATTTACACCTGTTTTCAAAAACGTTGTCCTATTTGAAATTAGTAATCAGTAATTAGTAATTTGTTAATAGTGAAATAGGAATTAAGAAGTGAACCAGAAACAGACACAGTCTTCTGATAATGCCATCGGCATGACTGCAACATGTGTAGCATGCCGAATGAATTTATTTACGCTTGAATGCAATGCAAATTGAAAACAGGTGATATAATATAATGCGGATACAATAAACAGAATATTACATGGACACTTGGAGATATAGACTTTATCTTGTCATGTTGAGGGTCACTGTGCTCACTTTTGAAATATCTTTTCAACAGTCAAAGATAAAATCTGTATTTCTATGAGTACAAACATTAAAAGCGTGAAACATAAATAGTACTAAATAGTGATATTTTATGCTAATTCTATTGTTTTCTATTGTTTAATTAGTACTATTTAGTACTAATTAGTACTACTTGTTTCATGGGTATAATGTTTGTACTCTATTGATATTGTATACATATACTTGAGAAATGCAGGCAATTGGCAAACATTGTGCAATTTTAATATTGTATAGGATTTTAGAATTCTTACACTACCTGGTTTCTAAAGAATGATAGAGTATGTAAAATTGCCACTGTCCTTTGTAACTGTTGTTCTGCTCTCCTTTTTTTTGGTTCCCCATAGTCTGTGGTTGTAATTGAGTCATAAATTTGGCCAAACAGACCAGGGGCGCACCTCTCTGTGAAGGCCTTCATGTCCTGGGGGTTGTACAGTGGTCTGCCATTGTCTTCATAATGCAGAACCAACTTCGTATGGAAGTTTTTGAAAAGCTCTTTAAAACTTGGAACTGCCATAGACATGTTTAAACTTTGTGTGAGCTTCCAAAATTGCATTTAATGGAGGAGGGAGTGGGGAGGGGTATTTCACATATGTGCATAACTTTTTATTATTTTATATTACCTGAAAGCTGTTGTTTCAACATGCTGTTTTGTTGTGTCAACTTTAGATTTTCCTTTAAAAGTAAAAGGTTGGTGTCTTCTAGTTGTGTAATTCTTTTTTCCATTTCTTTGTATCTATCTTGATCTTCGTTTTTGACTTCTGCTTCATTTTTCTAATTGATTTTAATGAAGTTTTCATGTTCAATTTTTGCTGGTTCACCATTTGATCTCAAAAATTGTATTACATTGTGTATCAATAAAAAGGGAAATCTATATCACTTAAAAAGTCCAGTCTGTCAGTTTGTGTCTATCTAGACATATTGTCTAGACAGTCTGTCTAGATGTGTTGCAATTTTTTTTAAAATACAATTAGTAGTTTTAAGTTTTCAAACGTTTTTCATACCTTTCTTGTGTTAGGTGGACAATACAAATCCATCCTAGTAATTTTGTTGTTTTTATCAGCATCTTTCAAATGTTCACGACATATGTATGTACCCTGGTTATGTGCATTAATAGCATCGAATACTTTGAAGAGACGCTGTGGACAGGGGACAAGTGAACCGGAACAGCTTTTTTCGTGTAGAGGATAACAACAGGTGTTGGCATTTTGCTGCTTTTTGCTGGAGAAGTGATACAAACATATCCAAATTTCTTCGGAAAAGCCCCAAATTCGCGCCTCAGCAGCTTCTACGCGACGAACAGACCCACTGCATCGCTCGTCTGAGTTTCGCAAACGAGGTGAGAATTTACAAGTGCTATTCATTATTAATCACGTAATGCCTGAACATTGAGATTGATACAAATTCTCACTCTCGTCAAAAAAAAAAAAAAAATTTGAAATTAAAGGCCTTGAAAAGAGCGGGAATTTGACGCGGCCGCGCCGGCGTTTGACCTTTGCCTTGAGTCAACAATAAATAATAACATGAAAATGTGTTCTTCGGCCAATATCAGCCAGCATGATTGATAAAAATAAAAGAACCCACAAAACATAACAATGACATTTAATCAGTTTAAAATGTATTTCACTTACTACAAATAATAGATGACTCGATGGATATGATTCACGAAACGCTTTTCAAGTAAAAGTTGTTTACCTCCACGTGTCGTGAATTTCAAATGCCTCGTTTGAAAAATGGTATAAATATTTTTCAGATGTATTTTGATATGTTTTACATCAATCAATTATTGTTCTTTTATCAGAGTATGAAGCTTATATATCCATGTCAGTCCTTATATTTGACGATTTTCGAAGTGACATCGAACACTTTGAGACGCGAGCGAAGTTCATCTACGTCAAGTAGAAGAATGCATTCTTTTGGCGTTAAGTCGACGATAAACTTGAGAAAAATCAACCCATACAGGGGCTCTGATAAATATTAATTTGTCATAAGTAGGTTTTAGTACATTTGCTGCGTTTTTTTGGCATTTCCGAGCCATTTTTGAAGAGACAAATTTTTGCCGCCTTTGAGCGGCCATCTTGTTTTGGTCATGACACTAGTCTCTATTGCGCATGCGTCCGGTTTTTCCGCTCTGTCGATACCGACTACAAACGGCGCAGGACTTTTGAAAGTGCCAAGAATTGCATACAACTATTATTATTAATAATGTCCAGATAAATACACATTTTCACCATTTCCAATGTGCACAACGTCTTATTGCCGGTATATTCATGATTTTAATTGTTCGTGGAGCTGTGAATTCCGCGTGCATAAACCATGATTTGCAGTAGAAACAAATAAACAAGGCATAAGCATAAACAATATGACATTTCAAAACCCATTACATTTGAAATTTGACAAAGTTGATGATTTTGGTTGTATACGGCACAAAAATACTATAAAAATGCCACTTTTTCGAAATATTTCGCTTAGAAACGAGTGTTGCAGTAGAAAGGTTTCATCATTTCTTACCATTTGCTGATAGTCTTGAGTATTGAATTCGTTAAAACATGACCATGGATATTCGTCGAATTTCGGCAATAAATCCTTTTGACTCATGATCAAACAGTTCCCGTTTTAGTAAGAATAATCAAACTCGAAATAAGAATATTTGAAAACCATTTTAGTAAAGATATAATATTGAAAGCGTTTCATATGAATACAAACCTGAACGACCGAAATTCTTTTTAGAAATTTGTTTGCAAAAAGCAGTAAAAAACTAGAAAACCTAATAAATCTTTTACAAAACAGTCAGTAAAATATGCAAGCTTTGACAGCTCAAATTTGGTCGTATTTTTGAAGTTTTTCATCCTCAAACTTCCACAACAAGGAGGATGAAGTCAGAACGAACTGGCGAACTGGCGCTTTCGAGCAACTTTTGACGCGTGTGGCACATTTTCAGAAAAGCGCGCGAAAATGACATTAGGAAATGACGTCATAATTTAAAAAAAATCTGCACTTTGGATTGTGATTAAGGACGGGGCCTACTATTGCCACTGCGCAGGCTACTGCGCATCTACATAGTTTCCATTTTAACGCGCTATCTTATCTCAAAAGATGACAAAATACAAAAAAAAAAACATCTAACGATGGTAGACGCGACGGTAGCGGTTTTTATAAAAACAATCCCACAATGCACTTATGATGACGAATTTCTTTACTTAGTAGGGAGGGGACCGGAAAGAAATTGTCTTATGTTGATCTTCGGCGGCAAAGTTTACCACGCGATAACTTTTAAAAACGCCCGGTAACCCCAATTTTTTTACAACTGCAATTATTAAGAACATGTTAAACAATGGTTTTGATGTAAAATTTCGAAAAAGCAACTGATTTTTTAATGGAAAATCGACAAAATTTCGAATTTTCTGAACCTCGTAAAATACAAGTCGCGATGCTAAAAAAATCATATTTCACTACTAACTTTTGAAAATACGTTACAAAATATATATTCCTATTAGAAAATTACTTGTTAATTGTTTACCGCTATCAAAGAGATGTTTCAATGAAAATCCTTTGGAAAAAAAAATTATTTGTCGATGCCGGTAAAATCGTGACGTCAGCCATATTTAAGACTCATTATTTCTCTTAACTGCCCGGTGACCCCACCTTTTTTAGACAGATTTGTAGAACCCTCTAAAGGGTTAAAACAACTCACATAGTTATTTGAAGAATACATTACTTTTTAATTAGTAGGCCCCGTCCTTAATTGTTTCTGAAATTGTTCGTATTACTATTATCAAATTCTCATAACTAATCAAAATAAATTCATACATACAATTATGAAAAATGTAAATGAACAAAATCAAATAATTATAAAAAATAGTAATAGTGTAGACAGATCTCAGTATTTAACTATAAGAAATAAAAATACAACAGAAAAAAAAAAAAAAAATACACAAAACAAAATAAAAAAATGAAAATAAGCATGATGATTTGAGCTCGGAACCGTTTCATAAACTTACCTAATATAACCATGCAGTTTTTCATAGGTTGGTTTCAAGTCCTTCCAAAGATCTTTCATCATTTTGACCAATGCACCCGGCTTCATCTCGTAATCAGACCTCCAAGCCTGCCCCACGTCTTTCCAATGATGTTGTCTTGCACCATAGTTCAGTATGTAGACGTAACGAGTGAAATGAGGTTTGACATATGGACCAGTGGAATCACGAAATCCTGGATGAAGCAATGAAAATAATGACGATGATAATACATTATCAATATATAATATATAATATATCATATATCATCAATATTATTAATATTATTATTATGGGAATTATTGAATGATTATACGGCGGTAATCATAATCATCGTCATGAATGTTACAGTGATAATGATAATGATAATGGTAATCATTACTGATAAATGATATAATGACCAAGATGAATATTATTATAACGATTAAAACAATTGTGTTATTATTTTATAAGGTCACATAATGAAATTTGTAACACCGTAAAAAATCTTAACTTAACTTAGTTTATATATCGAATTAATTCTATTACCTATCTATCGATCTATCGTTTATATCAAACACTGACGTGCAGCCTATACTACTTTACTCGCAAGGGGGGATTGGGGGGGGGGGGGGGGGGGGGTCCGAATCCCATTTCCCAGTTTATATTTGGACCAAATCCCAATCAAAAATCACTTAATCCCATCAGTTTTGCTACAGTTACGGTACTGTTAGTATAGAATTTTCGAATGTTTTTATAGAACTTACGGTACGGTTACGTTACGGTTACGGTACGGTACGGTACGGTACGGTCAGTTACCCACACGTAGGTAGTCTCCTTCGCAGCCGTTATTAGTTTCGGGATCCGAAACTAATAACGGCTAGAAGGAGACTAACTCGTACGAAAACCGCTCTAATAGTGATAATAGTGAAAGTAATAGCGACTACGATGATACGACTACACATGATGATGCTACTGTCTCTGCTGATGATAATATACTGGCAATAATATTAATCACGATAACTATAATCCCAAAAAACGTAAGCCACACACCTTTCCAAGCAAAAATACGGTCTTCGTTTTTAAGTGACCATCCCATGACCCCGAGTAAGTTAGGAATAAGTGGTAAGAATGTCTTACACTTTCCTTTCTCTTTCTTATAGCAAACCTGCAACAAATAACACAATCCAAACACCTTTTTTATATCTATAAATCTTTATTTTATATAGTGTAAAAAAAAAAACTACAAAGATGACAATTAATAATGAAGTAAAGACAAAAAATGTCCTAAAATTCTGAACAGTAAATTGATACTGACAGCAAACACACCAGCTCTCTCTAGGCCCTTCAAGTTAACAATACTACCTGCCACGCCACCAGTTAACCTTTTTTTTAAATAAACAGTGATCTTTGATTAGTGTAAAGGAAAAATGCTCAAATCTACTTCCAATAAAGCCAAATACAAAAAAAACATAAAGCTATACTTACACCTCCTTGCCCCCATATCTGCGACATTGTGGTTATCGCACGACTGAGTTGTTTTGCTAGTTTCGGAGACTTCGGCGAGATGGTCTTACGAATAATCGAGATCTCCCGCTGTAATATAGGATCCAGTCCATCCATGGTGAATCCTTCAGCAATTTCCGTCTCGATGTTGTTAAATGTGGAATAATTAGCTTCTGCTTGTGCAATCTTTTCCTGCAGCTCTGGTCTCATATCTTTTTGGTAGTCCCATGTTAAATCGTAGATTCCTTTTTGGTATTTCTCAGCTATTTCGTTATATGTATCTACGAACTTTTGAGCTCGCTCTTCATTAGTTTCGCAAGTGTAAAGTTTGCAGTTTAAGCTGATCAGAAACAGCAAAAAAAGGCGAGTACAAACAGTCCCTTCCATCGTGTATGTTGTTTGCAGAAGTGGAAACTGACTTATAATTAGGCGATTCTTGTTTTTTTTTTCAAGCACCCTTTCCATAACATTACAATGCGTCATATGTGTTATCAGCATCTTTATATAACTATTCAACCTTAATGACACGAAAGCCTATAATATTTAAACGTTTTAAATCAAATTGTGTCTAATGTAAATTTCAAATTGTGCAATTGTTCAACCTTCCGAAAAATTTAAAGGATGTAAAGGCGGAGTTTTAAGGGTGGAGAGGTGTGGGTGCGATCGAGTAATTGTAGAAACGTTGGCTCCAAAGAGAAGGAAAATTAAAATTGAAAAAAATGATTTCTTAAATATTATGGGCCGCCAGTTATATCTCTTTTGTTAATTAAATAGATTTAACCTTCCTTATAAACGATTTCACGAAAAACATACATAATCAGCGATAATACTTAGAAAATATGTTTATGCCATTGTACGAAAACATAGAGTGGGATCCCTGTGTGCTGACCTTTTGTCATTGTCAGCGGCTTTCAATATTCGAAAACAAAATGGCGGCTTCCATCCATGTCGAACTCTCATAACCGATAATCGATTCACATCACCGATCAGCGTCTGCAAACAACACCCAAACGAACACTAGCATATTTATGCATTCAAACAAGCTGTATGTAGGGATGCCTCATGAAGAAATAACGCTTGGAGCGTCTGGGAACGAGCGAAGAAACGGTGAAAGCAGAAGCCGATCCCGAGGAGCAAATACAACCAACTCAGGTGATGATGATAAAATGGACGAAGTGCCATTAATGATGGGAGATGGTTTCGATTATGATGATGACGATTATCTTTCTGAAGGATATGGATCTACCGTTGAGGGAGTAAACGCGCCAAGAAATCGAAGGAAGCGAAAAGCGAAGCAAGGGTGCTGTTCGGATTGCTGGTGGTTTTGCTGTGGCGGTTGGAGAAACTGTTGTCAGAGGTAAACTTGTCAACATTTTATACCGAAATTAACCAATTTTATCTCTTCATAACATATGTATCATTGTTTTTACATATTCTTACTGTTTATAACAATTAGAACAGCTGTATCCTGCTTATAATCGAAAAAGCAAAACATTTAAGCTTATAAATAAACATTCGTACATTTACAATTTGATGGACGGCAAACAAATGTTTTTGTAAATTATTAAAACCATATTTCGAATTCTTAATTACTAATTGTTCCTTATATAAAATGGCTGAAAATATTGCTCGGGAACTTTGCTGTTTGTATAAATACTTAATATAAACAGTTTTATTTCCAATATGAACAAAGCAAAATAACATTTAAGTCAAGTGAACAATTGCCGTAGATCTATATCTATAACATATATGTACATGTACATGGATATTTCAGAATCGAAAGTAGCATTCAGTTCCTCTCTAGCTAAAATTATTTAAAAAATTACTGTATATTTCAAGTTAGCTAACTATATAAAATTACATCCTGATCATCATTCTAGTAAATTCATTTTTTCTATTAAATCAAGAAAGCAAAACACTACTTCATTAATTATTAATTAAGAAAACCTAGATCCTTGAATTCCTTTGTTGTTTGAAATTACAGTGTGAATCGAAAAACCGTGGGTACCAAGAATTATTTCAGCAAGTGTTTATTTGTTTGTTGAACAATGTGAAACAACTCTCTAATGTTCTACACAAAGTGTATCTGTCTACAAATCAGTCAAACGTCTTGCTGTTAGAGAGTTAATTGTTTCAGGTTGCTCAATTAATGATACACAATTTCTGAAATATTACTGGATGCCCACAGTTTTTTGATTCGAACTGTAATTAAAAGATTTATTTAAAAACAATGTTGATTTTAAACTTTTATCCAATCTTACAAGTAATTATTTCTGTATGATACTGTTACAATTATAGTAGTAGTGACTGTATTTATATCGTAAAAAAAAGCAACATTTTTAATAAAAAAATTATTTATTGTTTTTTAATTATAATTTGTTTGAAAATGTACTAATTATTATTTTCTAATGGGCTTCCTGTGTGCTTCCTTTTTTGTAGAATATATTATTTGACTTGAAGTTACCTAGGTAACAAAGCTTACTTCAGAAAATTTATGATTATATTATATTGTACATACAGAAAAAATGCTAATTTATACACACAACTTGTTTTAGTCTCTAAAATACATTCATTCTCACATCCATGATCAAACTCAAAATGTTATTTCTTGATCACTTTATTTTAATCAAACCCGTATAATTTATAGGAGATTTTTTGTCTAGGTTATTTTTGTCAAAGTCCTTTTTCTTGTGCAATGGATGTTGTTTAGTATATTAATTAAATCTGGTATTTCTTGCTTGTGTAGTTTGAGCAATAAAATCATGGGCAGGATTGAAATGAAATCAAGAACAGTAGTCCTAGGAAAAGAGGTAAGATTGACTCAGTTTGTTTAGTATTTCAAGTACTTTATCTTAACTAGAAATCATTGTTAACAGATGAATAGTCTACTCCCAGTTTGTATTTGTGTTATGGAACAAACTGAAGTTGTGTATGACACTAATATATACATGTAGACCAAAAAGAGAGATTATATCTTGGTCAATGTTGTGATTTTAGTTATCAATATTATGTACAGTGAATGACAAAGATTTTGTGGTACATATAATATACAGTTATTTGAAGTAACAATGTAAAATACAGACAACACCAAAAGAGACATTATCACTAAAAGAAATGACATGTATTGCCACATAAGTTCACTCTAAATGCTTTATTTTAGCATTTATTGTGAACATAGATTTCATAATTTTTATTCCATGTTATTGTTAATCATTAATTATACAGTTACATTTTTTTTTATAGTTCTTAATTATAACTATTGTTAAGCGCTATTGCTCAATTTGTCTTGTAAAAAGCGCTGTATAAATTGTTAAATTATGTTTATATTATTATTATTATTAAATTTCAACAGGTGAAAATAGATAGGCAAGGAATCATCTGTCACTTGCTGTAGTATTAATCTCTACTTTAGATGGACAACATTAATGACATTGACTATATATATATGTATATATGGTGTAAATATAATGCAACTGTTTTTGTCTTGGTCCATGCCAGGCTTCAGCTAATGACTCATGCTATTTGCCCCATATCTCAATTTCTTTAGTTTTTTTGTCATATTCAGGGTATGGTTTTTCGCATCAACGATAATCAAGCTGATATAGACCCTTTTAATAAGTCCTGAAGTGTTGTGTTTTCCGCGCTTCATAAAAGGAATTGAAAAGAATAAATTTGATGTCAAGCGCGGAAAACACAACACTTCGGGACTTATTAAAAAGGTCTATATTAATTAGGTAACATGATGAGCAGCGCGGTCTTTCGTCTTTTGGGAAATTCAGCAGGTTTTCGTTTTTTCATCCCTTGTCATAAACAGGGTATAAGAATTATTTTTTTTCTGCATAAACAGGATAACCGTTTTAAGATCCCAGCAGAACACCCCTACCTAAATCCTGGTGGAGTACTCCCGGGGCTATTTGTGTGTTAAAGCTGTTGATTTTGGTAGTTTTGTACAGTGATTTTGACTATATAATTTAACTACAATTGTCTAATTGCAATATTTTCCCCTTTTCAGTCTGCAACTCAAAAGTTTCCTGCCAATGTCATTAGAAATCAAAAATACAGTATTATCACCTTCATTCCAGTGGTAAGTCTAGATAAATAATTGCCACATAAACATTGTTTACATGACATTTCAAATTCCAAATCTTTAATCAAATTGTTGTAATTGCTGTTACACCCAAATCATTTTTCTATATTATGCAATAATTAATCCTGGTTGACACTAGCACCATAGACATAAGCAAAACACAGACTCAGTTGGGCTTTGCTCATTAGCTGCAATTGTCTTTTCTCACACCTAATCAAGAAATGTTTCATTGAGTCTGCGTATGTTGCTTATGCTAATATGTCGCTGGTGTGAACCAGGCTTTATGAATTTTGATCATGATGATTATGATATTGTCAATGATGCTTAGTTTTACTTATTAATTGTTTAATTATTTATTTATTTATTTATTAATTATTAATAAATATACATAATTATTGATGCATATTGATTTGTGTATTGCAGGAATTGATTGACATGTAATCTTGTAATGCTAACAATGATGATGAGAAATTAAAATGTCTTGAGTATTCAACACAGTGCACTTGTTGGGCAGCAGTATTCCCACTAAAATTGTGTCTTTTTATCTTTCCAGGTTCTTTATAACCAATTTAAGTTCTTTCTCAACCTGTACTTTTTGGTTGTTGCCTTGTCTCAGTTTGTCCCTGCAGTAAAAATAGGATATTTGTATACTTACTGGGGGCCTTTGGTAAGTTGTACAATGCGCATAAAAAGGATATGCCTATTGTTCTGTTGCAATCTCAACCTGTTAAAGAAAGGAAAAAAATATTGTGCGCTAATCAAAGTCTTTTGTTACTTCTCACCTACCTATATATAACAGGTTCCCATTTAAATCTTTACTTTCCCATTTAAATCTGTACTTATGCAAATTGTGTTGATGTGTGCTAAACACACAGATCAACCAATCAGAGTATATTATTTCTGAAGTGAACTTCTCTGATTGGTTGATCTGTGTGTTTAGCACACATCAACACAATTTGCATAAGTACAGATTTAAATGGGAAAGTACATATTTAAATGGGAACCTGTTATATATATATACATAATGATAGAATAATGAATATAAAATACATTGAAAGCATCTAAATAAAGGATGTTAATATAAAAACTATAAAAGTAAGTATTTACAGTGTTTCAAATATATAAATGTATAAATACAAGATATAGAAAACTTATAGTTCTATAACTAAGATACTCTTTGATCGGTCATTTAAAGAGGATGGCCAAGGGGGGGGGGGGGGGGGAGGGGGTCGTCATCACGTTTCACGAATCGATATTTATGATATTCATGCATCAAGTACAAATTTAAGTCACATTCAACATAGTATTCACATATAACAACTAAATTGTTTGTTATTTTCACGAATCACACACTTATTTTAGCCTAAATCACGCGTCACGCATTACCCCTTGGCAACCCTCTTTAAAAAATATTCTCGATCTCTTTGGGCAAGCTGTTCCACATGGAGATAACTTAACTTATATTGAAGTGATGGCATGTTCCAGACACCTTATTTTTTCTTGTTTTATTTTCAGGCCTTTGTGATAGCTGTGACAATGTGCAGAGAGGCTTATGATGATTTTGCTAGATACAGAAGGGATAAAGATATGAACTCCACTATGTATAACAAGCTGACAAAGAGAGGTAAGTATCAATGTTCAGATATCTTGGTTGTGCTGTTTTATAATTATTATGCCATAATTAATAATGTGTCATGCAAGTGCTGTACTGTGTTGTGTTCATGGGCAGCAGAGTAGCGTTCGCATTTGTATTCGCTTCTAATCTCCATGTATTTATAGTTACCAACGGTCGCTTATTTGCTTGCTTTGTTATTCCATTGACGCTTCGTTTTATGTCTAGCTCCTATTTCAATCTCATGATATTGGTCTATCTAGTATTAAAAGCAATCGTATGTCACTCGGAAATAATCGGTAACTTTTTTAACGGCCCCCGAAGGTATATAAGATACCAGGGTATCTGTTGCTGTGCTGTGCTGTGCTGTGCTGTGCTGTGCTGTGCTGTGCCGTGCTGTGTTCTTTGCTATGATTGTTCTTTGCCATATTCTTATTTGCTGTGCTGTGCTGCGCTGCGCTGTGCTGCGCTGCACTGTGCTGTGCATGTGCATGTGCTGTGCTATGCTGTGCTGTGCTGTGCTGTGCTGTGCTGTGCTGTGCTGTGCTGTGCTGTGCTGTGCTGTGCTGTGCTGTGCTGTGCTGTGTTGTGTTGTGTTATGTTGTGATGGTGCAAATTGTATAAATATGCTATTCTGTGTAATGTTATGTTGTGTTGTACCAACTGCCTTCCCATACTGAACAATTAGCATTGTTACCTCTTTCAGGTGTAATAAGAGTTCCTAGTTCAAAAATAAAAGTGTCTGACCTGATTTTTGTGGAAAAGGTACAAAACTGGTTGATTTTTGTTCAATAAAATAATATAAAAGTAGATTATTTGATGTATTTTGCTGTATTTCAGGATCAGCGGATTCCAGCAGATATGATTTTCCTACGAACTTCAGAGAAAAGTGGTAAGAAGTCAGAATAGATCTAGAAAATGTTCTTGTTTTGGAATACCTTAAGTAGCCAGCCTAAAAGTACAAATTTTAACTCATTTTAAATTATTTTTATATTATCAGGGTCGTGTTTTCTTCGTACTGACCAGCTTGATGGAGAAACTGATTGGAAACTTAGAATTACTGTGACACCATGTCAAAGACTTCCTACTGACCAGGTTTGTTTCACAGCTCACCAGTATTGCTCTATTCTTTATTGTTTCTCAGTCTCAGCCAAAACTTCAATTGATTGAACTTTGACTTGTTTCCTGTAATTGAAAGACCCATTGTCACTGACCAGCATGCACTGTGCGAAAGACTGAATTTCGTGGACCATGAATATCGGCAATCAGGCATTTTGATATCTTTTACGATGTGAGTGGGTATCTACGCTCTTACTAAATCGTTTAGCATTTTGTTGTATTTGTTTTCTGGTAAATACGACTTACTATGAATGAAGTATAGCACCCAAATCAAAATAAACAACGCAAAGCATGCTGGTAAGTGACCATGGGCCTTTAAGATAAGGACTGTTTTGCAGTCTATTCACTCTATTCACAAGCCATTAAATCAAAATAGGAAATCTACATTCAAGATTAAATGATATTGATGATTATAATGTTTTAATAATATTCATGCAATTATTATTTTATACATGTAAGTCTGGTAATCATGCTACTGCAATTATTGTAATATCATGTCAAATTTTTCAGGATTTACTTAATATAAGTGCTTCAGTCTATGCCGAAAAGCCTCAAAAAGACATACATAACTTCATTGGTACATTCACACGGGTAAGAGAGAAATAGATAGATAGATTTCATAACTACAATACCAGGCATACGGATTTGTTACAATTACCCAAGACGCAATCCGTCAAAGTATCAAAAATCATTCCAAATTAACGGAATCCGAAACCTGGAACAATTTACCAGGGGAGATAGAAGCATATCAACGCCAAACCTCTTTAAAGGAAAGTTAAAGGAACATTTAAAGGGCTATTGTTAAATATGTGTATTTGATGTAAGCTTATTTTATATTGTATTATTGTTTGTAATTTGTAATTTTTTTTTGTTATGCAGTTCTCCATTTAAATCAGCCATGCTGAACTGGGCTAACCTGTCGAAATATTATCAAATAAATAAATAAAAAATAGATAGAGATCTTGCTGTAATTTTTTAATTACTTTAGAGGTTCAATGACAGTTTCATCTAATATGCAATAGGTTGACTGTATGAAGTTGTTTTATTTACATTGTATTCTTCTAAAACATAAACATTTTTGTTTTTCAGTATGATGGAGAGAGAACTGAGTTACCTTTAAGTATAGAGAATACATTATGGTCCAATACAATCGTTGCTTCAGGTACTTTTTGCTAAATTTTGCAAAAGCTCTCACAACTTTGTTAGAAATCAAAGTACATGCAGGCTGATCAAGTCTGAATGATTGTAAATTAATTTTGTCTAACAACTCTGTTAGTAATCAAAGCACAGACACATCATGACTGAATGATTGTAAATTATTTTTGTCTAAGAACTTTGTTAGTACCGTAATCAAAGCACAGGCATATCTTTTCTGAATGGTTGTATGTTTTTCTTGACCTACAGCTTTGTTAAAATGTAAAACTGAACAATTGTAAATTGTTCCTGTCTCACAACTTTGTTATACATGTACAGCAGGTTTGAATGATTGTCAATTTTTTGTCACTCAATAATCTAATAATCAATGTAAAAAAAACCTGTCTGTCAAATAAAGGTCCTTATTTTATAGGTACAGCACTAGGTGTTGTGATCTACACAGGAAAGGAAACTAGAAGTGTCATGAACACTTCACAAGCACATTCAAAGGTATTTGTTATTTTGTATTTCTTTTCCTCTAACTAAAGAAAAAATTATAATTTGTTATGATCTCTAAAAGTCAAAACATTAAAATACGTAAATGTTTGACATCCAAGTCAGTAGATCTTCTTTATTCCCTTTGGATGCTCTCTTTCACTTTATTCCATTTACTTTATTCATCCACTCTTTCCTCTTTTTTATTATTTTATAATTCAAACATTTCCCATATTTTTTTTTCATCTTCTCATTTCTTGTTACGGTCACAACATGTCACGCATAAACTCTAAATTTAAACAATATTCGATTATCCTAAAATATTATATTTATTTATTGAAAATGAACATTCGCTTATTCAAAATGAATAGTCAAACATTTCTCATATATTTTTTTTATCTTCTCATCTCTTGTTACAGTCAATGCACGTCACGCATAAACTCTAAATTTAAACAATATTCGATTATCCTAAAATAATATTTATTTATTGAAAGTGGACATTTGCTTATTCAAAATAAATATTGGATTATTCAAATAAACATTTGATTATTCAAAATGAATATTCAAATCTCTATTTTCAAAGTTGAAAATATATTCATATAAGTCATGAATATAATTAAAACTGCACAGCTAATAGATCAAAACATTTAATTTTTGTTATTTCAGGTTGGGCTTATAGACTTGGAGTTAAACAATCTCACCAAAGTGCTGTTTTTAGCAACTGTCTTATTATCACTTGTCATGATAGCCCTAAAGGTGAGAAATTTCTAAATTATTTATTATTATTATTTTTATTTATTTATTTACAGCGGTTTTCCACTTTCTGCGAACTCAGACATTCCCACGGCTTATTGTGAAACACGGTTTTAGCTGACGTCAATCAAAACTAATTAGTCGGTACCTTTTAAATCCTTGATTGATGGCAGCTAAAAACGTATTTCACAACGAGCCGTTGAAATGTCTGAGTTCGCAGAAAGTCGAAAACCGCAGTAACTTCATCCGAAGACAGGAGCCCACAACAGCATGACCAATTACTGTGGGTCCAATACAAGGCTAATTACATTAATTACAAAAGTGCACAAAAAATACAATACGAGGTCAGATAAATTAATTACAACAGATGACAACACTTATTAGGCTAAGACTTGTGTTACATTTTGAACATATAGTTTTATAGTTAATTCTGGGATTGTTGTTGTTTTTAATCATTGAAATGATGTAATATTCATAGATTAGTGTTTTGAATTGCTTTAAATTTTAATTTCTCCTTTATTCATCAAATTGTATGATTCCTAATACTCCAGTTTTGTGTTATCTTGCACTACTGTACTGTTTGTACAAAAGGCGCATTTGTACAGGGTTAACTTCAATTCAAAGTAAATTCAAATGTGTTTTCTACATAATGTGTTTTCTACACAACACCATCTGCGCCAATAATCCAACGAACAGTATATAAGACAACCATCATCCAGTCTACACCATCGCCTGATGAAGACTAGCAGATTGCAGTCGAAACGTCGCAGTATTTCTACCAATGACCTCAATCGTGAGACAATTGATTAAGTATCAATTTAATTTCACATTCCACGATGAATAACCTATTTCCTTCTAGTGTTTTCTATTGTTATGTGATAACATTTTTTTATGCTTTGCTGGGTATTTGTGAATGTGCCTTTTGTCAAATAGTATAATGGTACTTGATGACATGAAACTGGAGTATTGTAAATACTTGGTATTGTAATTACTTAAATATTCTGTTTAATTTGTAGGGCTTTTATGGTCCCTGGTATCGTTACTTCTTTCGTTTTATTCTGCTGTTTTCTTATATTGTTCCTCTAAGGTAAAACAATGCTATTTTCCTTTCTTCTTTCCTGTCTTTGCCTTTTCACTACTCACTTTAGGGTGCTTTCATTTATTAATTTTGAGGGGGGGGGGGGGGGGGGGTTAAAATCACCTGTCATTGTTTTCAAATATTATGCAACTCTCCCTTTTCCTGGTTGGCAAAAATATTATAACCTCCTATATTTTCCCAGTTTATTACTAAAGCTGCATACAATGAGTAAGAACCCCCCTATAAAGCTTTCAAAAATAACGTGTACCCCCCTCAATATCGCCGATCCCCCCCATACACTAATACATGGAAGCCCCCTTACTTCCATCCTCAATTTATCTTCAAGGTTTTTCTCATCAATTCTTTCCATTTTGTTGTCATTCGTTTTTTTATTCCCACTCCCTTTTTCCTCCTTAATGTGTTATTTTTTTGGTTCTGTTTTTCCTTTTTTATTTTTAACAGGGGCGGAACTAGGGTAGTTTCCCTTCATGCACCGCACTACTACCACAATTACCCCTATTTTATTTAAGACATTTAGGGACTGGACACCCCCGAACACCTTAAGAGTCCTTCATTTGCAATTGGGACACCCCTGACAAGTTTCTGGATCCGCCCCTGTTAAACCTAATGGTTTTTATTTTATATTAATATTTTCTTCTTGTTTTAGTTTGAGAGTTAGTCTTGATATGAGTAAAGTTGTCTACTCATGGATGATATCCCACGACAAGGAAATCGCTGGTACGGTTGTAAGAAGTAGTACCATACCAGAGGAACTTGGAAGAATAGGCTACCTACTAACAGACAAGACAGGAACACTCACACAGAATGAGATGGTAATACTCTTGTTTTTGTATCTTCTTCGCCACTCAGCCTAAGCCTTGCAATAGACTGCAAAACAGTGAGTCCCTACTTTTACGCGAAAACTCCGAAGACTGGCCGTGCGAGAATGAGAAGAATTTGAACTTCAACTTGTTTCCTCGGAGTTCTCCATTGCATAGTTTAAGCCTTGATACAATGCGTCATATTCTTTTGATTTAGTGCTGCCTATTGCAAGACAAGCAAGAAATGTACACATTGTGGTCTATTTTTTCTTATTCATAAATTGAACGTATAAATGTCGAGGTACCATGGCTGTAAGTGGCTGCAAATAGCTACCGACACTTTGATTTTAGATATAGTCTGTTTCTTTTTTCGCTTTTTATATTAACAGGGCAGTTTTTGATTTATGCTTAACGTGTTGCAAAAAGAATTAATACTATGCTTTGGAAATTTCCACTGAGTTGTGACCTTCCCCTGACATGTGATTATATGAATTCAAATTGTTTTGTTGTCAACTATAGGTATTTAAGAGACTACATCTTGGTACTGTCTCCTATGGAGAAGACTCTATCGACGAGGTACTCACTAGATTTTAATATTTTCACATATTTTAAAATGCTCTCTAGAAATAATTTTTTTTGCTCACTCATTTTTGTTTTCCATCCAGGTCAAAGTACATCTACAGACAGCATACTCCAAAGATCAAAGCGCTGGTACTAGAAGAACAACAGCAAGCGTCTCCAAGGTAACATAATTGTGTAATCATTCTGTTCAATTACTAGACTGCAAAACAGTACCTATTTTTGCTCAAAAACGCGAGTAAACGAGAGGAGACAGCAATTTCAATGGAAACAATACCTTGTTACAACTTGTTACATGTCTTTGATAGTCAATAATAATCACTAAATAAAAGCTATTATGCAGTAGTAATTTGGTTTCTTTTCATGGATATATATATAGTAATTACAATTTTTTTAACTTATGTTTTCTTAAAGGTGCGTCGAACAGTTGTCACGCGTGTGCAAGAGGCAGTCAAAGCGATTGCGTTATGCCATAATGTCACGCCAGTGGCTGATAACAGTGAACGTGGTGTGACCAGGTCAGAATCGGTAACAAGTGATGATATGGAGATGGAAATCTTTAATGGACCTGATCAGGAAGCAAAAATATCGACCAGGAAGAAGAGCTCTATGACTTACCAGGCATCCAGTCCTGATGAGGTAGGAATGGTGGTAATGATAATGATGACAACAATGATGATGATGATGATTATGTTAATGGTTGGTGATGGTAATGGTGGTGATGATAATGATGATGATGAAGATGGTGATGACAATAATGATGATACTAATGATGATGGTGATGATTATGGTGATGGTTATTGTGGTGGTGATGTTGATGATGATGATGATTAAGATGATGATGATGAGGTGATACTGATAATTTGGTGTTGATGGTGATGACAATCAAGATGATACTGATGATTATTGTGATGGTGATGGCAATGGCGGTGATGAAGATGATGATTAAATGATACTGATAATTTGATGGCGATGGCGATGATGGTGATAATAGCGATGGTGATGACGATGATGTCATAGTGATGCTGATGATGCAGTAATAACGATAATAATGAAAGCGATAACAAAAAGACAAAAACCTTTATACTTTAGGTTGCCTTGGTAACATGGACAGAAGAGATTGGTCTGGCACTTGTTTATCGTGACCTCTCGAGCATGCGCATCAAGACACCAGCAGGAGACGTTCTAGTGTTCAATGTTCTTCAGATCTTCCCTTTTACGTCAGAGACTAAACGAATGGGGATCATTGTCAAGGTAAGTAGCAAGTAGCCACTTTCATCAATATTGATGGGCTTCCTGTGTTATCGGGACGAGAGAGAGTAGGAGAGAATAGTACGAGAGCATTTTCTTTTTTGTTTTCCTTTGCTTTTATTAGCTTTGACGATAGTCCACAGGAATCCCACAAGTCCAGCTTGTATGATTGTGTATATACGAGTGCCATGTAGGTTTAAATGTAGAGCATACTGCTGTATGGGACATACTTTGTTACGTCCTCAGTGAAAAAAAAAAAAAAAATGAAAAACATCCCTGGTTAAATCAGTCCTCAAGTGAGCCAGTCACTCAGTGGCCAGTGCCAAGTTTGTTGCCAATACATTATCAGTGTTTTGTTTTATAAAGTTCTTTTTCAAAACATTATTAACACTGAAGTCTATATATATTAGGAAAAAAAAAATAGCGAATAAACTAGTATAGGTTGTGTCGGTGTTTGATATAAACGATAGGTAATATAATGAAATTTGTAACACCGTAAAATATGCTAACTTAAAGTTTACTTAGTAAAGTTAAGTTAACATATTCTATATCAGGAAAAGTTATCATGGGGAAAAGGATAGTAATAGTTTAGTCACCATGCATGGTATTTACGAATTAATTGATTTTAGTGTTTATTTGTTGTCATTCAGGAACAGTCAACAGGCGAGATAACCTTCTACATGAAAGGAGCTGATGTTGTCATGGCTAACATAGTGCAATACAATGATTGGCTAGAGGAAGAGGTAAAATCGTGTATATCGTAATCATAAATCAAAATTATTTAGTATTTTTACAACAACAGAAAAAATCTTTAAAACTTTAAAGTTATTAGTGTTTACAATTTAATTGGCGAATGTTTACAAATTTGAGGCGCTTTTAAACTGTGCAATATTCAGTTCAACATTTTGTCTTGCAATGCTTTGCGACACAAGTTGTTGCAGGTTACCGAGGAAATTGCTTGGTGAAGTACTGTCTGCAACAAAGAAAATTTCAAAAATTGTTTTATAACTTTGAGAAAGAATGATCAGTGTTTCTACGTCATGTCTTTCAATTATTTATAAGCTTAGAAATATAATGTGTAATTGTGAGTTTCATTTCTCTAGTGCGGTAACATGGGAAGGGAAGGACTCCGTACTTTGGTTGTCGCCAAGAAAGTATTAACTGAGGAACAATATTATGACTTTGAGGTAAGCAAGTAAATCTTGCAGAAATTATTCAACTGTTAGTCCCGCCAAACAACGATCGATCGTGTTTTGAACGGTTAACTCACGTGACCGTTTGGAGCGCTACAAATGGTCATGTGACATTAAAAAAACTATTGTTTGACTTCATTTGCATTACATTCACGGCCTTATTTTAATGTCATGTGACCATTTGGAGCGCTCCAAATGAGTGAGAGTTCCATGTGAGTTCATAACGCGATCGATTGTTCTTTTTGACGGTGAGTAATTGACAGTTGAGTAATTTCGGTAGTAGGTGAATAGACTGACAGGGAACAAACGGACGGACAGACAGACAGATATACGTCGGACAATACTAAATAAGGAATTCCTTGGAAAGTAAACAAAAGGACACTGAACATAGTGCGCGTGCTTCATGGGATTTGATTTGTTTTATAAAAAAAAACATAAATCGGTGCTTGTCTGACCACTAACAACATGGATAATAATCCATGCTCACAATGGTCATGTAAAGCAACAAACCAAAACAAATCTTTGTATGGATGAAAATAGAAGGGCCAGTAACAGCCAACAAGCATGCGGTTTAAAATTAGAAAGCTCCTGAAAGCACTTATCAATATAGTTTGTCCGGTATTTTTTCTAAAGTTTAGCCTTATTTTCTCTGCAGCATCGTCTCAACCAAGCCAAGCTTAATATTGCTGACAGAGCCGCAAAGGTAACAACTTGATTTATCATTCATGAATTTATATAATTATGATTTCAACTACACAGGTAACCCGTGTGTGTATATTTTGATAGGTCGCCGCTGTCCAGGAATCGATTGAACATGACATGGAGTTATTGTGTCTTACTGGAGTTGAAGATAAGCTGCAAGTATGTCTTCTGCATTGTTATTTCCCTTCGTAGCCAGGCGTTCCTTGTTGGGGTGGGAAGACTGGGGAGGAGAGAAAAATGAAGGGAATTCTCCAACACTAACAAGGAACGCCTGGCTAAGCAGGCTAATCGTTCTTGAATATTTTGTTTGTTTGTTTCAACACCTGTTTCTGTTTCGGTGCATTTTCTTTGATTGTCTCATTTATAGGTGGACGTACATTGACGTATTTTGTTTGGTTTTGCCAACCAACCATTGTCATTAGAACAAAGAAAATTATAAATCTATTGTGAAAATAGTTGGCAAATTAGCACCACAAGGTCAATACTACGCTCGCCTATTGTTTGATCCCTTAATTGTGTAATTTTTTACTATACTGCTGTTTATTTTTATCTTTCTATTTGCTATTTGATCTTGCGCTCGTTTCCTGTTTATTATGGTTAACGACACATACATAATTTGAATATTTTTGTGTTTGACTGACCAGCCTCACATACATGTGCAAACTTTTATTGTGTTCTAATGTTAACACGATGCTAGACAGGCAAGAACCAGACTCGTACCCAGTCGCTTCTCTGTCTCTTTTTTTGATCGCGGTGCATCAAGGGAAGACTAAATCCGTAACGACTGGGTACGAGTCTGGGCATTAACAATAGCAGGTCATCGTAATGCGATTCGGTGTATTGTTTTCATCACAGTGTTTTTCTTTAGGTTGATGTTCGACCAACTTTAGAATTGCTACGAAACGCAGGACTTAGAGTAAGTAACAATAAATAATAATAGTAGTAACAATGACATGAAAAAAGTAATGAGAATGCCAATAGTGATGATGACAATGATTACCATATTTATTGCAATAATTATGGTGTAGACAATGATGGTGATGATGATAATGGTGATGATTATGAAGGTTGTGATGATAATGGTGATGATGATGGTGGCGATGATGATGATAACGATGATGGTGGCGATGATGATGGTAATGATCATAATGGTGTTGACAATGATGGTAATGATGATAATGGTGTTGACAATGATGGTAATGATGATAATGGTGATGATTATGATGGGTTCGACGATCATGATATAATTGTTGATGATGATAATGATGTAGACAATGATGGTGTTGACAATGATGGTGATGATGATAATGATGTAGACAATGATGGTAACGATGATAATGATGTAGACAATGATGGTAATGATGATAATGATGTAGACAATGATGGTAATGATGATAATGATGTAGACAATGATGGTGTTGACAATGATGGTAATGATGATAATGGTGTTGACAATGATGGTAATGATGATAATGATGTAGACAATGATGGTAATGATGATAATGATGTAGACAATGATGGTGTTGACAATGATGGTAATGATGATAATGGTGTTGACAATGATGGTAATGGTGTTGACAATGATGGTAATGATGATAATGATGTAGACAATGATGGTAATGATGATAATGATGTAGACAATGATGGTGTTGACAATGATGGTAATGATGATAATGGTGTTGACAATGATGGTAATGGTGTTGACAATAATGGTAATGATGATAATGGTGTTGACAATGATGGTAATGGTGTTGACAATGATGGTAATGATGATAATGATGTAGACAATGATGGTAATGATGATAATGATGTAGACAATGATGGTGTTGACAATGATGGTAATGATGATAATGATGTAGACAATGATGGTGTTGACAATGATGGTAATGATGATAATGGTGTTGACAATGATGGTGTTGACAATGATGGTAATGATGATAATGATGTAGACAATGATGGTGTTGACAATGATGGTAATGATGATAATGGTGTTGACAATGATGGTGTTGACAATGATGGTAATGATGATAATGGTGTTGACAATGATGGTAATGATGATAATGATGTAGACAATGATGGTGTTGACAATGATGGTAATGATGATAATGATGTAGACAATGATGGTGTTGACAATGATGGTAATGATGATAATGGTGTTGACAATGATGGTGTTGACAATGATGGTAATGATGATAATGGTGTTGACAATGATGGTAATGATGATAATGATGTAGACAATGATGGTGTTGACAATGATGGTAATGATGATAATGGTGTTGACAATGATGGTGTTGACAATGATGGTAATGATGATAATGATGTAGACAATGATGGTGTTGACAATGATGGTAATGATGATAATGGTGTTGACAATGATGGTAATGATGATAATGGTGTTGACAATGATGGTGTTGACAATGATGGTAATGATGATAATGATGTAGACAATGATGGTGTTGACAATGATGGTAATGATGATAATGATGTTGACAATGATGGTAATGATGATAATGATGTAGACAATGATGGTAATGATGATAATGATGTAGACAATGATGGTGTTGACAATGATGGTAATGATGATAATGATGTTGACAATGATGGTGTTGACAATGATGGTAATGATGATAATGGTGTTGACAATGATGGTAATGATGATAATGATGTTGACAATGATGGTGTTGACAATGATGGTAATGATGATAATGATGTAGACAATGATGGTGTTGACAATGATGGTAATGATGATAATGATGTTGACAATGATGGTGTTGACAATGATGGTAATGGTGATAATGATGTAGACAATGATGGTGTTGACAATGATGGTAATGATGATAATGATGTTGACAATGATGGTGTTGACAATGATGGTAATGATGATAATGATGTTGACAATGATGGTGTTGACAATGATGGTAATGGTGATAATGATGTAGACAATGATGGTAATGATGATAATGGTGTTGACAATGATGGTGATGATGATAATGGTGTTGACAATGATGGTAATGATGATAATGGTGTTGACAATGATGGTAATGATGATAATGGTGTTGACAATGATGGTAATGATGATAATGGTGTTGACAATGATGGTAATGATGATAATGGTGTTGAGTAATGGTGTTGACAATGATGGTAATGATGATAATGGTGTTGACAATGATGGTGTTGACAATGATGGTAATGATGATAATGGTGTTGACAATGATGGTAATGATGATAATGGTGTTGACAATGATGGTAATGGTGTTGACCATGATGGTTATGATGATAATGATGTAGACGATGATGGTGATGATGGTGTTGTTCATGATATGGTAATATAATGTTGCTAATTGAGGTAATGATAATGTTAACGTTAGAGAAGTATAAAGCTGACATTGGCCACACAATGGTGAATGATCAATATTTTGAATGATCAATTTATTGGATATACGATGATTACTCCAAACCATGCTTGTCATATAATAGTGATTTACAATTTTGTACAATTCAATATAGATTTGGATGTTAACTGGTGATAAACTTGAGACAGCGACCTGCATCGCTCAGAGTTCACGTCTTGTGTCGCGGAGTCAGTCAATTTACGTCTTTAAACAAGTAAGGATGATTTACCTTGTTCAGTGTTAACTATTTTCGCCGGACTTAATTTACGCGATTTTCAAAAAACTGCGAAATTGAATACCAACGAAAATTGGTTTGCGCGAAAATTAACTACGCAAAATTTAATACAATCATATCTTATTTTTTAATCAAAAATTACAGAAGGTGTGATGATCATGATGGAAACTAGCCAGTTATTGTTAACTTGATAAAACTGTCACCGACTCCAATTTCTGTACCTTTACCTTCCAAGCAGTGCTGCTTTACACTACTGAAAACATTGCAAAGTTCATAACATTTGTATTTATGAACTAATAAAGTTATCTTTTGTTGAAGGTGCATTCTCGTAGCGAGGCCCATCTTGAGCTTAATTCGTTCAGACGTAAAAACGATTGCGCGTTGGTCATTAAAGGAGATTCACTTGAGGTAATGTATCGATTGAACTTCTTTTATGACTCTTAGTTGTCCTTACTTACTTACTTACTTACTTACTTACTTACTTGCTTAATTAATGAAGTGAAACCGTGGGGTTCAATTCCCGCCAAGGGCATATGATATTTTCTCATGTATCTGTTCTTACTTACTTACTTACTTACTTACTTACTTACTTACTTACTTACTTACTTACTTACTTACTTACTTACTTACTTACTTACTTACTTACTTACTTACTTACTTACTTACTTACTTACTTACTTACTTACTTACTTACTTACTTACTTACTTACTTACTTACTTACTTACTTACTTACTTACTTACTTACTTACTTACTTACTTACTTACTTACTTACTTACTTACTTACTTACTTACTTACTTACTTACTTACTTACTTACTTACTTACTTACTTACTTACTTACTTACTTACTTACTTACTTACTTACTTACTTACTTACTTACTTACTTACTTACTTACTTACTTACTTACTTACTTACTTACTTACTTACTTACTTACTTACTTACTTACTTACTTACTTACTTACTTACTTACTTACTTACTTACTTACTTACTTACTTACTTACTTACTTACTTACTTACTTACTTACTTACTTACTTACTTACTTACTTACTTACTTACTTACTTACTTACTTACTTACTTACTTACTTACTTACTTACTTACTTACTTACTTACTTACTTACCACTTACTTACTTACTTACCTACCTACTTACCTACTTACCTACCTACTTACTTACCTACTTACTTACTTACTTACTTACTTACTTACTTACTTACTTACTTACTTACTTACTTACTTACTTACTTACCGCTTACTTACTTACTTACTTACTTACCGCTTACTTACTTACTTACCGCTTACTTACTTACCTACTTACCTACTTACCATCTTACCATCTTTTTTTTACTTACCATCTTACCATCTTATTTCCGTCGAATCATTTCCTCCACTTCTTCTCAGTTTCTTTCCCGGCATCTCTTCTTCATTCTTTACATACATTCGTCCCTCCGGACCCTTCTTCAGTTCTTTCTAACTCCTTCTTTCTGCCGCTCCTTTCTTCCCTCGAATTGTTTCTTTAAATACACCAACCCAGTCCACGTTTGGTGTATTCATATGATAGTTTGGAAAAAAATGAAAGTACAAGAAGAAGACGTCAATTTTTTTCTATTCTAGGCTTGTTTAAACCATTACGAGCAAGAATTTATGGAGTTAGCTTGTCATTGTCCTGCCGTTGTATGTTGTCGCTGTTCACCGCAACAGAAAGCTGATATCGTGAAACTGGTAAAGAAATACACAGGGAAAAGAACTTGTGCAATAGGTAGGCCTTCTTACTGACAAGCATTGGTAATTACAGTGCAAATCCAAAAAACCGTGGGCACCTAGAAATATTTTAGAAATCGTTTATTGTTCGTCGAACACTGAACTCAGAAACAACTATATCAGCGCAAGAAGTTTGACTGATGTGTGGTATGATAAACTTTTTGTAGTTAGAGTTGTTTGTGAGTTGTTCAACAAACAATAATCGATTTCTAAAATATTTATAGGTGCCCACGTTTTTTTTTGATTCACACTGTAAATGGCCACTGACATCAGGACGTAACAATCCCTGTTGTGGAAAATCTCTTTTACTTGCTTATACCAATATATTCTACCTTCTAACCACTTTAGATTGCCCCCAGTGTAGTGCGTACCAAACGATGCATGTACAATTGTGATGCTTATTAAATCATCAAAGAATTCTCACACATTTTATGAAGTGCATTTAATACTTGTTGTTCCTAGGTGATGGAGGAAATGACGTCAGTATGATCCAAGCAGCGGACGCGGGAGTTGGGCTCGAGGGCAAGGTGAGTTTGCTGCCATATGATTGGCTGTCTTCAATATCAAATCAGGATTAACCGGTTTGTTTGTCTTGTATTTTGCAGGAGGGACGTCAGGCATCCCTAGCTTCAGATTTTTCGATCACACAATTTAAAAACGTTGGAAGATTACTGGTTTGGCATGGAAGAAACAGGTTTGACTGCTGTGAAATTATTGTTCTACTTTAATAAGGTGGACGTTAAAGATCCTGTTGAGTTGTTCGCAAAGAGTAGGGGAATGTCTCCCGGAACAACAGTCATCCGAAGTTATGTAAATGTAAACTTTAATACTTCGTCCCTTAACAGGGCTTTTCCGAAGTTAATACAACAAGTAAATAATATAATACATAGCTAAATATAAATATGACTAGGTGCTATTATATATGTATAGTTACAAAGATTAATAAGTTTCTAAATTAATGAATATAATTTGTCTAAACTAATATATATCTAATATCTAATTAATATCTATCCATTGATAAATCGGAGCCATAGCTCTCTTTTCATTGAATGTTTAAAAACAGTAGCGTTTTTTTATAATCAAATACTATGAAAATCACTAGAGTGGTTAAATGTACGTTGAAAATTTGGCCTTGGGGGTGTGTCCTTTTGTACCACATGACCAATTTTGAGCAAAATGATTGGCCAAAAGCGATAACATGGTACAAAAATAATTGGTCACGTGGACGGAATTTTTGGGGCATGATTACCAGTCTACTGATTTCCATAGTATCTGTATCTGTATTAGCTTGGCTTTTGTTAACGATCTATTTTTCTTTTTCAGTTACAAGCGATCAGCTGCTCTTAGTCAGTTTGTTATTCATCGTGGATTAATTATTTCTGTCATGCAGGTAAGATAGTTAATATTCTCTACAGAGTCGAGCGGTATATACAGCTATTTCAAAAAACGATGAATACTGCATACATATATAGTGCATTGCAAGACCGTGATGCATTTTGGGTGAAGTATTATAGTTTAAAATAAAGTAAATAGTAATTCGTTATTTTATTCTTAGTGAATTCCATTCAAAACAATATACAAGCTAGTTGTGGGAAGTAAATGTCGCTGTATTTACTTTTTATTTCAAATTTAATGAGTCCCTCGATGCTCTTTGGTCTTGAAATGCACTATTCAGTATTCAATGTTTTTGAAACAGCTGTATATCAGACATAACGTGCAGCGTTTTCTTATGAATATTTTGTGGATTTTCAAATAGGTTGTTTTCTCTTGTGTCTTCTATTTTGCATCAGTATCTCTTTACCAAGGCTTTCTTATGGTCGGGTGAGTGATTTTGACTTAACTATTGTAATGATGATGATGATGATGATGATGATGATGATGATGATGATGATGATGATGATGATGATGATGATGATGATGATGATGATGATGCTGCTGCTGCTGCTGCTGCTGCTGCTGTTGCTGCTGCTGCTGCTGCTGCTGCTGCTGATGATGATGATGATGATGATGATGATGCTGCTGCTGCTGCTGATGATGATGATGATGAAAATAGTGATGCTGAAGGTGGTGAAAAAAATATTGATGATGACGATGAAGGAGGATAATGATCATAATTAAGATAATGGTAATGATGATGATGAAAATAGTGATGGTGAAGGTGTTGATGGTAATGATGATGTAGTGATGGTGAAGAAAATATTGATGATGACGACGTTGTCTGCGTAAACAGACCCTTATTAGTTAATGACGATGAAGAGGATAATGGTTTTGATTATGATTAAGATGATAGTGATGGTGAAGGTGCTGATGATGGTAATGATGATGCACTTTTCTCTACTTATCAATATTTTCTTTTTCTGTAGTTATGCTACGATATATACTATGTTCCCTGTGTTCTCGCTTGTTCTCTTCATTTTGATTCCATGTGTGTTGTTGTTTTTGTTTTGTAAAGCGACTAGAGCAGATTGGAATAAGCGCTTTATATATATATTACTACATTAATGTTCAATTCACTATTCTCTACTTATCAATCTTTTCTTTTTCTGTAGTTATGCTACGATATACACCATGTTCCCTGTATTCTCGCTTGTTCTTGATGTCGATGTGTCTGCTGACAAAGCTTTACTGTATCCCGAACTCTATAAAGATTTGACCAAGGTACGCCAATCATAGTTACTAATTATGCTTAGAACTATCTAAGCCATAAAGCTTATTCTGTAGGAGATTGGGAACAAAGATACAAAAAATGAACACGAGGGGGGAGGGGTGCAATCTTTTTTCTTTCCTTTCTCGCTCTCAGTCTCCTTACGGTCAAAACGACCGTAAAAAAGGAAGCCCAAACTCAAAAAAAGGAGTTGCCTGCGGAGGAGGCTCTAGCCCGCCATATTTTGAAAATGACAAATGAACCAATACGATGCTCCGGGAAACAATGAGCACATATTTTGTAAAGGAAATCGCACGACCTTTAGTACAATTCGTAATTATTATAGGTACGAGTTATGTTTTGAAAGTTGACAACATTGTACAAAATCTGCAAAGTACAATTTATTATATATTTTACGATTTAATTGTACTCCTCTCGTCCAATCAGAATCGAGTACAGTATATTGTAAAAATATCAAACGTGCGCTGTATACATATCATCCTTATCGTTGTCACTTTTGTTTCAGGGTCGATCATTGTCCTACAAGACATTCTTTGTATGGGTATTAATCTCAATCTATCAAGGTAAATACTACACCGAATCGAAATAGAACAGACTGTGTATTACAATGGAAGCTCACGGCACGAACGCGGTCAAGGCGCATCAAGGAGGGGTGTAAGGGTTTCCGGTTATGCGGTTTCGCGTTACGGTTTTGCGTCCCCCTCCCCCCCCCCCCCATTTATAAGTGCGGTTTTGCAAAACTAAGCGATTTGCGGTTTCTTTGTCATTTTGCGCCAAAAAAAATATATAAAAAGTAGATTTTTTTTTCCACAATTTGTCCGATAATTTTTTGCTCGAACGTGTATTGCAAATTAACGAATTATTGTGGTATCATTGGGTTGAACTGATGCCTGTGTTTCCTGTGGTTTGCGCGGGAAATGAAGCCACTTTAAAAATGGGTGTGTTTCCTGTCGTTTGCGCCGGAAATGAATACACTTTTTAATGGGTGGGTTTCCTGTGGTTTGCGCGGGAAATGAAATCATTTTTAAAGTGCTCCGCAGTCCCTGTTTTTAATACCCTAACTGTTTGTTTCTCCGTCTCCAGGGTCGATTATCATGTTTGGCGGTCTACTTCTGTTCGATGACGAGTTTATTCATGTTGTATCGATTACATTTACTGCTCTCATCTTGACCGAGTTACTGATGGTCGCACTGACAATACGGACATGGCACTGGATGATGGCTGTAGCTGAGATACTCAGTTTAGCCATTTACGTTGCTTCACTTGCCTTTTTTCGGGACTACTTTGGTAAGGACTTCGTTTTATTTTGACCTACACAAATAGAGTGCCAGCTCCATTACTGCTATTTTCGACTTTCTGCGAACTCAAACATTCCCACGGCTTGCTGTGAAACCAAATCCACAAAATACCGGATTCCCGAATATTGAATACAGTTATTTAAAAAAAAAACTGTTAAATACTGAATACTGAAATGAATCAGTTTTGAGTCATGTTAAATTTTCAAAACTAAAATAACTTATAATACTAATTTCTTTCATTTTAGTGTATTTTATCCGTAACAATATACTTGCTACACCTAGGGAGCAGGTTGTTCAGTGTATATTTATTTTTAATCTCCCATTGTTAAGACCCACAATACCCTTGGGTCTTGTAATGCACTATTCAGTATTAACCGTTTTTTAAAGTAGCTGTATACGAAATTTGCTCCCCCCCCCCCCCAAAAAAAAACAAAAACGACAACATACTTCATCACGCCATTGATAAATTCCAAGCATCCATTCCATTCATCTCTTCCTTGTTTTGATACTAATTGTTTACTGTTTTTACTGCAGATGCGTCTTTCCTCATCTCAACGGACTTCATCTGGAAAGTTGTAGTCATTACTTTAGTTAGCTGCTTACCTTTGTATATATTAAAATATTTACGTAGAAGATATGCACCTCCCAGCTACTCCAAACTAACATAATACAACATGCTAGCCGTGAAGGCATTTAACCCGTGAAATAGAAACTGCTTGCTAAAGTGTAAAAGTAAATAGACTCAAAAGAAAACAATGGAATTAGGGTCTACTAAAGAGTGTTAGTCTAATATCTATTTCACGGGTTTAATGACCTCACTCTAAGACCCCGTCTACACGGATCCGGATACTTTTGAAATCGCATACTTTTTGATGCGAATCGGCCTATCGTCCACACGAATCCAGTGAATCCGGTCACCGAAACCGCATACTTTTACTTGAATCCTCCGGATACGGGGATTCGTGTGGACGCAAATATTTCTATGCGATTTCAGCCGGATCGGATTCGTGTAGACGGGGTCTAAGAGTTGTTCTCATTAGTGGTTTTCATTAACCCGTGAAATACACTTTAGTGTATCGCTCTTTAGTACACCTTAATTCCATTGTGTTCTGTTGTTGTTACTTGATTATCACGCGTTCACTACCACACTTTGTTTCACTGGTCAACGAAAACCACTCTTACCCGTGAAACAAAGTGTATTAGTTAAAGTGTGATAGTCAAATAGCAACAAAAGAACACAATAGCATTACGGTGCATTAGAGAGTGGTGATACACTAAAGTGTGTTTCGAAGGTTGGAGCTGTTTTTATTAATCCGTGAAATAAGTGTTAGTTAAAGTGTGATGTCAAATAACAACAAAAGAACACAATGGAATTAAAGTGCGTTAAAGGGTGATACACTTAAGAGTGTTTGACGGGTTAATGAAAACAGCTCTATTACTACCTCGAGCTCCATGCACTCTACAGGTACTAACTCATTTCACTTATTTAACTTGGTAAGTATTATCCTATAAATGATATTCTGTTATTCTTACATAGATATTTTCTTTAAAATGAATGGAAAAGGGATAGATATATCCCAGCTAGGATTTTCAATAGTTATTTAGTATTTGGAAATGAAAACAATTAAAAAAGTATTATTAAAAGTAAATGGAAACTAGCGAGTAAACTACAATCATTGTCAAAAGTAGTTGGCACGATTTTAGTATTTTATCTCATAGTGACTACTTCATTTATTTTAAGTATAAAACATTTGCCCCCCTTCCCCCCACATCAATGTTGGTGTGAAATGATAGCGCATTGACAGGTCAACCACACAAGCACCAAACAATGACTCCCTCCTCAACATCGCGAAGGGGGGTGGGGGGAGAAGTAGAATTTTAGCAGTGCTAAAATTACTTTATCACATTCGTGCCAACACTTTTGTCAATGATTGTAGTATAAACTGCGTCGGTGTTTGATATAAACGATAGGTAATATAATGAAATTTGTAACACCGTAAAAAATGTTAACTTTAGTCAACTGACGTTTCGAGCTTTAGCCCTTCGTCGGAGTACTCAAAAGGGCAGATAGGTTAAGTTAACATTTTTTACGGTGTTACAAATTTCATTATAGTACCTATTATTAACTACCTAAGTAGTTTGTAATATAGAGTGGAAAAGTATGACCACATTCTTTTTAAATTGGGTTGTTTCCATGAGAAGCCGTGTGGTTTTACCAAATAATACGTACAAGAGCTTGTTTAGCTGCAAAATATCGTACATAAAACGCGAATACATTGAAAACTGTCTTAATTCTCGTACCCAACTTTCTATCGTCAGAAAGCTTAGAAGGGTATGGGTACTAGAATGAAGTGGTCATACGTTTGCGCTTCGTGCTGTAGATCCAAAATTAAATTACAAGTTTGTGGTGCTAGTTTGTTTTTATAGAAACATATTTCATTGATAGGCTAGTGTCGTGCAAGGTGTAAACAATTTCTAATTAAGCTATTTATTTGTAATAGCAATTATTGATAAATTTGAATTGTAAATAAAAGAATGAATATAAATAGTAGTCATGACTGTATTGTTTGAAATACGAATTAAAATAATAAAATGAAATGCCTCAGTTAACAATAATACTGATAATATTTTTTTAAAGAGGAACGCCTCACTCATCAAAGATGATTTTCATAAGGAGCCTCCAGTTCTATTGCTTGTAAGATTTTTTCTATCAGATCATAAAATGGGGCTTCCTGATTCACGTGTACGGAGCTCTGAAAATCCAAGATCTTGTAAAGTTTCAAACAGGTATCTTCATGTATGACTATCACCATGGAAACCTTCCCGAAGTATTCAAAATGTATTTTACGCAAGCAAGTAATATACATAAATACAACACAAGATTCACTAGTAAAAATAATTATACTCTCCCCCTTGTAAAAACCAATTATGGTAAATTTAACATGAGATATGCTGGTGCAATACTGTGGAATTCATTGAATGGAAATCTAAGAAAGGAAAAAAGAGCTAATTTTAAGAGTAAATTATTTTCTACTTTCATCAGTTCATATAATCCATAATTCACACTGATTTGTAAACAATTTTATTACCTCACATGTGTTGCCTTTTTACGTTTTTTGTTCTATACCATTTTGTTCTTATTTTGTTCTATATTTATTATATTTATTATTATAACTACTTTGTATTATTTACCAAATCTCTCAAGACTCTTTTCTGACCTATCATTGTAAATAATTTTTGTGGGTAATTGTGTAGTTCAGTCTTCCAGCTGTTACAATTACCATTGTCCGTAAAATATGTAAATTTGTTCCTTTATATGTAAATGTAGTATTCTGAGACAAAATTAAAAAATCTTGAATCTAGATTTAATTTTCCTTTTTTTCAGTATCATCCACACCTTTGAAAATACGTTTTCTTAAAAGAAATTCCAAAACTTTCAAAATGATGCCTTCAAGAGTATAAATATTTTCTGAAAATTATTTTTTTCATTACTTAATATTTGTCAAATATTGGGCTATTGCCTCCTTAAAATTTTTCATTTCTTGTTACCTAGCAACAGTTCCTCTTGTTACCAGTCTCCTCTCGTCACACTACTGTTGACCTTTTCCTGTTGCGTTACGTCACAACGAGCAAAGTGTTTTGGAGCCAAAAATAATTTTCTGTTGCTTGAATTATTACGATCTTTTCATATAATCATGCTTGGCTACAGCTGACATCCTGAGAGAAGATTTTTATATAAATTATGGGTTGTACGGTTAGTATTTCGAAGAGTCCCGTGCGAGAATCGAAGGTCGATGTTTCTGGCTCCAAACACCAACCAAAACAAACTTTTGCCACCCAAAATACCGGGTCTTCTGATAAACAAACTTTGTCAAATCCAGTTGGAAAGCCTTCAATAACAGAAGAACATAACAAGGAAAGCGAGAACCACTTAAAATCTTTAAAAGAGAGCCAGGAAAGGGGGAAACTTTTAAAAAATGAAGTCTTGACGATTTTGCACTTCAACGATGTGTACAATATCGAACCTCGTGATAAAGAGCCGATCGGAGGAGCAGCAAGATTTGCTCACAAACTCGCTAGTTACAAGAACCTCAATCCTCTAACTGTGTTCAGTGGAGACGTATTGAATCCTTCGAAGGGTAAGTATGCTTAATACTATTTTTTTATAGTTTGTTTACGTTTGTATATGAGTAATTGATCAGGCTTTTCCCGTCTTTTGCAAACTCTCTTCGAAAAAATATGCGCTTTCTTCTATTTATTTATTTCTCCTTACTAAACTCATTATAATATCTTTGTAAACATATTGAAATAGATTATTTCCAAAACGTAATATCGACATCCCACCAAATCGAAATTGACTATAAATATACCGGTTGTGAAATTATAATTTCTTTCGCTTTTTATTCTGTTGATTAATAACTGTGTTTATGAGTGGATTTAATTCCTTTTACTCTTCAGGACGTAAAGTAATTACTTATAATAACAATATTTTATTAGCTATCCTGGAAAAATTAAACGTATGTTAATTATATTGTAGCAATTAATTGACATCTCAAATCATGTTTAATATTATATATCTTGCTATTTATATCCTTTGTATCGTGCAATCATTTTAACTTTTGAACTGACGTGTGACCAATATCAGCTATGGTCAATGATTGTCTTACTTTTCACAATAATTCAATACTTGTACAAAATCTTTTTATATGTGCAATAAAATTTGTGTTTTTCATATTCAATTAGAATTAGAATTCACAAACAATACTAGCAGCTAGCTAGCTGTTTCACTTTGAATTGGTACATATAAGTTTATTTATATATTTTATCTGTCGAACATATGATAATATGATAGCTTTTACTCCGACGAAGGGCTGAAGCTTGAAACGTCAGTAAAGTTAAGTCAATATTAACATTTTTTACGGTGATACTATAATTTCATTATATTTATTACCTATCACTTATATAAAACACCGACGCAGCCTATACTAGTTTACTCGCTAGTTTCTATTCATACATGTATGATAATATATGTTATTTTAGTTAGGTTAAGTGAACTTTTTTTACGGTTTTCCAAATTTCATTCTATTACTTACCTATCATTTATTATCAAACACCGGCACAGCCTATACTAGTTTACTAGCTAGTTTCCATTTATCTGGGGCCTATGGCTTTACATCCTTATATCAGAGAAGTTGTGACTTTCTAACCATTTGTAGATTTAATTACAAAGGCAGCTCTTCCCCTACCCTGGGTACCAGAGGGTTTTTTCTACTTGCTTTGGCGGTTTATGAAGCAACGAAAAATAGACCTCTGGCCAAATGAGCTTAGAACCTCACTTCTATGTTGATTTGATGAACACTCAACTATAGCTATATTTGGAACCTAATCTAGTCAAGTTGTCTAATTACGTCCAATCAAAGCTCTTCAAAGACTTAAACCAATCAGAATGCCAGGGTCAGATACCGACCTTCTGCTCGTTATTGGCTCGGTGAATTTAAGACACTTAAAGCTCATTTGGCCAGAGGGTTTCTCTTGAGGTTAACGAACATAGACATACAAATGATAAATACAAATACTAGATATAGAAACCCTCTGGTTTCCAAGGTACTTGATCCCCTTAAGACTCTGAGTATTAGCCACTTGAGGAGGGATGTGAACCCTGCACCTGTGCTGGCAGAGTTGACTGTATTTTCAGAGAGTAGTAAAATATAGCTCTAGCCATAGTTAATATTAACTATGCTCTAGCTAAAGGATTATTTTTATCAGCATCATTGTCTAATATGATGATGCAATTCTTCCCACCTCCCCTCCCCCCACAATAAACCCTGATTGTATGGTTTGTATTTTTTCAGTGAGCAGTGTTACTAAAGGCAAGCATATGGTTCCAGTATTAAATGCCTTCAATATCAACATCGCTGTATATGGAAACCATGACTTTGGTGAGTCAGAATAATGCATTTAATGTATAAAAATGCTGAATTACTATACGCAGTTGGAATGAACTGAAAATGCATAACCGATCAACCTAATAACCATATAGCAATCATATGGGAACAACCTGGCACAAAATGAGCCATTCTTTCAATGTGCATGTAGTTTGTTGATCCATACTTTACCTTAAAACCACAAGGAAATGAGATTTGACCTAAGAGTTTGCCTAGAACAGGAGGGAAGAAATCATAAATTCCTCACATTTGCTACGTGAAAATAGTCGATTAAATTATTAAATGTAGCTTGTAATATATTCTTTAAAATTGGACTACAGCCTGTGGAAATTTTAAGTTTTTCAATTGTTTGATAATTTTTACATTTCTTAAATTGCCACAATTAAACTGCATGTATAGTCAAATTGAAAAAATGTATATGTATAACATGCTATCGAGGCTGCCATTGATCAACAAGAACTGTGAAAAAGTCTTGTATTTAGATCTATAAACTCTTAATGCATTACCGACAAGGTAGAGCTATATATACAACACTTAATAATTTATTTTTGAATTTTGTTTGCAGATTTTGGAGTTGATGATTTGATTGAGTTTAATGAAGCTACAAACTTTCCTTGGATGATGAGTAATGTCATTGATAAAATGTCAGATTCACCACTTGCCAATGGGGAAATTACAAAAATACTGGAGTCGGGTGGTAGAAAAGTAAGTGTCATATAAAAAATTATTATAAGTAATACCATGGCACTGAGGGATATTAGTGATTAAATGTCCCCGAAGCAGAGGGAAGTTTAGTGGAAGTCCCGAGGCCGCAGGCCGAGGGACTTTTACTAACCTTCCAGAGGCTGAGAAGTCATGGTATTAGTTTGTAATACCATGATCACCGAGGAAATAAACGAGCATGGGATTTAGTTTGGGAGGGATTCTTCAAGGAGCGACATTAAACAATGTCGAATTTAATATAAATTTTCATAAATAAATCAAGAAAGATAAAATTGTGGTGTATGGTGTAAGGTCTATTATAAAATAAACACCTTGTTACTTTAAACTTGATAATTTGATTTTTTTGATTCTCAATGTCAGTTTTAATACACATGCGCAATGACAAAAATGCCTCCCACACGCGTAGGATCAAATCAAATGAATTTCTGAAACAGCGTGTTTCGACAATAGTCCCAGTGATTGTAATATATGAGGGACTATATACCTCATGAATAGTAATGAGGGAAAATTAGTTCTAATTTAGAACTAATTTTCCCTCATACATAGTAATGAGGGAAGATTAGTTCTAATTTTCCCTCATTCCTATTCATGGAGAGGGATGTTAGCGATATAACGTCCCTCTTAAAACAATGGAAACCGAGGTGATCATGGTATTAAACTAAGTAATTTCATAGAAGCTTAACATGCTTAGGTAAAGTAGGAAATTTTGCACCATAGCAACATGATTGTTATTACCGTTAGATGACAAGTGCTAGTTCACAAAGATAAATATACAAATTAGGTAATACCTAACAGCGGAGCTCCTATTTTAATTTTTTCTTACAACATCAATATGTGCATGTAAATAGTTTTTGTGCACTGGTCATAAAAACTGTATATGATGACGTAGGCGTATGTGTGCGTATTTGAAAGAGATACTATTTCTTACTGTTCAGGGATACTCAAGAAAAAAACGAGAAATATTAATCTGCGATATATATATTTTCGACTATAAGTCAAAAATCTTATTTAATATGCAAATTCAATAGCTTTTTGCTCAAGATTATGAAAAAGGTACTTTGTACATGTGCGTAACGAATTATTGACTAAATACCCAACCCAACCCAAACAATTTTTATTTTTAAAATATCAACTTAAAAAAAACTTCGATATTACTATAGCGTTTCTAGTGAAAAATTAATTAGAGGTATCCACGCGTTTTTGAAAGATTAATTTTTGTATTTCATTTTTGATGTTAATTCGCACGAAAATTCGTGACAAACGTGACTTTGTGTCACGACACGGCGTGCGTGACAATTTCTATTTTTGGCGCGTTTGCAAAGTCACCTTCAAATTCGCTTCAAAACGCTGAGAAAAATCAAGATTTTGAGCTTCAAATTGACAAAAACGTTATTTGAACTAGACCTTAATAGGATGGTCACTATGTATAGAAGGAAAAAAAGGAAATTTTAAAACATTTCTTTGTAAAAAAAAAAACAAATTCACTAGTCATGGCAAATCTTCAAAACAAAACAAAAAAATATTTTGAAATGGAATTAAAAGCCTCAAGAATAAGTTCTACCAACACAAAATCGATTTGAAAAGACAAGGATGTTAAAAAACCGTTTAGTAAGCATAAAATAGTCATTATTGCTTAATAAACAGAAGTTATTCAACCAATTTCAAATTATGTTTGTATTTTAATTCATCTTTGATGTTTTCCGTTTATGAGGTTTAAAAAGTACATAAATAAATCCCTTTTCCAATCGCCCAAAGGCCACGAAAAGTACAATTTACACAAGCACAAACGTACATCGTTTCATGTACGGTTTTTACTTAAAAAAGTAAATAAAATGGAAATAAACCTTTTCTCTTTTCTTTCTATAATAAAACATAATATACTGAAAAACTGTTTGATATAACGAGTGTGGAAAAAACACACCTAAGTTAGGTGTTTTGTTTTTTTCACACTCGTTATAGTATTAAAATACTTAAAATAAATAGTCTTGAACTTACTTTATGTGATTATTTTCCTGATGTTTTTCTCTCTTCAATGACATTGATCATATTTTAACGAATAAATGTATGTACTTGAATGTTGATGAATTAAACATGCATGTAAATACCACTTATTAGATATTTTCTTGGGTATAATATACGTGCTGATATTTTACGAGTTGCGTACGTTTAATCAGCAAGCAATGAGTAAAATGCCAGCCCGTAATACCCAAGAAAATATCTAATAAGGGATATTTTATACAACTTACTGTTTATTGTAATTTATATAGCATTTTTCATCGAAAAATATAACCTTTCGGAGATTCAGCGCGCGGAGAGAGAATCAAAACAAAGCCCTGGAAAAGCCAGTAAAATGTAAGATATTTCTCGCTCTCTTTTTGATTGACATAATGTCAAAAACCTCATTGGCTGTCGATGTAGATGACGCCATCATGTAACGCAACGCACGAAAGGAAAGTTTGTCATTTACACGAGGGACGGAGATTTCTCATTGAAAAAAGTCCGATAAAAGCATGTTAATGGACAATTCATGAATGGAAATTGATTTAATGTAAGTAAAAAAATTGTAATAAATTCCACTGATTTTTCTTAGGTTGGTTATCGTTTTCATTCTATGCACTTTTTCATCTTTTTCTCAAATTTTCAACTGTCACTTCAGTCAATAGTGTTGTTCAGACAAAAAAGGTGTTCAGAAATGTGAATGTGATGGAAAATACGATTCCCAAACGATAGTGTGAATAGCCTTATTATTATCCCTTTTATTTTTAAGTCATTAAGCTTATTTTGTTTTTGATAACGCCTTGAAAAAGTGCTTTGGCTGAACAGTCGTTTTACGGCCGCTTTTTACCTTCTTTTATTTTCCAAAGTTAGTTAGGATTCCGGATAGAAAAGGTTAAACCTTTTCATCGTATTAGATTTATTAAAAAGTAGTTATGGCAAATCATAAAACAAAACAAAAAGTTATTTTGAAATGGAATTAAACGCCTCAAGAATTATAAGTTCTACCAACACAAGATCGATTTGAAAAGACAAGGATTTTAAAACAAGGTATTTTATTATGAAAAACTTTGTGTAAAACATCATTTTCGACTTTGAAGTAAAAACTACTAAATAAAGCTCGTTTAGTAAGCATAAAATAGTCAATATTGCTAAATAAACAGTAGTTATTCAACCAATTTAAATTGTGTTTGTATTTCAATTTATCTTTGATGTTTTCTGTTTATGAGGTTTAAAAAGTACATAAATAAACACCTTTCAATCGACCAAAGTACAATTTACACATGCACAAACATCGTTTCATGTACGGTTTTTATCTCAAAAAGTAAATAAAATGGAGATAAACCTTTTCTCTTTTCTTTCTATAATAAAACAGAGAACGGATTTTTCCTTTTTGAGGCTTAATTATTGCAAGTTTTGAGGTGTTTTTTTTTTTTCACGCTCGGTATATCAAATTAAGACTTAAGCAGTTTTTTTTTTCTCTCAAAAACTTGAAACAAATAATAATCTTGAACTTACTTGATCGGTGATTATTTTCCTGAGGTTTTCTTCTCTTCAATGACATTGATCATATTTTGACGAATAAATTAATGTATGTACTTGAATTTTGATGGTTTAAACATTCTTCATAGTTCAACTGCCAAGCTTGAAAATCCTTCAATAAACTGTGCCGAGGGAAGATTTGAAGACAGTTTTCATAACAAACAAGGTCGCTTCTTTATCAATTTTTTTTAAATTGCTGTAGTCTTTTAATATTCTTCCACGAAGGTATCCACAAATAGGTTTTCTTGATCTTTTGGAATCAGTCTTTTCTGCTTTTCTTTAGTATAATTTCTTCGTTTTTGTGTCCTTCGAGTTTATATTCTTCTTCGGTCAAAACTCTCTTTGTTCTTCGAAGTTCATCTTTCTCCGTTGTTATTTTGTATTAATGTAAGCTCTGCTATTTTGTTGTTGTTTGTTTGACTTTTTCGTTCTTCGAAGTTCATCTTTCTCCGTTGTTATTTTGTATTAATGTAAGCTCTGCTATTTTGTTGTTGTTTGTTTGACTTTTTTGTCGATAAATTAAAAGAACAACTTCACTTTCGTTCCCGCCGAAATATAACAACCATGGATAATATCAGCATCGCGATGGGCGCGGACGTCGGACGTCGGACGTACGCTTGGGATTCCTGTGTGAAAACCATCGAAAATCGACTCGATGCATTACCATTTTTTCTTAAGTATGGTGCTCCGCTCGCGTGGGCCTTCGGCCCGCGCGGGAGCTCCGCTATTAATTATTGACACAGTAACATAAGGTAAATGGTTCTTAGAAATAGAAAAGCTAATCTAGCCGAGTAAATGATGATTGAAAAAGATAACCAGCATTTTTTCTTTCTCTACATATTAAGTGGCTAATTTAAATGGCGCATTAAAGAACATGCATAAATTTCTTTAAAAAATCACCAATTTTTATGTTTCACGCAGATTGGCTTCATTGGTTTGGTTGAAGAAGAATGGCTTGCAACACTTGCAACTGTCGACCCAAGCGAGGTCATATTCCAGGATTATGCTACAAGAGGGACAGAACTTGCCAAGCAACTAAGAGATGAAGGAGCCACATTCATCATTGCAATTACTCACATGCGCTTACCAAATGATACACGATTGGCTGAAGCCTCTGTAGGCATAGATCTCATTCTTGGCGGTCATGATCATCATTATGAAGTGAAGGAAGTTAACGGGATAAAAATTATAAAAAGTGGATCAGACTTTAGGGAGATGAGTAAAATTACGGTAACATTTGCCGAGGATAATAATTTTGACATTGAAGTTGAAAAGATAGAAATTACAAGTGGGGTTCCAGAAGATCCTGATCTAAAAGCATTGGTTGATAAGTATATAGGTAGGTGTGCTCAACCCTGCACAGTTGCATTTCAAAAGATCTTCACGATGATGGATTCTGCATAATAGAATCCGCTTGAAAGAATGCGGGACTTCCTACTTTTGTTAGAGCTGCAATCTTTGATAAAAGTAGTTGGAACGATATGCTAGAATGTTATGTCATAATGACCATGCACTTCAGTTCTATTAAAATATGTTGCTGTGTAAAAATAATAATAACGAATTGAGTCAACCATATAAGCACCAAACAATGACTCACTACTCAACGGGAAATGGGGGTTGTACGTACGTATTAGTATTTCAGAAGTGCAAACATGATTTTTTCATACACTTGTCAAAAACGTTTGTCAAAGGTTGTGGATAAAATAACCTGTTTCCCAGGACTTTTTCCTAGGACTCATCCGCGAGCAAAGGAAAAATGTCCTGATCTACGTGGCTGTAGATCAAAAGATCCATGGATCGAAAACGTTCGGGTCCGTTATAACTTTGAATGCTTTCATTTAGATGTAGTGAAGGACAGCATGGAAGAAACACTTGGTCATATTGAAGTTGAGCTGGATGGTAGATTTTCAAGCTTGAGGACAATGGAAACAAACTTAGGTACACTTCATATTTTCCTTGGGTTGATTTATCTCACATCCACCTCGGAACGGTATATAACCTTTACATAATCACCTCACCTTTCGCGAATACTTGTTAAATAGTTCGAAGTTCAAATCAACCAGCGCGCGCGATTTTCTAACGTCACCTGCGTATATCGATCTTTATTAAATCCATATATTTGTTAGTTTACCCCTGCATTACATACCTCGCAGTACAGTGCCCAAATAATATAAAATAATCGATTTTTTTCAGGGAACTTTGTCACGGATATAATGCACAACGTTTCAAAAGCTGATGTGGTGCTGCTAAACTCTGGAACTCTAAGATCTGATGATATACATGCTGCTGGTGTGTTTAAGAAGAAGGTCAGTATAGATACAAATACCCAACAATTGAAATATTGATAGATTGGAAAGGAGCATTTCCTCTTCTTTTGAGACGCCTGTAGTGGAAACTGTACTCTTTCGTACCGAAAAAGGAAAATCACTAATATTTAGCCTCGGTAGTTCGGCCTTTAACTACAGGTAAGCTGGTCTCCCAGGACACCGATGGTGCCAATCTTTCTTGGCATTTGTGCCCGTCCTACGTGACCGACATCAACAGCGCGCGCAGATAATCTTGCATTGTAAATTAACGTGCAAGCGCGCGAGCTTGCGTTTGCTATTGTTGCGTACCAATTTGATTCGACTTGCACAGCATGCAACCGCGTCTGCAGTCACTGTCTGAATTCTACAACATATCACGACGAAATATTAGTTGTACCGACTTAAAAGCTGTGATTGACATTTTGTATCAGCAAACTGAAATGTTTGAGCTCACCAAAAATAAGATTTTTCTTAGCTCTTGGCAAAAGTAATCACATCTTCACATGTGTTGATTATTTCTTCGTGTCATTGCAGGATCTTTTTGATATATTGCCGATGCCAGATTCCATGGTTGTCCTAGAATTAACAGGTACTTACATCCGTTATAGAGATCATAGAAACGACATGAAAATTTCCCGCGCTCCACGCTTAGTTATGAAGCACTAATTGAAAAAGGTTTGCGGCCAAGCGTAGAGTACGTTGGGCGTTGTTATCTATCTACTTCGCACCCTGTGGTTATTCAAGCTTTATTTGAAAATTAGGTTGTCGCGATAATGAAATCATCATCATCATCATCATCTTCCCCTCTCTGGAGACTTAGCTCCTTAGGGTGCGTCTATTATTTCCAATAGCCTCTGAAAGTTTGTTCAGTCATCTTTCTCTTCAACTGCTGGGCATCGATACCCAGCAGTCTCTCGAATCTGATCAAACTCGAGGAACGTTCATCAAACAATATTTGTTTTCTAATGTCGCCATTATGCATCCTGCAGACGTGCGCCAGGTATTACAATTGTTGTTTTACGCAAAAGGACTTGATTGATGTAGTCCCTGTAATACGGTGCAGGTCCGCGTTCGAGAATTTAAACTTCCACTGCTGGTTCTCGTCGTTCACATTTCCAACTCCATTATCCCTCTGTCGTTTATACCCTCCCTTCACCATCTTCCTCAAAAAAACAAATCGTTTTTCTGCACCGCTGATATACGAATATCCCCAACCCCTCCCTTTGTAATAAAAAATAATATGCCTTTTCCATTGTTTTGATCTGAATCAAACATTTATTTGTTTCTAAAGGTGAACAGCTTCTAAGAGCGTTAGAAAATGGTGTTAGCCAATGGCCGAAACACGAAGGGCGCTTTCCACAGGTACGTTTGAGTTAGTCTCCCCATGCATCCATAGTCTTCTCGTGTTTCGCACTAAATGGGCTTGCCGTGTGCATGTGTTGAGAACCATGCAGTCCTCTTGGCTTCCTATGTTGCTTTTGATCGGCAAGCTTTAATACCACCATTCTTATAAACTTCTATTTCTTGGAATTAAAAGAATCAAAAGTCATTTTCTAACTAAATTCCATTACACTCCAACACATATATCTGTAGAGCGAAAGCACTAGAACCATGAAACCAAATCAAATTGTTAGTTAGTGATAGTTCTTAATTATTTAGCGACTATTAGTTACTATAAAAGACAAGTAAAGTTGTAATGAGGTATTGTTTCCTTTTGTATTTGATGTTTCTGGTTGAGTGATACCGACTAAATAGTCACTAAATAAAAATGATTAGTTAGTAACTATTTTGTTTTAATTTCATGGTTTTAGTGTTTCGCTCTATATCTATATACACCTTTTCCGAGAAACTTTGTCACCCGTGAAGTGAAAAGTCTACCAGCTAGTAGCGCAGGGGATTATGGGTTACCTATGTATACTTGATTAGAATGCAGGGTTTTCATGCCACATTACTACACTTGTCAATATGTTATTGAGAAATGTCCTTGAAACAACAAGAAAGGCGTTCCGAATGCTCATTTAGTTTCTGAACTGATCCTGATCCTTTGCGCTACTAGCTTGTGTGCTTTGCACGGGTGACAAACTTTCTCGGAAAGAGTGTATCTCGTTTATTTATTTAAGATCAAGCTACTGGAAATGTTTTACAAGTCACACACACGTCGAGTGTATGGAGAATACCTTTGAGTATCTACTTTTAACAAACTATATATTTTATACAAAATATATCTCCCTATAGAGTATAATTTACACAATATGCAATGCCTTAGCATAACACAGCACGCTAAGTTCAATCCATATCATCAAAAAATACTTTATATTCTAGGTTTCAGGGATGAAGTTTGTCTTCAATCCAGACTGCGAACCTGGCAGCAGAATAGTTCAAAATAGTGTTATAATTGGTGACGGTGTGCTTGACCTGAAAAAGGTAACATTTGATGCATATATATTGCGTGATACTTGATCATTTATGTTATCCGTTTTCATCTTGATCCTCAGATTTATACACTATGCACGAAAAGTTATATCGCGAAAGGGAAAGATGGGTATGATGTCTTTGCTGATTGTAAGATACTTGTAAGTAATTAGACGTCAATGAATGTCATACCGAAAACCATGCGAAAACCCTACGAATGTGTCCGCCTGGGTCATCTTTACATTCATCCATCCATTCAACGAACAAACAAACCAGCTAACCAATCTGCTAAACAACCGACAAACCATCCCAAGTACAAACCAATCAACCCGCCAGCCAACCAATTAACCAACCAACCAACGAATTAATGAACCAACCAACCAACAACGTATCAAGCAAGCAAACATCTTACCAAGCAAGCAACAAATCAACTACTAGGCAACCCACTAACCATTAAAATAACCTATCAACCAAAAAACAACCAACCAACCCAACCAACTAACTAACGTATCTTCCAACCATCCTATAACCAAACAACTTCTCAACCAAACAACCAACAAGGCAATTTACTTACCATTAAAATTAAATTAACCTATATATCAACCAAAGACCAACCCAACCAACAAACCTACCAACTAACCAACGTACCTTCCAACCAACCAACCAACTTCTCAACCAACTAACTAGGCAATTTACTTACCATTAAAATAACTTATCAACCAAAAACAAAGCAACCGGCAAAAACCAACCTAGCTATAGCTACGTACCTACTTACCTTACAAGCAACTAAGCCAACCACCCACCCACCCACGTACCAAACCAATGTCTGCTAACTAACCAACCGATTTATAAAATGAATGTTCCTGTATATTATTCATTATTTTACTTTTAAGGTCGATGAAGAGGATGGGCCTATCATACCAACGATCGTCCAGAATCATTTTGATTCCATCAACATTCTTAAAGGCGTCAAACGGTCTAAGTCAAAACACAGACAAAGCATTGTAATGTAAGCAGTAATTCCCATCATTGTTCAGTAGATAAGTGGAGACAATTTACCCAGTTGTAATGACCCAGTAATTTTAGACCCAGTATATACGCAATACAGTTTCCACTTTTATATGTAAAAATCCAACGAAAACAAGTTTAATTTCGATCGAGGTAATACGGTCAGTTAATGCATTAGAGTTTGGGTCTGATTTGCAGACAGCATGTAGTTTGTGCTTCAGTTGACAACTAAAAGTTCTACTAATTCGTATTGTAATCTATGTAAACATTTATCAATTTATTAATTCATTAATTGTGTGTTACATCTTCAGGAAGCATACAGGAGATTCAAAAGCATCGATACTTGATGCCGAAAAGGACCATGTAACTATAAACCCAAAGGTATTACCATAGGGAAACGACTCTGATTACACTTTGCTCCTCACATGCTGACAACGTATCAAAGATATGCCTATTGTTCTCTTGTAATTTCAACCTAGCTGTTAAAAAAAGGAAAAAAATCTCGCGCGCTAATCAAAGTCTTTTGTTACTTCTCAACTTCAATACCATACGGTATTTCTGATACGAAACAAACGAACGTCCTGTGATTGAAAAATCATTTTATCTATTAGTGCGCGATTGTCCAGAGTACAACTGACCGAGTTGTTAGAAACACAATGTTTATGTTTTTTTTTGCTTGTGCTGTAATGTCTTGGAAAACGTACGCTGCGTCAAACTATCAAACTTAAGAAAAAATGGTATTGCATCGAGTCGAATTTTCACGGCTTGCAACAGGAAGTCTAAACGCACGTCCCGGTACATCGCGATGCTGATTGGCTGTTTACATTTCTGCTAATAGCAGAGCTTAAAATATCAACGGAGAAATACGAACTTCGAAGAAAACAAAGAGAGTTTTGACCGAATAAGAAAATAAACTTGAAGAAGACGTGCACGAGAAAGAAATTTCACTGAAGAAAAGCGAAAGACTGAAAGACCGAGAAAACGTGTTTGTAATAATAAATCTCTTATTAGATATTTTCTTGGGTATTTACTGGCTGAAATTTTACTCATTGCTCGTATTTTGCCTCTTCCGGAGGCTTGGCAAAATAAGTACGCAACTCAAAATATCAGCTCGTAATACCCAAGAAAATATCTAATAAGTGGTATGTATATTACATGTGTTTTAGACATTCATGTTGTATACATAACTTTTTTCCCAGGTTGAGGGCAGAATAATAAACATCAAAGATTTGGTAAGGCTCAAAACAAACAAGTTACAAATGAAAAAACAAACATTTAACCAGCCAGCCAAATAAACAAACAAAGAAACAACGAAAAATACAATTATAAAAAAGCACAGACAAATAAACAAACAAAAATAAAAAATAGATAAAAAATAAAACAAAAAAATAAACGAACGAACGAACAAACAAATAAACAATTAACCAAACAAAGAAACAACGGAGAAATACAATAAACAAAAACACAGACAAATAAACAAACAAAAATAATTACACAAACAATTAGATAAACAAAAAAATGAACGATAGAACAAACAAACAAATGAACATTTAACCAACCAAAGAAACAAAAAATAAATAACTAAGCAAACACAAACAAATAAACAAACTAATCATGTATATATATTTCTATTTTAGGACCATACAGAGCTAACATTAACTGATTCGAATGAAACCACCGAGAATAGGACTGACAATGATGATCTTTTGGATGACGGTGAAGAGGAAGTGACAAACGTCATCTCTGGAAAAATTGTACGAGAAGAAGACACAAAAAACTCCAATAAAAATACTGAAGTTGTACAAAATGACGATTCTACGCATGCACAGGTACAGATGAGTTTCATAAAACAAGAGAGCATAAGTAATAAGATTCTGATCCTTTGCATAAATCAGTATTACCCTTGCAGCGCTATCCTTTCAATGACATCGATCTTAGAATTATTTTTACCATTATGATTATAATTGATGTGAAGGTATACAATTACAATTATTTTGTTGACTTAATGGACTACCAAGAACTGCCCAGACAAAATTTCAGGTCAATTGAGGATTTTGTCACGACCAGACAAACTCACATGTTATTCCAACTATTGCCTGAATTTGCCTTGATGTTTTAAAGCTATTTTTAAGTTTGCAAACAATCATTTTCTAGGAAATAAAACCAGATTTGGCAACAGAAGATGAATATTGGGACTTGTGGGAAGCAGTTAAAGTTGACGATATTGAGAAAGTAAGTAGCAATCACATTAACATAATTATTTATTGATTTTCTGGTTGTTATCAGTATATATTGATAATCAGTCTGTATTAAATATGTTTGGAAATATTTCTTCAAAGAATATTTTCTTTTTTTTAACATCCCCTAGTGTAATTAGATCTATTGCATTAACATCCAACAACTATGTGCAGGGACTGGAGCCTCGACTTTGAACTGTTCTTCGTGGTCACTGAACGGAACTGTGAAAATGACTATTGATTTTATTTCATGGATATAGTGTTTGTGCTCTATTCCAGGTGATCTCGCTTCAAAGCGCGCAAAGGATTGTTTGTCAAAACGAATAACTAAAAAATGGCGCCTCGAGACAAAAACAGTCGGTTACTTTAAGGCATTTACGTTTTGTTTCTATTCTTTTTTTTCCCCCTGATAGAGCAGCAGTGAACTTTTACTGTCCAAGTACTATAGAACGTTTTAATGTAAAGTTATTTTAAGGATGTATTTATCGAGGGTTAACACGGGAAACAACTCTAGAACGACGCCATCTTGGAACTGTTGGCGATGTGACAGAAATGCTTCTGATTGGCTTATACTAACCGGAAGTGCGCGCGCGAAATCACCTGGTTACAAAATCAGTTTTTATTACTAGTATAATGTCTACCAAGGTACAATGCCATTACCACTGATCATCCCTTTTTTTGCATTCTCACTAATTGTCCCAAACATCTTAATCAATCCTGACACAGATTGTTGTGGTGTCAGAGTTGCCTTTGATCCTCCCATATCAGTTTGCACCCATCCAGGGTCTAGTGCCGCCACTACTATCCCATCATCCTCTAGATCATCTTGCATTGGTCTTATTAATGCATTCAGTGCTCCTTTACTAGCTACGTAGGGATAGGGTCTTCTCTTTTGACGAAACTCACTTGATACATACCTATATAGTCATTCAATAAGACAGTTAAGCAATTTACACATACATGTATCAATCAATCAGTTTATCAACCAATAAATTAATCAATCAGTTAGTCAATCAATAAATCAATCAATCAATTAGTGTATCAATCAATAAATCAATCAATTAGTTAGTTAGTAAATTAATAATAAATCCATCAATCAATCAGTTTATCAACCAATAAATTAATCAATCAGTTAGTCAATCAATAAATAAATAAATCAATCAGTTTATCAATCAATAAATCAATTAGTCAGTAAATCAATAAATCCATCAATCAATCAGTTTATCAATCAATAAATCCATCAATCAATCAGTTTATCAATCAATCAATCCATCATTCAATCAGTTAGTCAATCAATAAATCCATCAATCAATCAGTTAGTCAATCAATAAATCCATCAATCAATCAATCAGTTAGTCAATCAATAAATCCATCAATCAATCAGTTAGTCAATCAATAAATCCATCAATCAATCAGTTAGTCAATCAATCAATCAATTAGTTAGTTAGTAAATCAATAAATCCATCAGTCAATCACTTTATTAATCAATAAATAAATAAATCAGTTAGTTAATCAATAAATCAATCCATCTATCAATCAGTTAATAAATCAATTAAAAAAATATTAATCAGTTAATAAGTCTACCTACTAATCAACCAGTCAATCTATAATAATCAATATAATAATCAATAAATTCATATACACATGAAATAAAGTTCATAATATTAATAAATGCTAGACACAAGTGTCCTGAATCAGTCCCACACTCATTGCCCCTACATGGAATATTATAGCACGTGCAGCTCTGCTTAACATCTTACCCAGTGGATACGAAAGCTATGGCTGCTTTTGGTATGCTCTTGTCATCTTGGTCTTTAGCAGCTATTCTTACCAGTGGCAACAAAGCCTGTGTTATCATGATAGGAGCAATGGTATTGGTATTGAACAGTCTGGTCATTTCTTCTGGCGTAATCTCACCAATAACTTGTCTATTCATGATTCCAGCGTTGTTTAGCAGAAAATTCAAACCTTAAAAGGACAAATAATATCAAACGGTCTTAGGATGAGCAGTGAGGAAATGCATTTAAGAAAAAACACCACAGACTTCAATTTAACATACATGTTTCGGCAGAAATGTCCGCAAATAATATCAATTTAATATATGGATCCAACTATTATTAGCATTACTGAAAAGGCATTGGAACAGACCCTTGCTTGGGGGAGGGGGGGGGGGGGGGGTTAAAATGGCAGGGCCTTATTTATTATTTATTATTTGTAAATTTTGAGAAAACACTCCCTTCCGGCTGATTTTATTTTATGTCTTATTTTTATCTTTTTCTATAAGGTCATAAAACCAGAGTCTCAGTATGCATTCATTTGTTTAAGTTCGTTTGAAATTCATGAAGTTGCAATCTTTGAGAATAATGATGCAATAAATATTTATAACACAATAGATTCTATTATTTAAATAAAATAGATGACTTTCATAAATGGCCGCCACTAATTATCATAATTTTTAAAATTGACATTCACCATAACAATAACTTGTGAAAGTTTGAGAAAAAACGATTAAATTTGCAAGAAGCTATAAGAGTTTGAAAAATCAGAAAAACACCAAAACGAGGCATCAAAGGCCTCAGCAGAAAATTACATACAAATCTCTACATTTTTCATTGAGCATAACTTCTTTGGTATTTTAGCCAGAGCATCAAAACCTTCCAAACATGTCATTTTAGGTGGTTCTTTCATATGACAGTGCTAAAATATTAAATTATCTGTTTACTTGAAAAATCATTTTCCGGAACATATTATGGTATTTATGAAAGTAGTCTATGACAAGGTATTCTAAATTCTGCTCTGAAGTCCTGAATAATAGTATATATACGTTTATTTGTTTTTTAGGAAATTTTCCACTCTATATGGCCTTATTAGGGCATGTACGATTATTAATTTAAGGCATTTCCACTCTGTACAAAACTTATTCAGGTCTGTACGATTATTGACAACACAGCAGTTTAGAATCATATTAGCTGTAGTAAGTGGATATCTCCAATACCTGATCAATAGGATATGCATAACAGTCACTCCATACTATTATTTTGCTCTATACTTTTATTGGTTATCTTGGATATTTACACTCTATACTAGTATACTGCTCTATACTTTTACTGGTTATCTTGGATATTTCCACTCTATACTATTATTCTGTTCTATACTTTTATTGGTTAACTTGGATATTTCCACTCTATACTATTATTCTGCTCTATACTTTTATTGGTTAACTTGGATATTTCCACTCTATACTATTATTCTGCTCTATACTTTTATTGGTTAACTTGGATATTTCCACTCTATACTATAATTTTGCTCTATACTATTATTCAAGACTTCAGAGTAGCTCTCCAATAGGTAGGAACAATATAGTCTGTCTCACAGTTGATTCAGGGTCTGCCTAGCAAACTCATCACATTTGATCCTTACACCATGGAATTTTTAAATCCAAAGGAGAGTTTCCTTTTTTTAGATGGTTATAAGCTGTGTGTTTAGTTGACACTGAAGACTTAGAATGGCATTGCCACCAACAAGTAAAAGATCAATAATCAAAACACACCAAACCTTTTAGTGAAGTTAACCATATACTAGGCTGTACCTGTAGCTATTAATAGATAACATTTAATTTGCTAAAAATAAAAATAGTATTAAAAGAAGGAGTAAAAAAGAAGCAAAAAAACAAAAATCAAAATCAAAAATAAAGTTTTTAAAATTTTGGAATTGAACTTTTAGCACAACATTCAAAAGGAATTTTAAATTGAAAACAATTTTGAAAAACAACTGGTTAAATGAATTAACAATTTTGCTATGAACAAAGGCCTATGTTAATAAAATAAAAAAATAAAAATGTGTTGTCTATATGCTCGGCCAGCATTTTTCAGGGCCCATGAGGCCATAGATGAAGGTGTTTATTGTCTTCTGGTAAGGGAGTCTGCCTCCCATACATTTATTGCATTTGATCATTACGTCATGGAATTTCTGCCTTATAAGACACTTTTACATTCAAAACGAGGAACTATATCATTAGTCTTCAGCACAAAAAGGATTATTCCCTTTCAGTACCACTATAAAATTAACCCCGGCTTATAGCCTCTCCCAAGCAACATATTTTTAAAACGTTTATGACATTATTTACATACTTGAGTAACTTCAACAGATTTAGTTTATAACAATGGAACAAATCATGGATAATAAAGGAAACAACCTTTTCTAGTAAGCTAACAAATAATCACTGAAATCAGCTAAAGGAGAAACAACATCCACATTTGTAACTAACAAAAAACAAAGTGTGTTTAAAAACGTTCAAAGTCAGAGACTTAAATGGCATGACCACCAATGAGCTAATATTTAAGATCAATTAACACACATCAGTAAAACCTTTTAGCACTGACAGTTAATTATCATCCATGTACATCAAAGACTGCAACTTTAGTTATTGTTCTACACAAAGTAAAGTTACTTTAAGTGCTTGCTTTTTAAGAATAAACAAATATACTTATTTGTTTATCATGTAAATTACACAAGATATTTGTGTAATAAGACTGTTATTATGCCCGGAGGCAATACCGATCATTTGATTTTGTTTGTATGCACCACTGAGTTCACCGCTGAGGGCAGCTACGCTTGTCAACAGGGTTTTGAAAATACAGGACAAATAGTGAAATCAAAAAGGTCTGTTTTTTCAGGAGTTCTTGAAAATCCACTTTTAAAAGTCACTAAAGGTAAGCTTCTGTTATAATAATGGTAATTGAAATTGGTAGAAGCAATGAAAAGAAAACGGATTAGTGAGTCAGTAGAGACTCATTGTAAATACATTCTAGATAAGATAAACAGGTTCCCATTTAAATCTGTACTTTCCCATTTAAATCTGTACTTATGCAAATTGTGTTGATGTGTGCTAAACACACAGATCAACCAATCAGAGTATATTATTTATGAAGTGAACTTCTCTGTTTGGTTGATCTGTGTGTTTAGCACACATGAACAAAATTTGCATAAGTACAAATTTAAATGGGAAAGTACAGATTTAAATGGGAATCTGTTGATAATACATATCCATACAACTTAAAATATAAAAATATAAAATGGATATTTATGATATGATTATTGAGTCAGTATAGAGACTCCTTGTAAATACATTCTAGATAGATAATTTATACATATCCAATGGCATACAACTTTACATATTCAACATATAGAAATTAGGATGTATATATATATAATATTATCTAAAAGCACTGGTTTTCAGGATTTTTAAAACTCTTCCTTAATACTTTTAAAATTTATTACTTTTTATTATTTTTTTATTATTTTAAAAAACTTTTCCTTATTACTTGCTTTACAGATGAAAATTCTGATTGCTATTTTTGTGGCATTTGTCATTTACTATGTCAAGTCTCAGCCTGAAAACAAAAGACAAGACAAGTGTAAAGACAAGTGTTGGGAAGAGTATCAGTCTGGATGCTATTTTAATGAAGACAAATGTTATGACGAATACTCATGCAAGAAATGTACCAATGAAATGGGCAAGTGTGTTAATCAATGTTTTACCAAAAGGGGTTATATTAATACAAAGCATTTGGAAAATTGGGTAAAGGATCAGAAATGGGAAACAGATGGTGGTTCCAAAAAAAAAGAAAATGTCCAAGAGAATACACATGACAAAGTGAAGAAAAGAAAAACAGTAAAATGGCCAAGAGGTTATGAACTTGACTAGCCTCATATGCTTGTAGACAATTGTAGACACTTAAAAAACCACTACAAATTCATATGGACACATTATGGGACAACTTGCCTAAGGAAAGACAATGATAGTCCTGTTATCTCAATTTAAGACTGAAAATGACGTCAGAAGATTACTTATCAGCCAAGTTCTTTATAAATATTACCAAATTCTTTACTATGGTCATAATTACTCTTGGATGTAATTATTAATTAAATAATTCAACATTAATGACCTAAACAATCTACCTCATCTAAATATGAGGTCTCAATCTATAAATCATAATGAACTAGATCCTGATGTTAATTTACCATGATTACAAACAAATTTCTAATATTATAATATAGATGAGTTTACTAATGATAACATTATCAAAAATTGTTTAAGAAGTAATTATTTTTCAGCATTACATTGCAATATAAGAAGTCTAAATGCTAATTTTGACAATTTTTTTGAAATGTTGCACCAGCTGAATCATAAATTTAGCATCATTGGTTTAACTGAAACTAAAATAAGGACAGACTCATTCTATACTCTAAACACTGACCTTACAGGTTACAAATTCCTATCTCAACCAAGCTTGTCAAATGCTGGTGGAGTTGGTTTCTATATTAGGGTCATTCCACATGAGACATTGAAATAATGAAAATTTGACAACATTAAAAAGCGTCCTCCAAAAGAGAGTTAACTGACTATTCTATTTGATATTTTCTAAGCAAATTAGGCAATTTTCTTATATTTGACTTACTGAATTTGTCATTTGTAATGTCCGTCACGATTCTTGTAATGTCCGTCACGCTAAATATTCCCTTTTTTAAAAAAATAGAAAAAACCCTAAAGAATATAGGTCTTCAGTAAGAAAACTTAACCTATAACCAAATGCTAAAATGCATTTGTTTGCTATAAACTTCTCACAATTCACAGGAATTTCACTTCTAATTTTATTATTATTATTATTATTACTTAAGATCTGACTTATCTCAATCCACTGCTGATTATGAAACACTCTGGCTTGAAGTTCAAAGTGAGCTTCATGAAAATTTACTTTGTGGTGTTGTTTACAGACACCCTCGTAGCAGTGCCACAAGCTTTATAAACTATATTAATGATACCCTAGAAAAAATAAGCCATGAAAATAAGACCTGCACATTACTTGGTGACTTTAATTTAAATCTATTAAATTTTGAAACTCACTTAGATACTCATCATTGATACATCATTGCATTGAAAATGTATATATACTATTGATGTATACATTTTGTACGATTGCAATATACATTTTGTATATCCAATTTTGGTATGGGTAACAAAAAAACAAAGTGTGTTTAAAAACGTTCAAAGTCAGAGACTTAAATGGCATGACCACCAATGAGCTAATATTTAAGATCAATTAACACACAACAGTGAAACATTCTAGCATTGACAGTTAATTATCATCCATGTGTCAAAGACTGCATTTTTAGTTATTGTTCTACACACAGTAAAGTTACTTTTTAGCTTGCTTTTTATTTGTTATCATGTAAATCACGCAAGATATTTGTGTAATAAGACCGTTATAATGCCTGGGTCCAATACCGATCATTTGAATTTTTTTGTATGCACCACTGAGTTCAAACAAAGTGCCCAAACACAGCTACGCTTGTCAACAGTGTTTTGAAAATACAGGACAAAAAGTGAAATCAAAAAGGTCTGTTTAAGAAGAATTTTTTCAGGAGTTCTTGAAAACTAACTAAACTAAACTAAAGGTAAGCTTCTGTTATTATAATGGTAATTGAAATTGGTAGAAGCAATGAAAAGAAAACGGATTAGTGAGTCAGTAGAGACTCATTGTATAAATACATTCTAGATAAGATAATACATATCCATACAACTTTACATATAAAAACAGAAAATGGATTATGATAAGATTAGTAAGTCAGAGACTCATTGTAATAGTCATTCTAGATAAGATAATACTATATCCATACAACTTTACATATAAAAACAGAAAATGGATTATGATAAGATTAGTAAGTCAGTAGAGACTCATTGTATAAATACATTCTAGATAAGATAATACATATCCATACAACTTAATATATAAAAAATAGAAAATGGATTATGATAAGATTAGTAAGTCAGTAGAGACTCATTGTATAAATACATTCTAGATAGATTACACATATCCATACAACTTTACATATTCAACATATAGAAATTAGGATGTATAAATATATCTAAAAGCACTGGTTTTCAGTATTTAACTCCTTCCTCATTACTTGCTTTACAGATGAAAATTCTGATTGCTATTTTTGTGGCATATGTCATTTACTATGTCAAGTCTCAGCCTCAAAACAAAAGAGAAGAGATGTGTAAAGACAAGTGTTGGGAACAGTACCAGTCTGGATGCTTTTTTAACAAAGGCGAATGTTATGACGAATACTCATGCAGGAAATGTATCAATGAAATGGGCAAGTGTGTTAGTCAATGTTTTACCAAAAGGACTTATATAAATACAAAGCGTTTGGAAAATTGGGTAAAGGATCAGAAATGGGAAACAGATGGTGGTTCCAAAAAAAAAGAAAATGTCCAAGAGAATACACATGACAAAGTGAAGAAAAGAAAATCAGTAAAATGGCCAAGAGGTTATGAACTTGACTAGCCTCATATGCTTGTAGACACTTGTAGACACTTAATTGTATGCTCTGGTCTCTAGTCAACAAATGTATACTCAAACCAGCCCAAAACTCTGATTTCTTGCTTTAAATCCTCTAAGGTTTTTCCAAGTTTATCTAAATGGACCATCCTCGAGAACCCAGAGGTTTTATTCTGGAATGAGGAACGAGTTTTATTTATTTATATTAGCTTTTTCCTAAAGGCAGGGACACCACAACAGCTTATGCCAATTACCGTGGGCCCTGTAGTATGCTTAGACCTGACTGTTGTGCCGGGAGACAATCCCCTGCTCTTTTTGAAGAGCACAACAGGATCTTTTATGTTCACCGTATATAGGAATTAGAGTGAAGGCAGACGAACCTCCAGCTTTACGTCCTTATCCAAGAAGACGAGGCACTGAGAGAGTGAAGTGTCTTGCCCAAGGACACAACACAGAATATAAACCCTGGATTCCCAAGGATGCTAAACTAGTGAATAACTAGAAGTTTTATAGACGGACAAATTGCTGTCAGTTGAGAATGCAAGGACATCAACACCAGCGATACTTTAAGTTTTAGTTTCCCGGGAAAGGTTTGTTAGTACGAAACTAAATTTTGTTTACAGCAAACTAGCTGTTGAATTTGATTGATTTTCATTGGTGCCTTAAAACAAAGGGAATGGAACATTTTGCTGGTTTGAGCAGATGCTTGTTGGGTCAGGGGACTGGAAAACTGTAGGAGCTAGCTATATATACTTGACATGTAACCTTTTTTTATCTGAATTTAATAAAAAAAATTTAAAAACATTTCAGTTGAGACCAGTTGGTCATGATAACAATAATATTATGTGTCTTCTCGTCTACGTATCACATTTATTATTTATTATTAAATTTTGTGTGTGTATTTCTTTGTTGTTAGTTATTAATAAAAAAATTATATTCATTTAATATTGAAGATTCATCTACATTGGTGTTAAATTGAATACATATTATTATTATTGTTTGTACCATGCAGTGATCCATGTGGTAAATTCAACAATTTCAAATATCAATAACCTGCATGCATGCTGCTTAACTCATATGTTATTAAGCACCGCGCATTTGCACAGGGATAATCTGGACTCAGAGTAAATTTAAATGAGTTTTCTATTGTTTAGCGGTAGTACTGGAATCTTATTTTCTCGTGCTTGCATGGCTTAATTGAAATTTGTGAATATTTTCATTTACAACAAATCGAGGCTTAGCCTGTATAAATGCGCCTTTTGTCAAATAGTACAGCAGTGATAGATAACGCGTAACTTTAGTATTGGTAACATCAATCGGTACTACTCTATTCATTCAAACCTTTGCCTTGTAGCTTGTCGGTCACCACATTTGTCACTCGTTTTATTCCATCACAATCGTCTACATCGAGTTGCAAAACATGCAAGTTGCCATTCTGCAATGCTAGTTTGTTTAGTTCGCTTGAACTCTCCGATTCCAAAGACCTGCATGTTGCGAAAAGAAACTCTGGGGGATGAGGAAGTGCAAGAAATTGTTTGACAAACTCCAAGCCAAGACCTCGATTGCTTCCCGTGACGAGAACACTTCTACAGAACGGGAGCGCCATTTTGATATGATCACGTGATCAGGTGTACACAGGAAGACCGGTCATGCTGGGGATCTATTTCATCCATTTCATTTAAAAATACTGAAGTTTTATACGATGTTATATATGTTTATCCTCTAACTCCGTCAACTTGAAATATACATACATTATATAATATACATTTGGAAAGCTTTAAGGAAATGATCAAATAAATAAAGGAATAAATATAAATAAATATAACTTAAATATACATAAATACAAAAACAAATATATATTAAATAAAAATATTTATAAATAAAGAAATAAATGCAAAAATAAATAGATAACAAATAAAAACATTCATAAAGAAAGAAAGAAATGCAAAAATAAATAAATTCATAAATAACAAATAAAAGCATTCATAAATAAATTAAAAAATTCATAAATTCATAAATAAAAAAATTATATAAATAAATCAATTCGTAAATATATCAATATAAAATCAAATGAAAAATATTCCTGCAATGCAATGCTTTCATATAATGAATATAGTACCCTTTAAAAACACAAAGCATTAATTATCATTGTCTTACATTTTGATTTTTTTTATTGGATAGGTCAAACATTTACATGAACAGAAAAACATCCGACTAACAAGATTACAAGACAACAAAACACTTTTACATCTTGCAGCTGAACGAAATGCAGCAAAGGTATGTAAGGCTCCAGTCGATTAACCTTCAATTAAAGAAGGTAGAACTAGAAGAATTATTACTCAGGCTACCCCGCAGGGAAGCCTGATTCTAGGTTTACCTTTTCTAACTATGGGTTTATCGTTGTGTCGAGATTACACATGACGTAATGCCACAGGTAAACCACAACTACTCTATGACGTAGCCTGAGTAAACGCACTAAGTGCGTGAAGTTGTACTACGAAAATAAACTTGTGACGCAGCTAATCATGCATATGAGAATGCCCTGCAAGCTTCGCTTTGACTTAGTAAAAAGCAACATTTATTGAAGTTACTGTTTTGAATGAGTGAGACTTATGCTTGCTAAACAATTCATAGGTCCACTATCCATTGTGTTCTATCTTAGTTAGTGTTGCTACGTCCGACAAGCCAAAATACGTTTTTCTCAATATACAGCACGAATATACATAGATTAATGAAAACTTTAAGTCTGTCTTGGAATTTATGTATTCTAAGAGTACGTTAGATAAAAACAGTAAACTCGGTAAATCTTTCCGAAATCTACGATGTTTGTCGGACATTCTATATTCCAGTGGGAATACTGCGCAATTGTTTCATGTTCACTCAAGCAAATTGTGGATCTATGAATTGCCCTAAACCTAACAAAACAAAAGCGATACTGTATACACCTTATTCCAAAATGGCGAGCTTTTGTTCCATTGGCCCTTGCTGCCTCACTTCCGTGAAATTATTCTTTTGTCTTTGAGCTTGAGTGAATTTAAAAGAAAAGAATAATTTCATAAGAACGAGACATCAAGGGCCAGTCAGCCATTTTGGAATAAGGTGTATTAGGGGGGCTAACCAAAACGATTACTGATGATAATATATGGTTTGTTTTGTTTCAGGTCGTAGAATATTTATTGACAATAGGACAACTTAACCCCAATTCACTTGACGAAATAATGCAGGTATATGAAGTGTGATACTAAATAATAATGGTGATATTGGTGGTGGTGATAATGATGATATTGGTGGTGATGATGATAATGATGCTGATGGTGTGCCTCCCCCTTAAAATAAAGTTATTGTGTTGTATCGTAAGATGATGGTATAAAAATGATGGTGATGATGATAATGATGATTATGGTGATGATAGTGGTAATAATGGTGGGGGTGGGGGTGGTGATGATGATGATGATGATGATGGCGAAGGTATGCATTTGCATACAATTATCATCTCATGAGAAAGGTATTTTTGTTTGTAATTTATGTGATTCAAGTATTTTCTTCATTTGAAGGGTGTACCATTGCATGGAGCAGCCGAGTACGATAGCATAGATGCTGCAAGAATTCTTCTTGAACATGGAGCCCAGGTTTGTTTGTCACAACACTACTAGCTTTCCTTCATTAGAGTACAAATATTATACCCGTGAAACAAGAGTACTAATTATTACTAAATAGTGCTTATTAAACAATAGAAAACAATAGAATTAGCATAAAATATCACTATTTAGTGCTATTTATGTTTCACGCTTTTAATGTTTGTACTCTAATGTGCATGGTCGTCATTGATTTATTAATGTCTGTTAACGTTGTTACAGATTAACAAGCAGGATTTGATAGGAAATACAGCATTACACATTGCTTGTATGAATGACAAGGTACTCGATGCTTATAGACATTCAAACTATATACCATTCCCTCCTACCTTCCCTGGCACTCTCTTTTCGCCCTCCCTCTCTAGGTCTACGGAAAAGCCCGAGACTAAAAATGCAAACGGTTCTTTTTTTTCGTCGTCGTCGTTGTCTTAGTCCTCAAATTGGAGGATCAAGTCCCAGGCGTTCCTAGGAAATGACATCATGTCTCTTTTGAAGCCCGAGTGATCGTCCAGATGGCGTCTAGTTTTAAGTATAAAGATTTACCCCCTTCCTCCCACATCAATGTTGGTTTGAAATGATATCCCAATAATAGGTCAACCACATAAGCACCAAACAATAAATCCCTCCTCAACATTCGAGGGAGGGGGGGGGGGGGGGGGGGCAGTAGAAGTTCAGCTTAAATGAAGTTATCACATTCGTACTAACACTTTTGTCAACGATTGTGGCTATTTAAACCCTATTCTCTTCTTGAGATACATACGTTTATGTTACTATCCCATCAATTTGTGTATCAAGAACGTGATATAATTACAATTAAATTTAGCTATTTTTTTGCTATTTTAGATAAAAATCAAAGATTTCTTATTGTCTCGTAATGCAGATAAAACGTTAAAGAATTCAGGTGAATAAATTCATCGATAATGACCATGGGGGTAGTCATTGTAGTGGTAATTGGTATGGTAATGGTAATGGATGATTGTGATGGTAATAGTGGTGTTTAGGATGGTGGTGGTCACGTTGATATTGGTGATTTCTTATAGTAATTGGTATGGTAATGGTAATTATGATTATGGTAATTTTGATGGTTATGGCGATGATGATGATGGTGATAGTGATGATTAAAGTGATGTTAACGATGGTGGTGGTCACGTTGATATTGGTGATTTCTTATAGTAATTGATATGGTAATTCACGGCGGGCACAAACGGTCTAAAAAGCGCTCATGATGAAATTTCTATTTTGCATCAGATATCATTCTCCATCTGCTAAGCACTCTAAAACTGAAATCCGTTTTGAATTTGGGTGATGCAAACTTGAGTTATGGCCATTTTAACCTTTAAATTTTTTTTTTTTTTTAATTAAATAAAACCTTTGGAAAAACATTTCGCTTGGTAAATTTTTTTCATTTAAAAACATTTTTCTGTAACTTTTCTGCAAATGAAATGAGAAAAGGACGACGGAAAATCGTATCGTCTTAGATTTTTGATTTTTGCAATTATTTTTAAAGCTATGCATGGTACCGCACCTGCATATTTAAATAATCTGATATATTTTAAACATTCTCCGTATAACCTTAGATCCATAAGTAACAACCTTTTAGCTAGACCTGAAATCAAATTAGGCAAGACAACGGGAGACCGGGCCTTCAAGGTCGCAGCTCCAATATTATGGAAGTTTTGTCCTATTATATATTTAAACCAATTTCTATTCAATAAATGTAAATATTTAAAATGTAAATAGTAGAGCTTGAATATCTTATAAATATTGTAGTATAGTTTAGCTTGGTTAGGATTTTTCATGTTTTTAAATTGTAAACTTTATAAAGCGCATTAGATCATATACCTTATAATGAATTTTTGCGCTATAGAAACATTAAATTATCATTATTAAATTATTAATTAGAGGGCTACAAATTGAGTTTGAAAAAGTGAGTAAATCACCGCTACGTCATTATGACGTCACAAATATCTTTTAAGATATATTATTCAGCTCCTTTCAGTATTATTGATAATTTTATAAGCTATATATTACTAAAACTTAATAAATAAATGAGATGACGTTAAGATTTCTTTTATTGATAATATATAATGATAACTTATATTTTTCAGTGACGTCATCATATTAGATGACGTCATGAAAATCATAAAATCTATCATATCTCCAGTTCCCGTTACCAAAAATTGATGAAAATTTCGAAAACGTGTTCATCTCACAAGTTTACAAAATACATCCTTAAATGGTGTCTAGCGGTAAAATTGCTTTTTTTCGACCTCTGTAACATTTTATTATGACATCACAATGACGTGAAAACATTCCAATAATGTATCAAAAACTTTCCCTACCTCATTATTACAACCACTGAAAATTTCAGAACACAAAGATTATAATTTTTCAAAATTCGAAAATAATGGAAAAGTCCAACATTTAGAGTGCAGCTGTTTTATGGGCCTTTTATGCCCTCCGTGATTATGCCGGATTATAGTAATTTTGATGGTTATGGCGATGGTGATTGTGATGGTAATAGTAACGATGGTGGTGGTATAGTAATTGATATGGTAATGGTAATATGATTATGGTAATTTTGATGGTTATGGCGATGGTGATTGTGATGGTTATAGTGATGTTAACAATGGTGGTGGTCACGTTAATGTTTTGGTAATTATATATGGTTATAATAATATGGCAAACTTTTGCTTTGAATTCCTCCAAGAATTATTAATGGTTTAAGAAGCCAGATCAAGCACTTGAAAGAGTGTTTACTCCTCTATCCAAACATTTTGAAGTTGGTTAAAAAAAACTCGGCCGTGTCTCGTTTTTTCCCCTAACTTCTCCGTGTTTGGATATCGGAGGAAACACTATTTCTCGTGATTGATTTATTACAAACTAATAACAATCTACTGATCTGATATCCACGATGGATGACCACTTTTGCAATATTCTATTAAAGTAGCTGCAATGATATGTGGCATTATTATAAATACGCAGGTGATTATAGTAAATTGTGCGCGGTGATTTGTCGAGAAATTCACACAATTTCTCGATTATTATTCACAGCGTTTCGCGCGCTTTTAGAAATGAGAAATGAACAGTTTTTCTTCAAAAAAGGCTTGTCATTTTCACTTTTTTAAATAATCAATTGTCTATTTATAATAAAACAATTACCCACCTCAGGCTCAGCTTATATCGGTGAATAATAACCTTGACTTCTTCTTGATTAGTACTCACCGATATTCACTTTGCCTTTAATTGGCGAATAATTGTTAAATTACATTTTTTCTTTATTCCTAGATGGAGAAGCTCCAGCATTATAACAATAGTTACCATGGCAGAAACCACCGGCCAGTTTCCAGCAATTGTCACGTCCAGGAAAATCAATCCATAACGCGTATAATATATTTTATGATCCAAAATTTTATGATCAATAGCATTTACATTTTTACGGATGATGTTTTAGGAAATACAATTTGAACTTATTAACTAGTGGTTGTTGCAATCATTTGTGGTTTCTGTCAAGGCAAAGAGAAGAATTCATATTCAATTTACACTTTTTGTCTTTGATTTAAAATACTTTCATAACACAGCGGCAAACGACCACGCATGCGCGAAAAAAAGCCCAAGTAAAATGATCCACCTGGCATTGGTATAGACTTTTTTCTCAAAATGTAAAAGTGAAAATACAAAAGTGAAAATTAATCGGTACCTTCAAAATATAACAAACGTTATAACAAACGTACACGAAAACCCAAGCTTATAAATCCAAGGAATTTGTTGACTTCAAGCACTATAGTTACTATAAATTCCTAATGTTTATAACAATGGCAAATTTACCGCTGTGAAAATTGTGCTACGTAATTTTGCATGCGTAGTCGTTTGACCGCTGTCTTCACTATCATGTATATTCTAAACAACTTTGAAGGCAATGTTACCGTCGGCTGGAAACTTATCCAAGCATGAATGAAATGTTGGATCATTACACTTGTTGAAAGACCCTGACGAATATCTAGAAAAACTAGATTTGGAATTACCAACCATTCTCCAACTCTGACTGTGTTTTAAAACGTCTGGTCCGTATCTATTGCGGGAGTACAGACCTGGAAAATGTACACAATTGCACCAATGATTATTGACAAGACATTTTGTATAATGTGACGGTTTGTTTAATTCAGGCGGAGAGAACTTGTCAGCTGACATTTGAACCATGCCCCATACTTCAATGGGAATGTCAGGTGTGTGATAGGTCAAATATCCTAAATCGCCGCCTTTTTTCATTTTGCCATCACTACCAATGCCAGCGGGATTATAGCTACTTAGACGAAAGCCATGCTGTGATATATAACTAGATTTTGAATTCAAAAAAGATACATTAAAAGATGATAGAATTAAATCACCATCGATGTCAAAGGGGTTATAGTTGTTGAACTTGACGCAGGCCAAAGTTGAGCCAGTATCAAGCTCGTAATGAAGATTATTTGCGACGGACAATTCATGAAACAACTTCATGGCACTTCCAAATTGCTCCAAACAACACATAGGAAGCGCCACAAACTTTGTGACACCAGTAGTACATGTGTAGGAAATCTCTGCACAAGAGAACTTATGACGGACATCGTAATCAACAAGAACCACTCGTACTAACTTCATGTCTTTCGCAAGAGGACGCCATATTGCCTTGCTGTTATGCTTAGTTTCACTTGAGTAGTCAGTTGTAAAGTACATTGCATCAGGACAATTTAATATCAAGTTACCAGAACGAAACACCCGAAGGAAGAATTCCTCAAACACAATTTCCTTACTGTACTTTTCGCTGAATTTCAGACCTTTTAGAAGACCAGTTTTGGCAACAAATGGTCCTTCTAAATCATCACAAAACATACATGAATGTCTAGAGTAGTGGTAGCCTTCCTCATACTGCAACACGTAGTTGAACAGTTTGGTTTGTCTACATCCTATTCGCCAGTGTCCAGTAAGGTTACGAAACGATCCTCCAGCTATACCGACATGCTCTGTTGTACTTATCATGCGAATCTGCCTTTCGATGCGTGCTAACCACGTAAAATGGACAACATCTCGCGCGACGAGTGTGTATGGAGTTAATACTTCATTAACCAGTTGATTCCAAACTTTGCCAAGTGAGCTTCCTTTAGTAACTGAAATAGTTTTAATGTTAGGGTATTTCTTGGTAACATCTTCAATCTGACTTGTTTTGGCGGCTAAGAATACTTTGAGTTGTGGATATGTTTGATTAATTCCTTGTAATACAGCCTCAACTTGCTTTTCCATGGTCTCTGGGTATTCCATGGTATTAACAACGATACTTACAACCTAGATGACAGATAATAATGATAATCATAATAATCACTATAACAGATGAATAATGACAATGATACAATGTAATCTTAAATATTTTGTTAAGGGTGGTGACAATGATCATTTTGATTTTGTGCTTCATTAAAATAATAATAATTAAGCAGCCATAGGGCTGAATTGCGTATTGAAAATACAGGAAAACTAACTAAATATTTATATTAATATTTACAATTTACAGCATGCAAAGAGCCCAGAATTGTGACCACCGCTAATGTATTCGCATACTTTCGTCTATGCTGTTATCCAATCAGCATTACAGGATAGTCTTAATTATCTTATCTCTGATCTAAACGCTAATTCAGTGGAGGATGGCGCTACAAAAGTATGCGAATATATATATATTATCAGTGGTCACAGTCTCGAGCATCTTGATGTAAAGATTGTTAGCAATTATGCAAGAAGACATCCAGAAAGTGTTTTTAAACTGTTTTTTTTTTTTTTCACTTGGGAATATCAAATTGCCTTTGTTGTCTCAATGAATGTTGCTTGCCTGTTCTGACTCGGTACAAATCGTATTCTTCGTTTGCAACCACGTGATAATCGGGACATAATAAGCCAATTTTTGTCGATCTCAAATTTCACAAGCTTAATTCTAAGTCGTATTAAAAAAATGACATATTCTTTTAGAGCATTCAAAACTGAATATGCTGACCTATTTTTGAATCTGTTGAGTATTTGGATGCAGAATTATTCGCGTTCAAAGTTGAGCGATATTTGGTAAGAATGTATGGAGCGGCCATGCTGGAGGACATTGCATATCCTCCAAGATGGCGGACAAAACTTCAAAGGTCTAATATGGAGGGAAACTGAATCATTTTAAAAAGATTTCGTTAAAATATACTTGAATTAGATGCTAAAAGTCTTTACGAACCAAATTTTTTCAAAAAGCACAGATTATTCTTGATCAGTTATCGCCCGATTCGGATACGTGACCGGCATTGACACAATTCTAACTTGAATATCTCGGGAACCAAAAACTTTTATAGACCCAAACTTTAGAAATGTATTTTTAAAACAGTAAACTATAACATATGTAGTGCATGTTTTAATACGAGATATAAAAAATATTTTTGTTTGGTGGTGACGTCACTTGCAATCGAAGAATAGACGACCGTTCTTATCACTGATTATATAATATTAATTTCCATTTTTTTAATTATAATAATTGTGCTCATAACGATGATGAAACTAATAAATAAATAACGATCAGTAAAAAATAGAATAAAAAACGATAATGATGATGATTAATATAATGCCTTAGTCCCCTGTTATGTTTGTTTTTATTATTATTATTACCAAACTTATTGGAATTGACACAGACAATGTATATTGGTAATCTTAGCAACATTAATAAGAAATGAGGTTTCCAAGGTAACAAACACTTGACCTTTGCACCTATTTGCAGTGATTTTACCTTCGAAGCTTGTGGAGTATCGGAAAATCACCTCAGAACGAGAAACAAAGCATTTGGTATTGTAAAGCGTGCCTGCTAGTATGTCACTCAAATTAGATATCTTGACGAATATTATTGGTTCTTTTGTAAATCAAGGGTATCACTTCACATTTGCCTACCGAACCTTGAATAGTTGGCAAAATAAAAGTTTAGTTTTATAAAGCTTTTCCAATCCTCCTGGGAACGTTTTTGAATGTTCGTTAAATTGGAGTTCAAAGGTCAAATGTTGGTTACCATGGAAACTTCATGTCCTAATTTTGCTAAAATTACTGATATACACAATCTGTGCTAATTCCAATGAGTTTGGTAAAAAGCACACGTCAATAGACCACCCCCTCACTTTTTACACCATATACACAGAGACCCATGCCTTAAGTCACCTGAGTTGTTTGTAATTGTTATGGTCTAACCTGATTGAGTGGTTTTACATTGCTACAATCTTGCAACTGCCATCCTTTATGGTAAAAAGGATACCCGAAAGATTCCCCCATATATTTCTCAGGGCAAACATCAAGCATAACAGACGAGTTGGTTGCTTTTGGTTCTGCCAATTCTCTGTCTTCTGTGCTCAGTTTGTGAGCAGGATCAAGTCCGATTATCCCTTTAAGTTCAACTAGAGTCTTTGGAGTAGGAGGTTTACTGTGACTTACAGCATGTGCCAGTTCAAGGTAAATATCCGCTAGCTTTTTAGAAATTTCCCTCTTTGTTTCAAGATATGGTACTTGGGTTGTGTGATCCTGTTCTGGGCAGTTAATAGGACTTTTCTCGCCTCCCGCAGGTATAGGTACATCTTGTTTCATTTTTGCACTTATATTATAAGAGTTGAAGGCCAAGAATATTCCCAAACAGCAGGCAAAGAACAAAAACACTAAAATTGCTTTGTAGCTCATTGTCGACCTCTTCTTGATTCCTTTAAATAGTCATAATAAAACAAATTAATAATTCAATCAATCCATGTATTAACGTTTTCTTTCGTGATTTTCGATAATTAACTGCGTATTGATACGGCAGTAATAATTATAATATGCCTTCAAATTAATCTTAGTAGTGACTTTTTGTCACTGAGAGAAACTTAGTTCAGACCACTCAGCGGTGACCACATGTAAAGATTTGTCTTATTTTCGTGTTCTTTGCATGGCAGAGTGCATTCAGTAAAATCATGAAACATTCGTAATTCTTGGTTTTCACGTGACGTCATCAATTTTTTTATTTCGGAAATATTAGTTATATTTACTTCTGGCAGTAATACTCTTTAGAGCTCCCCTAAACGAACATTTGTGCTAAATGTTGTGTCTTTGCTGTGTTTTGGTATATAAATATAAGCGAGACAAATTGTGTCACGCAACTCTAGTCACGCATCTTTAGTAGTCGAAAATCAAGCTAGATTCATGTCCGTTTAGTATTTAACAATTATTCGCCGAAGGCGAAGTGATTATCGGTGAATATTTACCGAGCGGTGAGTCTTCGAGTTGCGAGGTAAATATTCAACGATAATCACTTCGCCTGTGGTGAATAATCGTTTTAGTATAAATACTAAGGTGATTATTTCCAAAAAGAAAGAAGGAAACAGCATTGAAAGTGAAAATATTTTATTTTTTAAAAGCGCGACCGTTACGCGTAAAAATTGTAAACTTTGTCTCGCATATAATGACAAAAAAAACTTGAAAATTTCCTATGATACCTTTAAATAGCTTGACACCAAACTTAGTAGCTTCTTTTATCGATTTTGGGACAGCATTTTCTTTAAAGTTTTCAATTTCATCTTTGCTAACAGTGACAAAACAACTACTGGCAGACATTTTGTCCCAAAAGGTGATTATCGGCTGATAATCCGAGATAGCAAACCAATCGGAGCGCGCGATTTTGTATAATCACCTTTGTATTTATACTAATTATCGATGTTTGATTGAGCTCAAAACCTTAGAATTATCATTAGAAAGCTAATATACTGGCATTTTTGCCCTAAATGTAAGGAATTTTGTTTCTTTTTTGCAAAGTTCGGCTTTTGGCCGCCATGTTGGTGTCGCTCAGAAGGACACCAACATGGCGGCGCCATACATTTCACTGTAATCAATGCGCTTATTCACTGGCTTCGTATTTGGTCACAATTAGTCCATTTAAGCTAAAATTTGAGCAAATCATAAATTGGTCATCTGGCTTTAAGCTAATGTGGCCTAGGTTGCTATTTGCATCGCAGAAAGATCTGGTTAATGATATAATCAACACAACCGGAAATGCTTTTGCTATACATTTCTTACTAAAAATCTTAAGTATAACTTGACTATAACTCTGCCAATAATCATTCTTCTGACCTCATATTTGCTAACACTGCTAAATAAAGTATGTGCTTAATGAAATCAGTGATTGTTTACAGTTTAAGCGACTATTTAAGGACTTTCAATATGGTCACGTGATAGGTGAAAACCAAGAATACTATTGATAGAGCACTAACTCGGCTTAGCTTGCGGCAGGGAGCACAACGCTCCGGCTGAACTGTACCTTGCTTGTTAACCAACAATGTTAGAAATACTACCAGTAAATTGAACAAACTTATTTTTTCACTTGGCTTTAATAACTGGATTCAACTTCGAAGTGATATATTACAATACTTGGCGCTACACCCAGAAGAAGAGAAGGTGAGTATAGCTAAGTGAAGTAGTGACTAAAAACTAATGTGCAGGCGTTTAAATAATACTCATTAGCATGCACTCACGTCATATTACGTGACTGAAATAAACCAATAAGATTCTTAGATCTTGAGTAACCAAAACGAGGCAACCCTGATAAACGAATGTTTACTAAGTAAATAGAAAGATAAAAAAAACAAGTTTCACTATGTTTCCAGCTTTTAAAAGTAGCAAACTAGTTAGATACACTATCGTACGGATAGTGTATCCAAAAAGGAACTTAACTGTGATATTTGTTTTACTTGATTGCTCGCTGGCAAAGCAATCCGATCTCCACGCAATAGTGCCACGTAAAAGAATATTATTCATAAACTACTAAGGTGTACCCTACTGCTGTTGCGCAGCAGCGCGAACTGATCCGCCTTTGAGAACCAAGAGAATGACTATTTTGAAACATCTGTGATTGACCAGGTAATTAGGTTTAATGTAAACATGAAATACAGATCAGAAGGCGTTCAACCAATGACGGAGAGCTTCGCTAATGAACACTACTTTTAAGTATTTAAAATCATATTTACTCGTTAAAACAGAAAAACATATTTTTAATTAGAGAACCAAAAGTAGGTGTCGAGCACACTAAAAAGTAAGTTAATTTTAAATTAACTTAAATATTCGTAATGGAAATGAAAGTAAAAGGCCAATTGTTACCTCATGACACTATTTTGTATTAGTTATGTTAATTCTTTTTTTCTTCAGTTGTTGAACTTGTACTATTTTGCACAATTTAGTAATTAGTGTTTCACACTTTTACTGAATGCACTCTAATGGTATACAAATCGCACCGAAAGCGCACGCTATTTCATATAAATATTAGTAATGAATGTATTGCCACCAGAAGCGTCTTGCGCATATGATGTCACACACTAAAATGAGCAACCGCTGTGCAGTATTAAGATCGAGCAATGACGGACAGGATTTTTGTATTTTTGAGAGCAAAATATAGATACAGAAATGTTTTTTTTTTGAAACGATATTTGTCAATTAACTTATTTTAGCAGATACTTAAGCCTATCACACTCAAGAAAGTTAGAATTTCGCACAGTGTTTTTCGTAAGACTAGCACTTTAAAGACGTTCGCGGGCATATAAGTTAACCATAGTTTGTTTTTCAAACTTCGCATGGCGAAGTACGATCATCATACAAGTTTAAGAGCGGAAGTCTGTTACGGTCAGGTATGATCGGTAAAATGGTAAAAAAAAGGAAATCCTTCAAACTTTGCCAGAGTGCGTCTTTATGAACTATTCATACTGTATGAGTTTCGTTTCCATCGGATAAATATTTTAGGAGAACGAGGACAATATTGGATTTTCGAGTTTTCGGTCGACTTTTCGAGGTAGTTCTAACGCATTGCAAAAATCGCTAGATTTAGCCATAAATTGTGTGTATTTCGTCAAAAACTATAGCATTTCATAAAATACAGATAATTTCGTATAATATATCAAATAATTACGAGGTTTTAACTTAAAACAAATATTTTTCAGATTTTTGAATTATTTTTAAATTTTCAAGACTTTTTCCGAAGGGTAAATTCAACGCAAAATATCTCCACTGTTACATTGATTCAAACAACACAACTATATTTTGATGAAAGAACAATGCTTACTCTTCTAATAAATTAAATAAAAGTTTTGGGCAAATTAAAACCAAAGTTTTGACAAGTCCAAATGTAACCGCTACTTGGTGTCAAAAACGGGTCACTACACATTTAATACGACGCCAAGTTATGTAATGCTAATAAAATTATTTAGCTGGTTAAAATAACTTATTTCTTTCAACAAACAAATCAAAACTAAAGTTAACTAGACGCTCTGTGAGCGATTACTCGGGCTACTGAACAGAAGGGATTCTGAGGGATTGAAATAGCTGTTATTACAGTTATATGCAAATGATTTTGAACAATGGGTTGAAGTTGAGGCTTTCGGGCGAAAACAATAGGTTTGCCCGAAAGCCTCGATTTGAATCCATTGTTTGAAATCATTTGCATATAACTAATAACAGCTATTCATAATGTATCATACATAGATCATACACAATACATATACAGTGGTACCTCTATTAAGCGGTCACCCATTATAAGTGGTCACCCTCTATTAGGCGGTCAGAATAAAAAGCTCCAAATCTATTCCTATATACCTATTCTATCCTCTTTTCTGCGGCCAACCCGGCTACTTTGGAAAGTCCCGAGGGTGAGGAGGAACTAAATTGGTTGATTAATGTTTACAAAATGTTTAAAATGTGCACAAAAATAAACATATGCACGTAAATCATTTATGACTAATTTTAGGTTATTTTAATGAGAAATGTCCTTATCCCAAATTTCATAATGTTTTTATTGAGAAAATGAAAACTAAATCTCAGAAACATTATTATCAAGATTAACCTTTTGAGAAATAAACGTCACGAAAATAAAGATGGATTTTGGGCTGTATGAATCTGCTCGACATATATTTCTATGTACCGGGATGCCTGTGTTACAAAGTGTTGACATTTCATCCCGTCCCCTCCCCCCAAAGCGCCGCTACGAAGATTTGAGTATGCGATATCGAAAACTTGAATGCTTCGAAAACTTGAAGTTGTTCTTGAAAATTGAACGTCAGAACAAGAAAGATAGATAGTTATTTAAGCAATTTGTGTAATTTTTGAGGCGATTTGGGCTGTTGAGAGTGGTTTTCAGACAGGCCGATCTGAATGTTTTTATGTCGTGTTGACGTGTTCGCTTTGTAGGCTTCGTGAAGGAAGTCACGTTCTCTGACATTATGAAGAACAAAAATAGCACATTAATCAATATAAACTCAAGATTTCTGTTTGAAAGTGCTTGATAATATACCGAAGCGAATGCAATTCTGCTGGCGTGGCACATCTTCTGTTTTGTGCTAGAAAGGACTTCGCTAACGGCGGATCATTCCGGCCAAGATATCCTCGTCTTTATAAAAAAGAAAATAGCAAGCTATATTTCGGGAGTCAACCCTGTAGTACAGCAACTAACAATTTGAGGTTATGTCTTGTCGATCATCAGTCCAAAACATATAGCCATTACTTTCTGCGGGATCAGAGTTAAACGAGTAAACGAGAGTCGTTATTCGATCGAACAATTAATTCGTCATAATCATCGTCAGTCTCGTCAATCACATCAAAACTAAAAACAAGTTTTCATTTCAATCGATATTTATTCGTTCGTATTAACCTTCGGTCAGCGATCGTTGCCCATGCGCTGTCATGCACTACTAGGAACGCCTGGGACCTGACCCTCCAATTTGAGGACCACGACAAAGAATACGACGACGACGACGACGAAGAACCGTTTGCATTTTTAGACTCGAGCTACCACAGGTAGCCCGAGTAATGATCTAGCAATGGCTTTGAAATGGTTTTAGAGTGTTACAAATCGAAACAGAACGTTTTAGAGCGGTTCATTATGACTATGTAACGGTCAAGCTTACGTAAATATCGAAATAGGTTATTAGTAACAGTCATAATTTCACTTCAATCGACGATTCGTGCGATATCGTTTTTCTCGTGAAATTCAACGTGGAATTCTCTCATGATCCAATGAATTTTTCTATAATAGCCCATGGTTGAGTAGCCAATGAGAGCGCGCGATTTGTGATAGACCATAATAGTTGTTGGATACCAATTAGTTTTATAATATAGCTTAGATAGTACGTAAGATCTGATTGGTTGATTCACTCAAAAAAGCTATGCTCTATTTCACCGATAGAGACATGGTTTTGATTGACAGCTCACAATTCAGTTTTCGCTCGCTAATTTCGCTCGTTCGATATATACGCGCGCGTTCTAATCGATTAAAAATCGCCTGTTTCTGGATCCTGGGGTGCCTGTGATCAACAAGGCGATAGCAGGGCGATAATTTTTGACAAATGTAGGTTTTCACACTATTTTCCGTACATTACTGAAAAAGATAAATCGACCAAACAAGTAATATTAACTTCAAAGAGTATAGAGGCCAATGATTAACTTGCTAATAGCTAGACGAGTTTTGCTTTAAAATAGAGCAATTTTTATCCAGTGCGACTCGGAAAAGTGATCATTTTCTTTCGCTTTCAGTCGCTGTTTTCACGACTTCAACTGCAATTTTCAACCAAAGACAAAATTTATAATCATCAAATCACTTTTCTTGAGTCGTGGGACATAAAATAAACAGCCAGACAATTTCAAAACAGATATCAATGAGCTTTATTTTCAATTTCACGGGTAGTTTGCAAACTTCAACCCTAAAGTTTACACTAAATTGAATTACAAACATAAACCAGAAAAAAACTAATAGCTAATGGTTTGTGATTCAAAAACTCGCAGCTTTGAAAATGTTCATTACAGTACTAGTTTCAGGGTATGTCTTCTACCTTTAGAAAGTAGAAGTTAAAAGTTTGAGATTTTTACTCATCGATCTTTCTGATGAAAATAAGCGAAAACTTTACTAAAAAAGATTTGTATTATTTTAGCCGTTTCTTAAAAACTTAACTGACATCGTTTTAACTGACATCGTTTAAAAGAGAAAAACATACCTAACCATGATTTGTAGCCATCAGTCGGCTTCTGAGAGGATTTTCTGGCGGTTAAACTTTCATAAAACAACATCTTCAGTTTGTATTTTCCTTCGTCGTTGCATTGTAGCTGAATCCATTGACGAATCGATCCATTGCCGAATTTCACGTGTAAAGTCCTTGACTTCTAAATTGATAGCTTTAGTAAAGAACTCTATTTAGATTTGTATATATGTGCTCCCTAACAGACTTGAATTGATCATCGAAAAGGAAGTACTTTATCACCACGAGGTTTAATGATTGAAATGGTACGTTTGACTCCCGGTTATTTGTCGTTCAACAGATTTCCCCCCGCTTTCTTAGCTTATTGGCTAAGCGTACGCTGAGCTACAAAATGGCTTTTTAGTCGCGCGTAATAAAATTCACTTTTGTTAAAATAAATTTCACATTACGATAAAAACCGTGTCGGTATGGGATTCAAGAAAAATTAATTGCATGACTCGGGAATTCCACGTTGAATTTCACTCGAAAAAACGATATCGCACTCGCACTCCGCGATTCGTGCGATATCGTTTTTCTCGTGAAATTCATAATGGTAATTGAACTAAGTGGAGTGCAATTTGGTCTGATATCAAACGCGCGATTACAAAATCACACGACCGCGTAGCGGCAGTGTGATTTGTAATTGCAAGTTTGATATCAGACCAAAATTGCACGACACGAAGTTCAATTATCACTTTATTATATCCATTTTGATATCTAATAAAAAACATGAAAAAATTACTCGAATTTCTGTGCATTTTAGAGGTAATTCAGTGCAAAAACTATGTTAAACCCGACATAATTCAGTGCAGTGATAACACGATGCTGATTGGCTAAGAAACAATAGAAATGTTTTTTCAACCAATCAGAATAGAGTTTTCTTCACAACTGAAAATTCGTGACAAAAATCCAAGATGGTGGACATATGGCCAAAAACAGAAAAAACTGTTCAAAAACTATCAAAAAATGCTTATTACGAATAACAAAAGCTTCCTCATTGAAGAATGGGACTAAGAGTTTGTATGTGTGGAGTTTCAAGATTGCAAATAACCATTTTGAGAAGATTTTCCATCGATAATGATGTCGCCTTTCTCAGCCGTCGACCACGATAAAATTCACTACACTTTCAAGATGAAATCAGATAAAATACTGACTTTTTTCTTCACATTAACCAGCAAAAGGTAATATTTTGTTTAATTGATAGTGGTGTCATTGTTCAATTTCGAGTAAAATGCTTTAATAAAGTGGAGTAAATCATCGTTTTTTCAGCAGAAACGGCAAAGTACAACTTTTCAAACTTTGTTTTTACCTCAAGTTTTTGACGTCTTTTGTACTAAAGAAAGCTTTATATGTTATAAACTAATATTTTTTGTTGTCCTTGATATTAAGATAAGCGTAATAATTGTTTTTCAAGAAGAAAAGAAAATGATTTAGTACGGTATGCATTGACGATATTTCAGTTGTTTTGAGTGTTGTTGTCTCTTCTTTTCTTCAATTTTGGTTAATTTGCACTCATTTGTCTTTCACAGAGCTAAATTGCACCGTAATTACCTATACAAACTAAGTAAACTCTAAATCTGAGATAAACTTAGAGTATTTATTTATAAAATAGCCGGGTTTTTCGGATCGTACTAACCCGCGTCCCCGTCCCCGATCCGGTTTTTACAAATGGTGCAATAAATTAAAAAAATGATGCAATTCATGCTCATATCATAGCTGCTGAGAGCCAATCAGAGTACAGGATTGCTTGGTGATATCAAAATGGATATAATAAAACGTGGAATTCCCTCGTCATCCAATGAATTTTTCTATAATATTTTAATAGCCCATGGTTGAGTAGCCAATGAGAGCGCGCGATTTGTGATAGACCATAAGTACTAATTAGTTATATATCATAGTTAACTTTGATTATATTAAACTTTCAGCACTGTTTCAGCCTTGTCATTTGCGGCGTAATACTGATTGAATGCTCCCCTATGGGGAAACTTATGCTTGACGTATAGAGCCTGGACCTTGTCAATTCCAACGTTATCGGTGAAGATTGGTTTCTTGTGATGCACATAATATGGTGGTGCTTTATATGCAGCATAGAATATAGTGGGACCTGGGCAGTAAACTATTTTTGGCGCCTCTTTATCAGAAATAAAAGAAATAGCTTCTATCTAAGGAAATTGATGAGATTTTGAGCTTCTGATTTTGCATGATGCAAGGTCAGCAGTAAATGAATATGCATATCTGATGATGTGATAATAATGACTTTAAATTGGTTTTCGAATATTCAAAATCAATATTCGATTATTCAAAGTAAAGTATTTGATTATTCAAAATGAATTTTCGTTATTCCAAAATTAAAAATGACTATTCCAATTTTACACAAGCAAACTAAATTGAAATTTACATAATTAGAAATTTACGGCTATCTTGAAATCAAACGCATTCACTGTCTCTAACTAAATCTCGTTTTAACTGATTAAAATAAAATAAAATAATAAAATAAACTGGATTAAAGGCCCCTCCTCCCTCTTGTTTTGTATACTTTTCATGTATACGATAGGTAATATAATTAAATTTGTAACACCGTAAAAAATGTTGACTTAACTTTACTGACGTTTCGAGCTTTAGCCCTTCGTCGGAGTAAAAGAGATATACCATGCAAACATGCAGCTAGACATTGATCAGTATCAATACTCCTTATTGGATTAATAAGATTTGTGCGAGTCATTTAATAAATATATATACACATTCTGAATGTTAGGTTTTGATGCTCTAAACGTATTTTTTTTACCAGATATAGAGCGGTTTTTTGATTCGCACTGAAACACCGTACATACACCTAATTCAAAAAAGGTTGACGGGGCGAACGGCGATCGGCGATTTTCGTGTTGATCTTCTGTGATCTTCCTTTATCTTTTTAATGTATTTCAAATGTACAAATGTTCTATTTGTATGGCAACGTTTTTGAAATTAGGTGTATACATTAAAATTATTTTGCACATTAAAGAGAATCCCGAGATTACGCAGTTATGCGTCTTGTTATTACGCAAAATGTACAGCTAACGTACTATCTTTTTGTTTTTTTAAAGGATTACCCTTTTATGTAAATGATAACTTAAACTATGCTTTTAGAAACGCTGTAGCACAAAATTTGGAAGTGGAAAGAAATGAGTACATTTGCCGCCATGTTTGTTTTTAATTAATCTAATTAATTTTATAAACTTATCACTAAAGATCCCTTGGATAAAATCAACGTACACGATTACTGTCTAAAACTTGCTGCAAAGTAATTTTGTCCGCATTGAGACGTGGGTTTTCACGTTCAAAACGTGAACCTCTAATGGCAATTCACACGGCAAACATGCATGAATCTTGACGTTTGCAGTTTGCAGGAAATCAGAAAAAAGTCAATCTTAATTTCTCTACTACACATGATTACAGTGAGAGCTAACCGTGAACACGCTGTGTTTGTTTTTTTGTTACTTGTTTTAACCCACAACCCTTGAGCGATTAGATTACAACAAGAGATGATAAATTAATATTTATTCTCTCTTGATTACAAACATTATTTACTATGAACACTCAGTGTTCCATTTTTAGAAGTTTTGAAGCAGTAGAATGCTCAGAAAATAATAGCATGAAAAAAGATTCGAGATAGTGTTTTTACGGTAATAATACCTTGCCCTGGAGCCATTATGATAATTTTAATATAATGCAATTTATAGTTGTTTTTGATATTAAATATAGATACTATAACAACCTTAACTAATCGTTAAAAAATGTAAAAAAAAAAGATAATTTAAACCTCTCAAGCAGCCCTCTGCTCAGACTGTTATTCAAGGGTCGCCGCGCAACACTTTACTCGCCTAACAAACATCTCCTTGGGGAAGGACCATTTGAGTTTGTATACAAATACTGTAAAAACACTTAAGGGAGGTAAAAAGATATCGATCAAGCTTGGCCCATCCAAATGAAATATCCAATGGCTCGTCCCTTATTCAACTCCCCTTATTAGAGGAGACTAACCCTTTCCAATCAACTATATGGGAGGGAAGGAAGGAGAAAAGGTTGGAATGAAGGGGGAAACGTACGGCTAGCCACCAAATAGACAAACTGATATATAAAGTGCCATCTTTAAAAGCAATTACAATTAAGTAGAGTATACAAAACATGAAAGCGTGCAACATAAATAGTGATTATAAGAGTAGATTAAAGGCCATAAACTACTGTTTTTATATTCAAATCTTTAGCTTTCGTCGGGCACGAAGATCGAGTGGGTGTGATATTTGTGATATATGTGATATCATCGCCAACTATTCCGGCCATGCGCCCACTCACAAGGTCAGCGGTGCAACATAAAAGCGGTAGATAATTTTATCAAATTTTGCAAAGAAATGTATAGAGGATCAAAGTTCTTTTCGAATTATAAAATTCTCTGTAAGGATTTGTCAATTTACCTAACTGGAAATATATTACATGATATTATAATCGCTCCGCCATTCGTGCGATATCGTTTTTCTCGTGAAATTCAACGTGGAATTGCCTCGTCATCCAATGAATTTTTCTATAATAGCCCATGGTTGAGTAGCCAATGAGAGCGCGCGATTTGTGATAGACCATAAGTTGTTGGATACTAATTAGTTATATATCATAGTTAACTTTGATTATATTAAACTTTCAGCACTGTTTCAGCCTTGTCATATGCGGCGTAATACTGATTGAATGCTCCCCTATGGGGAAACTTATGCTTGACGTATAGAGCCTGGACCTTGTCGATTCCAACGTTATCGGTGAAGATTGGTTTCTTGTGATGCACATAATATGGTGGTGCTTTATATGCAGCATAGAATATAGTGGGACCTGGGCAGTAAACTATTTTTGGCGCCTCTTTATCTGAAATAAAAGAAATAGCTTCTATCTAAGGAAATTGATGAGATTTTGAGATTTTGAGCTTCTGATGACGTGATAATAATGACTTTAAATTGGTTTTCGAATATTCAAAATGAATATTCGATTATTCAAAGTAAAGTATTTGATTATTCAAAATGAATTTTCGTTATTCCAAAATTAAAAATGACTATTCCAATTTTACACAAGCAAACTAATTTCGAATTTACATAATTAGAAATTTACGGCTATCTTGAAATCAAACGCATTCACTGTCTCTAACTAAATCTCGTTTTAACTGATTAAAATAAAATAATAAAATAAACTGGATTAAAGGCCCCTCCTCCCTCTTGTTTTGTATACTTTTCATGTCTACGATAGGTAATATAATTAAATATGTAACACCGTAAAAAATGTTGACTTAACTTTACTGACGTTTCGAGCTTTAGCCCTTCGTCGGAGTAAAAGAGGTATACCATGCAAACATGCAGCTAGACATTGATCAGTATCAATACTCCTTATTGGATTAATAAGATTTGTGCGAGTCATTTAATATGTATATATACGCATTATAAATGTTAGGTTTTGATGCTCTAAACGTATTTTTTTACCAGATATAGAGCGGTTTTTTGATTCGCACTGAAACACCGTACATATCTACATAGTGCTCAGTGCTCTGTGCACATTGATACAGTTGATCGATCATAGTTCGAGTTGTTCGTTGTATTCACTTGAAAAGAGGAGAGACTAGAGACTGCGAAAGTCATATTAGTTGTGTGGATTTCGGGTTCTTTGGAACAGAGTTTATCCGCACATATTTAGTCCAAATAATATATACAATTCGTTGAATTGACTCAGCTATGGTGGATTGCTGAATGTTGAGTTGACTCCAAAGCTTCACAATGAATGTACAAAAAATGATCACAAAAGACGTTTACCTATCGTAAAAATATAGAAAAACTGGCTGACTTACCGGAACCCAAAACAGGTGCAAAACAACCAAACAAGAACAGTAGAGCAAAGCTTGTCATCATCGTTGACCCGTCAAGTATTGTCGGCGAATGACAACCAGTGTATTCTTATGCAGGGGTGTTTATATATACGCTGGCTACGCCCATGACGTACGCTATAAACAGTTATATAGCATTCTGAAGTGCATTTCATTATTACGCAAAATGTACAGCTAACGTACTATCTTTTTTTTTTTTTTTAAAGGATAACCCTTTTATGTAAATGATAACTTAAACTATGCTTTTAAAAACGCTGTAGCACAAAATTTGGAAGTGGAAAGAAATGAGTACATTTGCCGCCATGTTTGTTTTTAATTAATTTAATTAATTTTATAAACTTATCACTAAAGATCCCTTGGATAAAATCGACGTACACGATTACTGTCTAAAACTTGCTGCAAAGTAATTTTGTCCGCATTGAGACGTGGGTTTTCACGTTCAAAACGTGAACCTCTAATGGCAATTCACACGGCAAACATGCATGAATCTTGACGTTTGCAGTTTGCAGGAAATCAGAAAAAAGTCAATCTTAATTTCTCTACTACACATGATTACAGTGAGAGCTAACCGTGAACACGCTGTGTTTGTTTTTTTGTTACTTGTTTTAACCCACAACCCTTGAGCGATTAGATTACAACAAGAGATGATAAATTAATATTTATTCTCTCTTGATTACAAACATTATTTACTATGAACACTCAGTGTTCCATTTTTAGAAGTTTTGAAGCAGTAGAATGCTCAGAAAATAATAGCATGAAAAAAGATTCGAACTAGTGTTTTTACGGTAATAATACCTTGCCCTGGAGCCATTATGATAATTTTAATGCAATTTATGATAGTTGTTTTTGATATTAAATATAGATACTATAACAACCTTAACTAATCGTTAAAAAATGTAAAAAAAAAAGATAATTTAAACCTCTCAAGCAGCCCTCTGCTCAGTCTGTTATTCAAGGGTCGCCGCGCAACACTTTACTCGCCTAACAAACATCTCCTTGGGGAAGGACCATTTGAGTTTGTATACAAATACTGTAAAAACACTTGAGGGAGGTAAAAAGATATCGATCAAGCTTGGCCCATCCAAATGAAATATCCAATGGCTCGTCCCTTATTCAACTCCCCTTATTAGAGGAGACTAACCCTTTCCAATCAACTATATGGGAGGGAAGGAAGGAAGGAGAAAAGGTTGGAATGAAGGGGGAAACGTACGGCTAGCCACCAAATAGACAAACTGATATATAAAGTGCCATCTTTAAAAGCAATTACAATTAAGTAGAGTATACAAAACATGAAAGCGTGCAACATAAATAGTGATTATAAGAGTAGATTAAAGGCCATAAACTACTGTTTTTATATTCAAATCTTTAGCTTTCGTCGGGCACGAAGATCGAGTGGGTGTGATATTTGTGATATATGTGATATCATCGCCAACTATTCCGGCCATGCGCCCACTCACAAGGTCAGCGGTGCAACATAAAAGCGGTAGATAATTTTATCAAATTTTGCAAAGAAATGTATAGAGGATCAAAGTTCTTTTCGAATTATAAAATTCTCTGTAAGGATTTGTCAATTTATCTAACTGGAAATATATTACATGACATTAAAGCATTTGATTTTTACCAAAGATAGCTTTAGTCATTAAAAATAAACCCTGTCTTTCGATAGTTCATGGTTTTCTTTCCCTACATGCTCTGTATTCAGGAATATTCAGAATGTAAAATTGCAAGAAAAACACGAAAAGTGTGATATTCAGAGCATCGTATCATTGTTCAAAATCAAAGCTTGTTACCTCATTTACCGTGGCTGTTCCATAAACTAAATACATTGTAAATTGCTTGTGTGAAATTTGTCGTCGATCGAACGAGGTTTTTTTTTTTTACCTTTTTAACTTTGAAAAAGCTCCAAATTGAATTGACGTTCGTAAGACGCCATATACTTGCAATCCTTCCTTCAAGTAGAGGTACTTTGTGATGCGATAACTTTGGAAATTCTTCGCAAACTAAGGCATGTTTGATTCCAAAATGAAGCTAATTTACCCAACTCTTATACACCTATTTCAAAAAACGTTGTCCGAAGGAAATCTGAATCTGCAATCTGAGACCGAAATAAATTGCGTACTGCAAAAACCAGACCTGGCCCTGTTTTTTTTTTTTTGTGCTTAGCACCTTAGCAACCAGATCCGCTAGATAAACACTAAAAAAGATATAAAGCTTAAACATTATTTTGTCTTTTACACTCTCTACCTGTAATCACCACTGTGCAATAATTGGGCTACCTGTGTTATTCATACCCAAATATTTACCCCTTCCTCCCACATCAATGTTGGTGTGAAATGATAGCCCATTGACAGGTCAACCACATAAGCACCGAACGATAACTTCCTCCTCGATATTCTAGGGGGGGGGAGGGGTTCAGCAGTGCTATTTAAAACCCTAGTCTCTTCTCGAGATACATACGTTGTTGTTACTATCCCATCAATTTGTGTATCAAGAACGTGATATAATTACAATTAAATTTATTTGTTTTGTTATTTTAGATAAAAATCAAAGATTTCCTATTGTCTCGTAATGCAGATAAAACTTCAGGTGAATATAAAATAACGAAAATAACGATGAGGGTAGCCATTGTAGTGGTAATTGGTATATGGTAATGGTAGTTTTGGTAATGGTAATGGCGATGGTAATGGCGATGGTGATTGGTGATTAAATATATTGTGATGGCAATAGTGGTGTTTAGGATGGCGATGGTTATTGTGATGGTAATAGTGATGTTAACGACGGTGGTGGTAACTGGATGATATTGGTGATTTTTTATAGTAATTGATATGGTAATGGTAATTTTGATTATGGTAATTTTGATGGTTATGGCGATGGTTATTGTGATGGTAATAGTGATGTTAACGATGCACGATGGTGGTGGTAACGATGATATTGATGATTTTTATAGTAATTGATATGGTAATGGTAATTTTGATTATGGTAATTTTGATGGTTATGGCGATGGTTATTGTGATGGTAATAGTGATGTTAACGACGGTGGTGGTAACTGGATGATATTGGTGATTTTTTATAGCGGAGCTCCGCGCGGGCCGAAGGCCCGCGCAAGCGGAGCACCATACTTAAGAAAAAATGGTAACCCATCGAGTTGATTTTTCATCGACCGACACAGTTAGACCACGCTGTCCGTACGTCCGTCCGTACATACATACATACGTCCGTGTACATCGCGATTATGGCGATGGTTATTGTGATGGTAATAGTGATGTTAACGATGGTGGTGGTAACGTTGATATTGGTGATTTTTGTAGTAATTGATATAGTAATGGTAATATGATTATGGTAATTTTGATGTTTATGGCGATGGTTATTGTGATGGTAATAGTTATGTTAACGATGGTGGTGGTAACGTTGATATTTGTGATGATTTATAGTAATTGATATAGTAATGGTAATATGATTATGGTAATTTTGATGGTTATGGCGATGGTGATGGTGGTGATTGTGATGGTTATAGTGATGTTAACAATGGTGGTGGTCACGTTAATGTTTTGGTAATTATATATGGTTATAATAATATGGCAAACTTTTGCTTTGAATTCCTCCAAGAATTATTAATGGTTTAAGAAGCCAGATCAAGCACTTGAAAGAGTGTTTACTCCTCTATCCAAACATTTTGAAGTTGGATAAAAACACTCGGCTGTGTCTCGTTTTTTCACCTAACTTCTCCGTGTTTGGATATCGGAGGAAACACTATTTCTCGTGCTTGATTTATTACAAACTATAATAACAATCTACTGATCTGATATCCACGATGGATGACCACTTTTGCAATATTCTATTAAAGTAGCTGCAATGATATGTGGCATTATAATTATAAATACGCAGGTGATTATAGTAAATTGTGCGCGGTGATTTGTCGAGAAATTCACACAATTTCTCCATTATCATCCACATGTACAGCGTTTTGCGCGCTTTTAGAAATGAGAAATGAACAGTTTTTCTTCAAAAAAGGATTGTTATTTTCACATTTTTAAATAATCAATTGTGTATTTATAATAAAACAATTACCCACCTCAGGCTCAGCGTATATCGGTGAATAATAACCTTGACTTCGTTCTTGGCATGCTCTTTCTCGATTAGTACTCACCGATATTCACTTTGCCTTCGGCGAATAATTGTTAAATTATATTTTTTTTTATTCCTAGATGGAGAAGCTCCAGCATTATAACAATAGTTACCATGGCAGAAACCATCGGCCAGTTTCCAGCAATTGTCACGTCCAGGAAAATCAATCCATAACGCGTATAATATATTTTATGATCCAAAATCTTATGATCAGTAGCATTTATATTTTTACGGAGGATGTTTTAGGAAATACAATTTGAACTTATTAACTAGTGGTTGTTGCAATCATTTGTGGTTTCTGGCAAGGCAAAGAGAAGAATTCATATTCAATTTACACTTTTTGTCTTTGATTTAAAATACTTTCATAACACAGCGGCAAACGACCACGCATGCGCGAAAACAAAACAAGTAAAATGATCCATCTGGCATTCGTATAAACTTTTTTCTCAAAATGTAAAAGTGAAAATACAAAAGTGAAAATTAATCGGTACCTTCACAATATAACAAACGTTATAACAAACGTACACGAAAATCCAAGCTTATAAATTCAAGGAATTTGTTGACTTCAAGCACTATAGTTCGAAATTCCTAATGTTTATAACAATGTCAAATTTACCGCTGTGAAAATTTTGCTACGTAATTTTGCATGCGTAGTCGTTTGACCGCTGTCTTCACTATCATGTATATTCTAAACAACTTTGAAGGCAATGTTACCGTCTGCTGGAAACTTATCCAAGCATGAATGAAATGTTGGATCATTACACTTGTTGAAAGACCCTGACGAATATCTAGAAAAACTAGATTTGGCATTACCAACCATTCTCCAACTCTGACTGTGTTTTAAAACGTCCGGTCCGTATCTATTGCGGGAGAACAGACTTGGAAAATGTCCACAATTGCACCAATGATTATTGACAAGACATTTTGTATAATGTGACGGTTTGTTTAATTCAGGCGGAGAGAACTTGTCAGCTGACATTTGAACCATGCCCCATACTTCAATGGGAATGTCAGGTGTGTGATAGGTCAAATATCCTAAATCCCCGCCTTTTTTCATTTTGCCATCACTACCAATGCCAGCGGGTTTATAGCTACTTAGACGAAAGCCATGCTGTGATATATAACTAGATTTTGAATTCAAAAAAGATACGTTAAAAGATGATAGAATTAAGTCACCATCGATGTCAAAGGGGTTATAGTTGTTGAACTTGACGCAGGCCAAAACTGAACCAGTATCAAGCTCGTAATGGAGATTATTTGCGACGGACAATTCATGAAACAACTTCATGGCACTTCCAAATTGCTCCAAACAACACATAGGAAGCGCCACAAACTTTGTGACACCAGTATTACATGTGTAGGAAATCTCTGCACAAGAGAACTTATGACGGACCTCGTAATCAACAAAAACCACGCGTACTAACTTCATGTCTTTCGCAAGAGGACGCCATATTGCCTTGCTGTTATGCTTAGTTTCACTTGAGTAGTCAGTTGTAAGGTACATTGCATCAGGACAATTTAATATCAAGTTACCAGAACGAAACACCCGAAGGAAGAATTCCTCAAACACAATTTCCTTACTGTACTTTTCGCTGAATTTCAGACCTTTTAGAAGACCAGTTTTGGCAACAAATGGTCCTTCTAAATCATCACAAAACATACATGAATGTCTAGAGTAGTGGTAACCTTCCTCATACTGCAACACGTAGTTGAACAGTTTGGTTTGTCTACATCCTATTCGCCAGTGTCCAGTAAGATTACGAAACGATCCTCCAGCTATACCGACATGCTCTGTTGTACTTATCATACGAATCTGCCTTTCGATGCGTGCTAACCACGTAAAATGGACAACATCTCGCGCGACGAGTGTGTATGGAGTTGATACTCCATTAACCAGTTGATTCCAAACTTTGCCAAGAGAACTGCCTTTAGTAACTGAAATAGTTTTAATGTTAGGGTATTTCTTGGTAGCATCTGCAATCTGACTTGTTTTGGCGGCTAAGAATACTTTGAGTTGTGGATATGTTTGATTAATTCCTTGTAATACAGCCTCAACTTGCTTTTCCATGGTCTCTGGGTATTCCATGGTATTAACAACGATACTTACAACCTAGATGACAGATAATAATGATAATCATAATAATCACTATAACAGATGAATAATGACAATGATACAATGTAATCTTAAATATTTTGTTAAGGGTGGTGATAATGATCATTTTGATTTTGTGCTTCATTAAAATAATAATAATTAAGCAGCCATAGGGCTGAATTGCGTATTGAAAATACAGGAAAACTAAATAAATATTTATATTAATATTTACAATTTACAGCATGCAAAGAGCCCAAAAGTGTGACCACCGCTAATGTATTCGCATACTTTCGTATATGTTGTTATCCAATCAGCATTACAGGATTGTCTTAATTATCTTATCTCTGATCTAAACGCTAATTCAGTGGAGGATGACGCTACAAAAGTATGCGAATATATATATATATATTATCAGTGGTCACAGTCTCGAGCATCTTGCTGTAAAGATTGTTAGCAATTATGCAAGAAGACTTCCAGAAAGTGTTTTTAAACTGTTTTTTTTTTCACTTGGGAATATCAAATTGCCTTTGTTGTCTCAATGAATGTTGCTTGCCTGTTCTGACTCGGCACAAATCGTATTCTTCGTTTGCAACCACGTGATAATCGGGACATAATAAGCCAATTTTTGTCGATCTCAAATTTCACAAGTTTAATTCTAAGTCGTATTTTAAAAATGACATATTCTTTTAGAGCATTCAAAACTGAGTATGTTGACCGATTTTTGAATCTGTTGAGTATTTGGATGCAGAATTATTCGCGTTTAAAGTTGAGCGATATTTGTTAAGAATGTATGGAGCGGCAATGCTGGAGGACATCGCATATCCTCCAAGATGTCGGACAAAACTTCAAAGGTCTAATATGGAGGGAAACTGAATCATTTAAAAAAGATTTCGTTAAAATATACTTGAATTAGATGCTAAAAGTCTTTACGAACCAAATTTTTTCAAAAAGCACAGATTATTCTTGATTTTTATCGCCCGATTCGGATACGGCATTGACACAATTCTAACTTGAATATCTCGGGAACCAAAGACTTTTATAGACCCAAACTTTAGAAATGTATTTTTAAAACAGTAAACTATAACATATGTAGTGCATGTTTTAATACGAGATATAAAAAATATTTTTGTTTGGTGGTGACGTCACTTGCAATCGAAGAATAGACGACCGTTCTTATCACTGATTATATAATATTAATTTCCATTTTTTTAATTATAATAATTGTGCTCATAACGATGATGAAACTAATAAATAAATAACGATCAGTAAAAAATAGAATAAAAAACGATAATGATGATTAACATAATGCCTTAGTCCACTGTTATGTTTGTTTTTATTATTATTATTACCAAACTTATTGGAATTGACACAGACAATGTATATTGGTAATCTTAGCAACATTAATAACAAATGAGGTTTCCAAGGTAACAAACACTTGACATTTGCACCTATTTGCAGTGATTTTACCTTCGAAGCTTGTGGAGTATCGGAAATTAAAATCACCTCAGAACGAGAAACAAAGCATTTGGTATAGTAAAGCGTGCCTGCTAGTATGTCACTCAAATTAGATATCTTGACGAATATTATTGGTTCTTTTGTAAATCAAGGGTATCACTTCACATTTGCTGTAAATAAAATTGTCAATTTTTCTAATTAGGATATAAATGCCCTACCGAACCTTGAATAGTTGGCAAAATAAAAGTTTAGTTTTATAAAGCTTTTCCAATCCTCCTGGGAACGTTTTTGAATGTTCGTTAAATTGGAGTTCAAAGGTCAAATGTTGGTTACCATGGAAACTTCATGTCCTAATTTTGCTAAAATTACTGATATACACAATCTGTGCTAATTCCAATGAGTTTGGTAAAAAGCACACGTCAATAGACCACCCCCTCACTTTTTACACCATATACACAGAGACCCATGCCTTAAGTCACCTGAGTCGTTTGTAATATTAATTGTTATGGTCTAACCTGATTGAGTGGTTTTACATTGCTACAATTTTGCAACTGCCATCCTTTATGGTAAAAAGGATACCCGAAAGATTCCCCCATATATTTCTCAGGGCAAACATCAAGCATAACAGACGAGTTGGTTGCTTTTGGTTCTGCCAATTCTCTGTCTTCTGTGCTCAGTTTGTGAGCAGGATCAAGTCGTCCGATTATCCCTTTAAGTTCAACTAGAGTCTTTGGAGTAGGAGATTTACTGTGACTTACAGCATGTGCGAGTTCAAGGTAAATATCCGCTAGCTTTTTAGAAATTTCCCTCTTTGTTTCAAGATATGGTACTTGGGTTGTGTGATCCTGTTCTGGGCAGTTAATAGGACTTTTCTCGCCTCCCGCAGGTATAGGTACATCTTGTTTCATTTTTGCACTTATATTATAAGAGTTGAAGGCCAAGAATATTCCCAAACAGCAGGCAAAGAACAAAAACACTAAAATTGCTTTGTAGCTCATTGTCGACCTCTTCTTGATTCCTTTAAATAGTCATAATAAAACAAATTAATAATTCAATCAATCAATCCATGTATTAACGTTTTCTTTCGTGATTTTCGATAATTAACTGCGTATTGATACGGCAGTAATAATTATAATATGCCTTCAAATTAATCTTAGTAGTGACTTTTTGTCACTGAGAGAAACTTAGTTCAGACCACTCAGCGGTGACCACGTACATGTAAAGATTTGTCTTAATTTCGTGTTCTTTGCATGGTAGAGTGCATTCACTAAAAGCATGAAACATTCGTAATACTATTGATAGAGCACTAACTCGGCTTAGCTGGGGGCATGGAGCACAACGCTCCGGCTGAACTGTACCTTGCTTGTTAACCAACAATGTTAGAAATACTACCAGTAAATTGAACAAACTTATTTTGTCACTTGGCTTTAATAACTGGATTCAACTTCGAAGTGTTATATTACAATACTTGGCGCTACACCCAGAAGAAGAGAAGAAGTATAGCTAAGTGAAGTAGTGACTAAAAACTAATGTGCAGGCGTTTAAATAATACTCATTAGCATGCACTCACGTCATATTACGTAACTGAAATAAACCAATAAGATTCTTAGATCTTAAGTAACCAAAACGAGGCAACCCTGATAAACGAATGTTTACGAAGTAAATAGAAAGATAAAAAAACTAAGTTTCACTATGTTTCCAGCTTTTAAAAGTAGCAAACTAGTTAGATACACTATCTTATCACTTAACTGTGATATTTGTTTTACTTGACATTGCTCGCTGGCAAAGCAATCCGAGCTGAACTGGCATGAGGCAATAGCGCCACGTAAAATAATATTATTCATAAACTTCTAAGGTGTCCCCTACTGCTGTTGCGCAGCAGCGCGAACTGATCCGCCTTTGATAAGCAAGACAATGACTATTTTGAAACATCTGTGATTGACCAGGTTTACGTAATTAGGTTTAATGTAAACATGAAATACAGATCAGAAGGCGATCAACCAATGACGGAGAGCTTCGCTAATGAACATTACTTTTAAGTATTTAAAATCATATTTACTCGTTAAAACAGAAAAACATATTTTTAATTAGAGAACCAAAAGTAGGTGTCGAGCACACTAAAAAGTAAGTTAATTTTAAATTAACTTAAATATTCGTAATGGAAATGAAAGTAAAAGGCCAATTGTTGCCTCATGACACTATTTTGTATTAGTTATGTTAATTCTTTTTTTCTTCAGTTGTTGAACTAGTACTATTTTGCACAATTTAGTAATTAGTGTTTCACACTTTTACTGAATGCACTCTAATGGTATACAAATCGCGAAAAAAGCGCACGCTATTTCATATAAATATTAGTAATGAATGTATTGCGACCAGAAGCGTCTTGCGCATATGATGTCACACACTAAAATGAGCAACCGCTGTGCAGTATTAAGATCGAGCAGTGGGGGACAGGTTTTTTGCATTTTTGAGAGCAAAATATAGATACAGAAATGTCTTTTTTGAAACAATATTTGTCAATTAACTTATTTAAACAGGGGAAAAAAAAAAATATTTAAGCAGATACTTAAGCCTATCACACTCAAGAAACTTAGAATTTGGCACAGTGTTTTTCGTAAGACTAGCACTTTAAAGACGTTCGCAGGCATATAAGTTAACCATAGATTTTTCTTCAAACTTCGCATGGTGAAGTACGATCATCATACAGGTTTAATGAGCAAATAAAAAATGGGGGTCACCGTATTCGTAAGGATACGGAGAGTGATAATGCTAGAGATTGGAAGGAGCTGTAGGTTTTGGAACAATGGTAACGAAGAAGAACTGGAGTCAGAGTTTAGCAATAGTCTTGCACATTTTTTCTGGGCTAACAGAAGCTGATCTAGAGATTCCGATGAGCAGTTTCCCCACACTGAGCAACAGCACTTCATGTTTGGACATGCGATGGCGTTCTAAAGTAGCAGTAATTAAGTTTCTGACGCCAGAAAATAATCAAAACTCAAGTGGAATCACAAGCGTAGGGGCTACTTACAAAGTGCTGCAATAATAAGCTAGACGAACGAAAAGCCATCTGCAATTTGTTTTTTACAACACAAAAATAATTTATTTTTCAAAAAATTGAATGCCGTGTGACGAATGTGTTACGCATCTTTTAACTGTCAAAAAGCCGCTATTCTATTGGTCCGTCCCTAATCATTTTAAACTAAAAGTTGCTTTTTCTCGATAAAGAAAATTTCCGATATATGCCAAATTCAACTAAGTCCAGGTACACTATTAATAAGGCTATAAAAGCAAAACTCGGCTTTTGAACTGAAAAACTATTCATCTCAAAAAATGTACCTGGATTTGTTGATATTTTTCGTATTTCGCGAGATATCGATTATTATTCACAACAGTACAATAAGATTACTTGTCTCCAACTTTGAAAATCGATACAAAATTAAAGAAGCGATCAAAAACAAAACACAGACACATTTTTGTAGATTCACGTCTCCTTGATGAGATGAAGCAAAAATCTGGCGCCTAGACTTAAATCCGTGTACTTTAATCTCGTTATTTCACGACAGCCAATTTTCAAAGATGACTTTATTTCTCAAAAATGAAACATTTTTTGTCAAAATAAATACTATTTTCGTATTCTTTGTGAGATAACCTTTCAGGAAATGTATATTTTGTTATACTTTTAACGGAAATCAAGCGCGACAGTAGCCTTCGTAAGCAGACGCTTATTAGCGCTCGAAACGTCTCCCGCCAACAAGGGTCTGCGCGCCGAGAGCAGAAATTCCATACTGATGACGTTTGAAAGTGACACCTCATTTGCAATCACGCAATACACGAGTTAGCAACAGCAACGCCGATAAACATGAGAAACTAGGTATGGCGATGCCGTTTTTGAAGTTTCTTCTATATTCTCTATTAATTAATCACTCACTGAAAGCCAGTTAAATGCTTTATTTAGCTTTTCTAATGGAAAAGGTGCATTCGTTAAGGCCCGTTCACACGAGCGATTTTTGCGGCGATTTGAGGTGCGATTTTTACAGCGATTTTACGGCGATGTAAACGCGCGTGTGAACAACCGGCGATTTTACTGTTGCTTTTCAGCTTTTCAGTATAAACTTTTGCTACAAGTTTCTGCGAGTTTTATGAAAAAATGATCATTTTTGATCTTCCTCATCTTTCCATGACGGAAAGTAGCTACACATTTCCTATTGGGGGACTCCTAGTTCTAATTTTCACAGTTTTCTGAAATAAATCGCAGCTGAATCGCGGTCAAATTTGAACATGTTCAAAACACCTGCGATATCGCGGCGACGTGAATTTCCAAAATCGCAGTAAAATCGCCGGTTGTTCACACGCGCGAATTATCATCGACGTAAAAATCGCCACGAAAATCGCACCTCAAATCGCTGCAAAAATCGCTCGTGTGAACGGGCCTTTAGCCAGCCAACTGGCACAGTACAGGCAAGTCAATTATTTTTCAGCTTGCTCCTCTCATTGAAATGTAGATGGCTTCGAACGTCTCGAGCGATTTGTGGAAGGAAGATGCGATTATTATCGTCGTTTCTCCGCTGCTAGCTATCATGAAAGACCAAGTGAATTATCTTCAGAGCGTATATCGGAGACGAATAAAAGCAAAAATATGACAACATTGACTTATCGAACCGCCGGCGAAAGTAATTCTAGTCCTTCTCAAATCTCGACATTAGATTGCAATAATTCGCTTTAATGTCTCATTTTCGTCTTTAATGTGCTCTATTAAACCATTATTTTTGAATAAATATAACTACAGAAGTGTTGTTTGAGTTTATTGAAGATTTTAGTACAAATACCGAAAGCACTCTTGTGTAGTTAAGTCGGCAAAAGTTCTACGGCGTTTGAATCCTTCTCAAATCTCAACAGGAGATTGTGATAATTCGCTTCAATGTCTCATTGTTGTCTTTAATATGCTCTATGAAACCATCATCTTTGAAAAAATATAACTATAGAAGTTTTGTTTGAGTTTAGATTTCAGTCAAAGTAGCGAAACCACTCTTGATAAGCAAATGAGGTGTCAATCATGTATTACCTTGCGTTTACAGAATAGATCACATAAATATGACAGTGCAAGCCCGTTCATACACTTAAACGATATAATAGAGTCTCTATATAACAGATGTTCCTTTACAGGCAGCCAACCTAAATCACGAAGAGCAGGTGTAATGTGCTCAAATTTCCTAGTATTTGTAATTTTCTACAAGCAAAATTCTGTACACCTTGAAGTTTCTTAATGTTAGTAATTGAAGTGTTGGACCAAACTGACGAACAGTAGTACAACTTGCTTAGTACTAAAGCAGAAATTATTAAATGAAGTGTGTCTTTATAAAAGCTATCTTTGACCCTGTTAAAATGATCTGACAAAGTTTGGACATGCATGAAGATGTCAGTACATTTATATGATTGTCATATGTCAAATTGCTGTCCAATGTTATCCCAAGGTCTTTTGCGCTTGAAACAGGTGTAATTTCTTCTCCTAAGAAAGACAGAGACATTTCCTCGGGGAGTCTTCGTAACAGTTGACGCGTACCAACCAAAAGGAACTTGGTCTTCTTTGCATTTATGAGTAATTGATTTTTGCAACACCAAGCCGCCACATGCTGAAGATCTTCCTCAGGTTTGTGTTGGGCAGTTACTACATCTTTTATCGGAAAAGATAAAAGAACCTATGAGTCGTCGACATAGTACTCAATGTTGCATACTTTCGGTACAGATGGAAGATCGTTTATATATATGCTGAATAGGCGCGGTGATAAAATTGCTCCCTGTGGCACACCATGAGTGATGGGAAGAGGTGTAGATACCGATGAGCCGATACGGACCATTTGCTTTCTTTCAGTTAGGTAGCTTTTAAACCAATTAACCGCATTACAAGAGACACCAATACAGCTTAACTTTTGAAGCAAGATTGAATGGCTTATACTGTCAAAAGCCTTTGAAAGATCTAATAGAATAAGTGCAGACAGTTTCTTATTATCCATTGCATCCAATAAAGTGTCATTTACTAAGATGTTTAGGGTTTCAGTAGAATGATGTTTCCTATTTCCCCTTTGATGAGAGTTAAGATGGTCATTACGGTGCAGATACGAGCTAAACTGTTGGAGTGCTATCCGTTCACATATCTTTGAGGCAGCAACGAGAAGAGAGAGAGAACGATTGTTCGATGCCACTTCATGATCTCCTTCTTTCAATAGTGGTATTCAGTACCAGTCGTCAAAAGTAAGAGTATACGGCTACGTTTACAAAAGAACATCCGCTTAGGGCTTCCGTTCGCACGGGACCGCGCTAAACATGCAATAATTTGGACGCCTAACCGGTCAAAACGAAAATATTGTAATGATCGGTTCCGTGTGAACAGCGTGTCCATGTCGATCTTTTGACCGATGAAAACTTCGTCCGGTCCCGAGTAAACCTAGCCTAAATAAAGCAGAAATTCAGAGCTACAACACAAAAATAACAAGCCATAATTTGTAAATTGATGCGAGGAAACTAGTGAATTATTTATCGTGATACAGTAAGTCAAAGCATGCATGGTTATAATAATGTTTGTAACAGAACCTTAGAGTGTAATAGCTAGCGACTTCTTTTCAAAAGAACCATTCAACCATACGAAAGAATTTTAGAATTGTTAACAGATAGAATCAAATAGAAAACTCAGTAAATGATGAAATGAGTCTGCAGTAGAGCGTATTCGTATAACCCACTTTTAAAATGCAAATGAGGATATGTGTAACGTAATTAAAACAATATGGTAATTAGGTGTGCGTGTTTTTTAAAAAAAAATACTTTTATTACAAACAAATATACTTGTTACAATACAACCAACACATTATTTACAACTTTATGAGTAGCACACTAGATGTGTCACTCTAGATGACGTTTTGATACTAATATTATTTACAACTTTATGAGTAGCACACTAGATGTGTCACTCTAGATGACGTTTTGATACTATTTACAGGTTGTTCACTGAGTTGTTATTTCTAATGATTTTTGAAAGTGATCAGTAAGAGTACATATATATTTTTACAGACGTCACAGGCTATTCAACATCTACTTCACAAACTATTCAACATCTACAACAACGATGGACTTTTTACTAAATTGAGTGAAGACTTGTTAATATTTTTTCATATTTTTTGAAGTGTGTATCTAATTTTCCATTATTTTTTGCTATTACATACTCAATGCTTTCATATTCCTGTAGTTTTGTTTGGAAGTTTATCCATTTTGGGACAATTCCTTTTGTTCGTTAAAAGTATAATAAAAATTTATAAAGCAAAAAAAGAATTTAATTTATAGTTTCTTTATCACTGCCTAATATAACATTTGTTAAATTTAGATCTGGAAGTTTTATACCTTTTGTTTGTAACCAATTTTTTATCTCAATGTAAAAGAAAAAGTGACATTCCACAAAAAGATGTTCCATTGCATGTTTCATTTGTAGTTTGACAAAAACTACAATTTGGAGAATCTATTAATCTAAATCTATAAAGGTCTTTCTTGAGAAAAAGGCAATTATTCAAAATTTTGTATTGGAAAGCTCGCAACTTTTAAGTTGCGATATTAAAATATCGTTAGTAACAAGATACACTCTTTGATAGACTTCTGGCCACTCAATGTCTGGAATACCCAATTTATTTGAAATATATTCTTGGGATGTTGGGTTCCTAAATTTCATTTTAATTATTTTCCAATAAACCATTTTAGTTTTCACTTTAGCAAAAGGGATATATTAATCACTTGATATTTTTATACTTTTCATTATTATTTGAGAGTGAGGTAGAGGCTCCAAACTCTGCGTGTTTTTAAGTGTTCTTTTCCAGACCATTGGCAATGCTGTTATTAAACTTCTCCATGTAAAATAATCAGATTCACACCATTTTCCTTTTTCTTTGACACTCTCCCATTTCGGGCCGTCTGTGCAATCCCAGATGTCCTGTATGTCCTTGTGATGTAGTCACTGAGCATGTCCAGCTCTCGTTTTACTTTTTCATAATCCTTGAGAAGCTTGTCGTTTGAATACCAGTTTTCTGTTTGTTCTATTTCTTTTATTTTATCTTCATAAATTATTGATTTTCCAAAATGCTGGTCCTTTAGTATATTTTGGGAGAGACCTTAACTTAAGAGTTATAGCCGAGTGGTCTGTGGCTGGTGTTGGAATAATTCGGTATCATGGACTAGTGGTTGCATTGAGTCTGATATATAGAAGTAGTCAAGTCGTCTAAATGAGGTCTCATTGTTAGTTGAGACCCTTTCTTGTCCCTTTCCGATCCATGTAAAACGAATTGAATCAGGGTTTCTTATTCGCCAAATGTCACATAAGTGTAATTCCTCTGTCAGAATATGCAGTTGCTCAATAGATCCTACTTTTAATTTTGGATTTCCTCCTGAGGCTTCCATTTTTTTACTTTGTATAAAATTAAAGTCTCCTCCCCATATAATCGACGTGTCGATTGGTGCATCAACTTCTTCAATGAAGCAATAAACGAGCGATTTCCGTGGTTTATCGGTGTAATAAACCACGCGGGATGTTGGGAGAACACGAAAAAAGGCCTAAGAAAATCTCGAGCCTCTGTTATAAGCACAAATGTACAAATCTTTCACAACTTTCACAACTACAAAATTATATTCTGCAGGTTATGTTTTCATGAAAATATTACATTCTTTTTAATTTTTTTGGGAGAATATGGTAAATACACGGTGGAGAATGCCTCAAATCAAAGCTCTATGGATCAATGTAGCTTGCAAGTTAAAGAAACGATCGAGTTTGTTGTCAATAACATGTTTGTTGGCCGGTTCTTGTTGGGAAATCCCCGATGATTTTGGTCGTAATAATGAAGGATTTATTGACTAACAAACAAATCTAGACATCGTTTAACCTCGAGCAGATGATATTTACTCACTACTGACATCGACATTATGTGGCTGGTTTGAGTTGAGGATTGCTTGGACATTTTTCAATCAAGTTAGATTCACCGCTAAATTCGGACGAACAGAAATCGCCATGATAGTCAGGTAATCCTGCTTTGAACAAAAAAAGATGTATTCGCCGTTGGTCAGTTATTAAATAAATGCATTGATGAATACTTAAGATATTGACTATAGTTATATCGTAAAGCATCTGTTTTTGCAAGCTTATTTATTCAAGTGGATAATTTGTGTGCTAAACTTTGTCCGTTGGATGCCGTGTCATTCGCTTGGTTTGCATTGTGAAATGCAAATAACTTCACTTTCTTCACTGAACAGATATCTTACTTTATCCTTTCAATTGACATCAATAACCTAATTAGGCTGCTTTTTTGTACATTTTTCTTGCTGTTTTGTAACGTCTACGAGTATCTTATGCCTCCAGCGTAGCGTATTAAATGTACTCTTTCTTTTTAATTCAAAAACAAAACTGTCAAATATAAACTTTTTTGATCTTTTTTCGCTCTTATTCAACAATAAAAGTGACTTTTAGAACTACCTGTTCTGTTTATGTGATGCATTGAGTGTTTTTGTTGTTTTTAATTTGTTTATATCAGCTTTTTAACAAAAAGAAAATATTTACTCGACATTTTGAACGCCATTTTTCAAAAGTGAACAGGGAGCAAACAACAACTTTTTCGCTGTTCCTTCGAAACTCTCAAAACCGTGGTTTATCGGTGTAATAAACCACGGTTTTGGACCAATCAGAGCGCGCGTTATAATCAAACTATATTATAATTGTTTGATAAATCAACTTAAGGAATTCAATTTGACTATACTCATCGTTCGGAAAGTACGAATTTACTAACAAACAGCTATTTCTTTGAATCTTGCATAAAAATTATTTAACGACCATCGTCTATTGTTAGTGAAATAATTTTGTGTTCTAATTTTTCTCCAAAAAGGATGACCACCCCTCTACTATGTGTAGATCCATGAGAAAACCTCACAGCACCCCTAAAACAATGTTTCCATTTATCTTCACTCTCTAAATTACTATGCGTTTCTTGTAAAAATGTAATTCCTAAGTTACCTCCATGCTTTGCTAGCCAATTAAACATCTTTTTCTTCTTTTTGAAATCTTGCATTCCACGAACATTGAGTGAAATTAAATCTACATTCAAGTCCATTCTTTAGATAAGAATATCAGTTGCTTAACGATCCAGAAAGTCCAAATCACTGACATCAAATAACAATCAAACGTACATTTAACAAACAAGACACTAACAATATATATACCACGTTAAACAATACATTGAAAAGGATTACGCCCACTACCGTGCGCTTTCCACTAAACAATACTCCACAAAAGCACATTAATTAATATCCCGGTTTCCAAAAACCCCTCCCTCATATTTTTACCATAAGTATTATTATAAGATTGGTTTCAGAGATAATTTGGATTGCAGAGCTAAGTTAATTATTTGGAATGAATTAAAGTTTTTTAGAGTCACTGAATACTTTTCTGATACATAAAGTTCCTCTAAGTCTAATTCTTGGTTGACCCTATAGGCCTTCTCGTCTTCTTCTCTACAAAAAAATTTACCATCGATGGTCCATGTGCTGTACCACTTGTACATTTTGGCCTTTTTACGTACCTCTGCATATAGCATTCTTCTTTGTTTAGTTAGATTTTCGTTGATGTATACTTTCTGTGCTCCGTTCAGATTACTGTTATTTCCTTTGTAGTTCTTCATTTTCCAGCTGAACCCGTACATGGTTTTCTTGCCATCGTAGGTTTTGAATTTGACGATTATCGGCCTTGGCTTTAATTTGGATGGTAATCTGTAGACTATGTCAATGTCGCTCGAATCGACTTCTTCCTCTAATCCAGCAATTTTCGCCAATTCTTCCACTACACACTCTAAATCTTCGTCTTCTTTTTCAGGAATTTCATGAATTTCAATATTATATTTTCTTTGATATTGATGTATTTCGTCTTGCGTATATTCCAGTGTAGATACTCTATGGTTTAGTGTCAGTATAGTTTCTTCTTGATTTTTGCACGTGGTTTAGAAGGCTCTCGTTCTCCTTCTTCAAATCTCAGATGTCTTCTGACTGATAGTTCATTGACGTTTTGATTTCTTCATATTCTTTTCTTCTTACCTCGTTCTCCTGTCTCACTAATTTAACTTCTTGTTAAAGTTCCATCAATGTTTTGTAGATTAGAGCTAATGTTGGGTCTTCTTCGTCGTTGTTGTCGCTCGTAGTTCGGATAACTTCTTCGTCCATTTTTAAATTCTTATCGTTCGGTGACAACGAAGAAGCCGACGAGGTCGAAGAAATTGCTTCTCGTAGTCTTTTACTGCTCATATATGACTTTATAATTGTTTGTAGCTACTCTTCTACTTCCATTTTTCAGTTTAGGGGTTTGAAATTACCGAGGACGAGGAGCTCCTTCAAGCACATCCGTTCACCATGACCGCTCATTGCGTGTGTGTTATAAAATGCTTCAGTGAGTTGCGCTCTCGGCTTCAAATAATCAAAACAAAACATGATTGACAACGAAAACGTTTATAGATTTACTCGAAACCACTTTTATCAATGTTTTCCACAGTGGCTTGTGACTCAAAGAAAAAAATGAAAGCAAATAGCTACACGCACGCCTCATTAACATGTTATTTTACACATATTCTCATCTGCATTTTAAAAGTGGGTTATACGAATACGTAGATAATGTCTCACAGATTTATATAACAGTCCGGGAAAGTGATCATATTTGCGCACTTGAATACGTCAGATGTAACCATACCGCTCGGCCAATAGGATTTGAGGATTCTTGTTTCCATGGAAACTCGGTGACCAGACCTGAAGATAGAGCAGAATGGCGGACAACTGTATCGAAAGGCGGAAGAAGTATTAGGCGTTATTTCTCTATCAAAAAACAGTCAAACAAAGCTTTTATCATAGTAGATCGACAGAAAGTTTCAAGATATTATAGTTCTTCATAACTACAGCTAATGGACAGGCTAAATAATTTTTTTTATAGGCACGTTCCTGCCGGATAAAACGAGGGCATTGTTATGTTAGCCTGCTGTGTAGAATAATCGGAAATGCTTAAAAAATACCCGCTCTATGGAAGACATTTCAGAGTTGGCTTGCAACAGTAATATCTGTAGTCTGGAAATTCTAAAACGCCTGTCTTAATTTCGCCACTGAACCACTCCATGGAACATATATCGTACTTTCATGTTAACATATTACGGAGTTTTTAAAAACATAACAAACACTATCTGCATTAGTTTTCACAGTCATGTAGAAGTTATAATAATTTAAACACATTATAGCAACCAATTAAATCATTTAATAAGTTATATCATTTATATATTTGATTTGTAACTTCACAATAATATAGTGTAACAAGAGTAAAAATATATATACGATATTATAAACGAGAGAGCATGATTGTATAGAATAGTAATAGACAGCTAGTACATGTACAAGTGCTAATTGTAGATCCAATTAAGTCAATAATTTTCCTTTCTATTAATTTCTGGATAGAGTGATTTACATCAGAAAACGAATCGGAAAACAGAAACAAAAGAGAAATAAAAGAGTTTCAAATCTTGAAGGCAGCAATGTGTTTAAAACTGGACATCAATTTCCAATCGAATCATTACATTTTAAATCGTCAACTTTATTCAATAAAGCATTTTCATCGGAACTTTTGTTGCTGAGCTGGTGACTGTATTTACAAATGACTTAAAGGTTTTATGCAAGTAAAGTCCATCAGTAATCTTGTGAAAATGTTTCCCTCATATACAACGCTGCTCAGAAAGAGTGCCAAAACAAGTTAAAGTGCATTCAGTAAAAGCACAGTAAAAGACAATCGATACTTAAATTGTTCAATTTCGTTTTATTTTCGCTATCGTTCTTACACACATCGTTACTTAACACTTAAAACTATTCAAAATGCTATAATTAATATGGAACAAAGTCCCACTAGAGATACAAAAAGCACCATCTGTAGACGCGTACGTTTTCAAAAATAATTTAAAAACTCACTTATTTAATTGAACAATGTACGTTTAATGAACAATGTCATAAAATCTATTTTTCTGTAGTAATAATAATAATAATAATAATAATAATAATAATAATAATAATAATAATAATAATAATAATAATAATAATAATAATAATAATAATAATAATAATAATAATAATAATAATAATAATTTAATGATTTATAAAGCGCAGGTTCAATAAAAATTATCACCTGCGCTGTAGTGTACAATTATCAATATATATAAATGAATAAAATGAAAGATTATAACAATGTAATATAAGAAAAGTGTCATTGTTCCAATAGAGTTTGCTACTATTAAAAACCATAAAAAGCAATAATGATATTATAATTATAATATTGATAAGTAAAATTAAATAAATTATTTATAATGCTGTTTAAAATAGTAAGTTTTCAAATGTCGCTTAAATTTAGTAATAGTGTCCAGTTCTCTGATGTTGATGGGCAGGGCATTCCACAGTTTAGGTACCGCCATAAGGAAAGATCTATCGCCAAGTGTAGCCTTTGATTTTATAGATGGTACAGACAGTAGTAGTGAGGTACTCGAGCGTAAATTATATCTGTTAGATGGTTTGATTTCAATTAAATCTCTTATATACTCTGGACCAAGACCATGGATAGCTTTGAATGTAATAACCAGTATTTTAAAGTTCACACGATAACGAATGGGTAACCAGTGCAGTTCACGGAGCAGTGGTGTGATGTGGCAGAATCTTGGTGCCTTGTAGATCAGTCTCGCAGCGGTGTTCATTACTCTTTGTAGTTTATTTAGTTGACAATCAGGTAGACCATGCAGTAGTAGGGCATTACAACAATCAACCCGGCTGGTAATAAAAGCATGTACCAGTTGACTTGTGGAATCAATGGACAGATATTTTCTAATTCTTGAGATGTTGTGGAGATGGTAAAAAGCACTGCCACATATCTTGCTTATGTGCGAAGACATGGACAGCTGTGAATCAAACCACGCACCCAGGTTACGTACAGATAAGGTAGGTACAACATCAGTCGAGCCAACAGCTATACTATCGATGTTCACTTTGTTAAGCTGTTTCTTGGTGCCCAGAAGAAGCAACTCTGTTTTGTCGTCGTTCAACTTTAAGTTGTCTGTCAACATCCACTTCCTTATGTCAGCTAAGCAATTGGTCATAGAGTTTAAGGCTAGTTCCATACTGGCAGATGAGTCAGGGCTAAACGATACATATAGCTGAGTATCATCAGCATAGCAGTGCACTTTAGGGAGATGGCGCCTTACAATGGTGAAACGATATTTGTATTTTCATCAGTGATCATAATTTGTAAAGAACATGAACATAGTAAACAACAGTGTTTTAAAATGTACACGAACAAAATAAGAACAATTAAGTTAGTGATAAGGTATTAGTGTATATTATCCAAGAAGTTATTATATATAAGTATAATGAGCCTGCCCAAGCCTAATACCAGTTCTTACAGGTAAATAAATACCCAAGCAAACAACTGAATCAAACAGGCAGATAACTGTTATATGAAATTAGTATATATGAGTATAATGAGCCTGCCCAAGCCTAATACCAGTGCTTACAGGTAAATAAATACCCAAGCAAACAACTGAATCAAACAGGCAGATAACTGTTATATGAAATATATATGAGTATAATGAGCCTGCCCAAGCCTAATACCAGTGCTTACAGGTAAATAAATACCCAAGCAAACAACTGAATCAAACAGGCAGATAACTGTTATATGAAATTATTATATATGAGTATAATGAGCCTGCCCCAGCCTAATACCAGTGCTTACAGGTAAATAAATACCCAAGCAAACAACTGAATCAGACAGGCAGATAACTATTTTATGAAATTATGATATATAAATATAATGAGCCTGCCCAAGCCTAATACCCAGTGCTCACAGGTAAATAAATACCCAAGCAAACAACTGAATCAAACAGGCAGATAACTGTTATATGACATTATTATATATGAGTATAATGAGCCTGCCCCAGCCTAATACCAGTGCTTACAGGTAGAGTACTTTATAATATTACAATTATAATAAAGCGTATATAACTTATAGATATCGACGTAAAATTATAAAGATCGATCAGGTCGGCTCGATCAGCTCAGCTGCATTGTACACAAGGATGAAAATAATAATAATAATATAAGTTCTTTGGACGCATTTAAAGCTCAATGCGTTTACATTATTAAAAAGAAAAAATTATTTAGTAGTTTTAGATTGAGTGACAGTTAAAAGCTTGACGGAATAGGAATGTTTTCAGTATATATATTTCGTTTCAGTTCATTGAACTCAGTAGTCTTTCGTCTTGAAAAAACTGTATTAATGGGCCTTGAGCAGTAACTTCTTGATGGAAATTGTCCACCACGACGTCCCCTAGTTTTTCTGAGTATTCCAGCTTGTTTTAGAGCACACCAAACTGTAGAAGATAGAGGTTTAACAGTATTCACTGTTCCAACATTGCGGGAGATTTGAACGCCTTGAAGTGCTGAAGCCTCCCACCAGAATTGTAGAGATAGGAGCGAATCTCTTGAGTATTTAAACATTATAAATCGATATCTTGAGCTGTTAACTAGTGTTTAACAACAACAGTAAATTGATTCTTGTAATAGAACGACTAAAAAAGCGACGAAAATATAGAGCAACATTGAATGTGCAGCCAACAGTGGCGCACGTAATTTGTGACTCTAAATACGAAGTATGGTTATCCAAAAGGGTTTATAAAGAGACACAAAGACAAAAAGATTAAAGATAAGAACAAAAAAAAGAACATCTGATTGGAAAGGATTTGCAACGTTACTGAAAGCTATTTACCGTTAATCAAATAATGTATTTCGCTTCGTTCGATATATTAATTCATTTCTATTATATGTAATATTTATTTAGAGCGTGCGATGTACATAGTTTTGTTTAATTTCCTTGACGTTTGTAAAAATATAAACGTTAGTTTTTCCTGTTGATGGATTGTAAATCCGAAAACTAGGAATAAAATTACAGTTAATTTAACGTGGAAGAAACGACTAGCTAATTATGACTATTTGGCTATTTGTGATATCCAACTTAGTAAATCAATACATCTACTCTCGAGCTACAATAATGTAACTGTTTCGGGGTAAGAAAAAGTTTACAAAACAATATAGATTTTGGTTCGGAAACATTTATAATGTTGCTAGCACCACATGATCGAAGCTCAGACCCTCGTGTTGTGACGTGTCCGAGGTGCGCAAATTTGACTACTTTCCCGGACTGTATAATATATTTCTACAACTTATATCAATAACAGACTGCACTGTGATAGAGCGCAAACACTTAATCCTTGAAATAAAATCAAAATTGTTGCAACCACATAGTTCTTATTTAATGTCTATCACTCAACCAGAACAGTCTAACAAAATGCAAAAGACAGATACAAATTAAAGAGACAATACTTCATCACATCTTTACTTGTCTAAAATAGTCACTAATAGTCACTAAATAAGAACTATTTTACAACACTTGTGTGAATTCTTGCGCGCTGATTGGTTGATTTACCGTGGTAAATAAGAGTCCAGACAACGGTGATCACGTCATCATGTCACACAACACTCGTGCGGAATTGAAGGAAAGTTTGTCATCCACAAAGTTTTTTCGTCAAAAAAGGATTTTAAAAAGAAGTTTATGGATAAACTATCAATGGAAATTACTTTTCTGTAAGTAGAAAATTGCAATAAATGTAACTATGCTGTCATGGAGCTGTTGTCGTTTTAATTTTATGCGATTTTTCAGTCTTTTCGACAAATCTTCACTCACAATCAATTCTGTAGTCTTTTCAACAAAAACGTGCTCAAAATTACATTTTTGACGAACAATACCATTCGTTCAGAACTGATTTGAAAAGCTTAGAATGTTGTTCAAATGCTAGACATATCAGATATTGTGTAATCTTCTATATGATCAGTTTTAATGTATAAAAAATGCATATTTTGTTTGAAAATTTTCAAAAACGTTTCACCAGAACCCAGCTAATCGGCCGTGTTAGACGTTCTTGTACTTTTCTAACTTCAATTAGCAGTCTCTCAAGACAAACAGTGCACTGTATTTCTGTATGAAAATAAGCTTATTTCTTTTTTTACCGGCTGAAAAAAGATCATTTTCGTAAATTATGTGATTTTCCGTAGCTTAAAGAGAAACCATTGAGTTCGATGCGTGACAAATTCGTCATTTTTCGTCCGTTAACTGACATTTTACTTTTTGTACATTTATTTTGGTTTGTGTTGTAAAAAACAAATCGAATGTGGTTTAGCGTTGTCTGTACTCCGCTGCGCGTCGTGAGTCCACAACATTTTGACCACTGTCATGACGAATATCGTTGTCGATAAGAGTACAGACAACGCTAAACCACATTCGATTTGCTAAATATATGGTTGTTTACGACGATCATATACGTATTAATTATAGACATACTGATAAGTTTATATGTTACTAGTAATACTAAAACAAATTCACAGCAGAGCTTACATATTTCGATCTAAATATCAAACATACCTTAACCCGAGTCAGCTTGCATCGACAAATAGCCTTTTGTGGTAAAATTTGATTATGTAGCTCGCCAAGTTTCGAGCTAGTGTGGTGTTCTATTTAGCTAAATTCTGAATATGGGTGTTGGCTTTGATTGAAAGGAATTGTGGGTATCATATATTATAATCAAGGTGTTATATTGTTGCTTGGTACTGACAAAGGAGTTAGATTGGACGGTAGTTGGGTTTATCCTCTTCCTTCTATTCAAGCTATCAGTTGTAATATACAAATTAGGTAAACCTAAAGGCGGAGCTCCGAATTTGTTGAAAAATAAAATTGAAAAAATAAAATTATATGTAGCTATTTTTTTGTACATTCTAGTGAATGGGCTATGCCCATCCCATGGTGCAAGCATTTTAACCGCAAAACACAACTATTGTTGTATTTAATATATAGATTTTAGTGTATGCGAACTGTTTCTATTAATGAACTTAGTTATTTTGTAGTGCCAAAATATATGAGTACAAAGCACATCCCATGGTGTTTTTTTTTAGTACAAAATAGAAGCTAAGACCGCAAGGATACCTGGATGAGATGTTTTAACCATTGCCCATTTGTAGTGTTTCTTGAATATGTGTTAAGTTGAGGATGAAAGATAGCTTACTTTCGATTAAAGCAATAGAGGATATTACACGGGCGCGCGGAGATACGGGATTTATCTTCGAGTGTTCAATTGATATTTCACGAGTGAGCGCAGCGAACATATATATCTTATTATAAAATTTTTGGTATCTAACGCGCGCTCTGATTGGTTGATGGCCATGTCTATATGAGAGAACAGAGAATGAAAATGACGAACGCTGTCGCAATACTGTCCGCAAAAGCCTGAAAATGGACGAAAACATTTTCAATATCCCCGACGACTATTTTCACGATTATCCTATTTTTGATTTTGACTTTGACTGTTTTGGAAGTCAAGAAGTTGTACAAGAGCCCTCTGTGCAAGCCTCGCGCGGTTGCAAAAAAAGCCCGTTTTGTTACATTGAACGACGAGCAGCTTGATAGAGTGGTGGAAACATCGACATCGTCGTCTACAAAATATCAAACAAAATGGGCCATCTAGATTTTCGAAGGTAAAAACATTTGAGAATTGAGATTTTTAATCAATTTATTTAATTAAAAGTCATATTTTTACTGCAAAATAGTAAAATGTAGATGAAAATCTCACTTTGTTTGGAAATCGCGTAATGTAACTTAATCATTGAAAAAGATGCCGGCACGGTAAAAATAAGTACGTAATTATTATCAAAATCTGATTTTATAGATTGGCAAAAGCAGAATAACATTGCTGCAGAATTACACACTTTGACAAATGAAGAACTGGACCAAACTTTACGAAGGTTTTACTGTGAGGCTCGCAACAAAAACGGAGAGGAATATGGCCGCTCTTCCCTACTTCAACTACGAAATTCCACTGAGAGACATCTCAACTCACCACCACGTGCACATAACTGAGGCATCAAAATATCAGCCAACCCAACATTTATGCTATCAAATTAAATGTTAAACGCTACTTTGAAGAATCTAGCTAAAGAAGGGCGGAAAGGAAAACATACAACACAAAAATCCAATAGAGATAGCTGACCTTAAAAAGTTGAAGGAAAGCGGAGTCCTGTGTGTTGACAATCCACTTGGCTTAGTCAGAAACGTCTGGTTCCATATAACCCTATTTTGGTGCCGTAGAGGTCGAGCCGTAGAGAAGCCGTAGAGAAGCAGGGCTCTCTTCCAGGCATATAATGAAGATATCTGGCCATAGAAATGAGCAGTCTTAAGCACTACAATAGCCGACCATCTTCAGCTCAATTGAAAACATGCAGTGAAGTGCTGTCAAACGCCCTCAACCAAAGACCAGTCCAGACTGAATTATCAACGTCCACACGGTCCAATACATTGTTTGGCATTCTACCAGCAGATTTATCTACAACTGGAGGATTCCAGCCATATTACACATCAAACTGTTTAATAAGTTATTTATTATCCAATCAAAAGGTTTTTTGTTCTTTTATAAAGCAAAATATTGTTTTACTTGAGGGCTTAGATCAATCTCGAACCCCGAGCCTTCGTTCCTCTTGGCCAGCCGAGTAACGTAAGACTCTGGGGGACCGGAATTCTATGCTTATGCTGATTGGCCCTTGAAAATACAATGGTCAGACCGGAAACAGACGAAGTAAAAGCTCTGATTGGTCCATCATGTAAACAAATGTACATTCAAAATGTAAATTTTACGATTACATGCAATACGACGTCAACGGTTCTTTAATACTAGATAGAATATTAAATATCGTCGTTTACGAGTCGCGAAGCGAAGAGATATTGTATCGCCACTAAGCGATGATTATCGAGTCGCGAAGAAAATTAGAATACACACAAAATACTTCTTTAAACTATTCTAAACCTTGGCAATCCTCAGACCTCTGGCATCCAGTTATTTACTAAAGGTCAATCGTACTACGAAAGCAAACTAATAACCGTTGGAAAACTATAAATAAATCGACGGTTAAAGCGATCTGAATTGAAGAAGATTTAGACGCGTTTTTATATCATTATAAATCCTGATGGCCGTTAAAAATCTTCCTAAACTTTAAATGTTTCATTAGTGAGGAAAATGTTTATATTTTGGCTTAGAAAATATTTAAAATGCTACTAGGTCAATAATATTTTGAATGTCATTAACGTACTAAGTAACACAGGATGCCCAATCCCACAGATCATTATAATATTAACTAAGCATGCGCAATAGAAACCGGAACTCCAAAATCGGAGCTGAAAATTCCGTTCCCCCAGAGTCTAATGTCGGGCGCCATAAGACCGCTGACAAAAAGCCAGACGTGACGCTGGGCTCGAGATTGGGCTTAGATAGACGAGTAAAAATATCGCTGGATATTTTTACTCGATCCAGTCCTACTCCTGCGATATTTTTACTCGTCTACGACTAGTTGGATAATAATAACGAATATTAACACTTTTTCTGTGTTTATATCTAATATAATTTAGTAATAAATGCATATTTTAGTTACAAATGCATATTGCTGAATTGGTTATATTTATAAATATTTTGAAATATGTCTGTCACTGATTTTTAAGTTAATGATTTGACATTTTTTCATTTTTTCTAATAATTAAATAAAGGACATGGGTATTGCTGACATGTCTATAATCATTAACTTCAAAATCAGGGACAATAAAACATATATTCAATGTTTAAATATTACCTTGATAAATATAGAGTGCAAATATTATACCTGAATGTGAAACTAGAGTGCATTCAGTAAAAGCGTGAAACACTTATAACCCATTAGTACTATTTTGTACAAAATAGTTTAAAAATAGTTGAGGCGTGAAGAGGCACGTGCTTCGAGTGAAACAGCAAGCTCCAGATGCAAATAGAATTTTCATCCGTTTTCGTTTTGAATCATTTGTAAGTCATTATGCTAAAATCAACCAAAATACGTGGGTTTTTTTTAACTCTATTCGCTACAATAACCACAATACCAAGTGAAATTGTTTTCGAGTCTCTATTCCTTCGCCGGCGCTGCTGCAAAATCAAGACACATGACACATCTATAGAGCTAAAATAACCACAATACACAAGTGAAATTGTTTGCGAGTCTCTATTCCTTCGCGCTGCTGCAAAATCAAGACACATGACACATCTAGAGCTAAAATAACCACAATACACAAGTGAAATTGTTTTCGAGTCTCTATCCTTCGCCGGCGCTGCTGCAAAATCAAGATACACGACACATCTAGAGCTAAAATAATCACAATACACAAGTGAAATTGTTTGCGAGTCTCTATTCCTTCGCGCTGCTGCAAAATCAAAACACAAGACACATCTAAAGCTAAACTATTCACAATACACAAAGTAACATCGTTTTCGAGTCTTCATTCCTTTACGCTACTGCAAAATCAAGGCACACTAAAGAATAAGTGTTACTTACTCTATTGCATGTAGTTCACATTATAAATACGTACTCTGGCTGGCTTTAAACGTCAATAAACGTAATGACCTCTATTTGCTTCTGTAATGGATCTTGAAACTATTCTCCACGACATTTAGGGGCTGTTTATATGATGTTTATATTGTTTTGTGTTCCCCGGGGAATTCAAGACAAAGGAGTTTTCCCGGCTAGCAGGGACAAATCGCCATCATATAAACAGCCAAACAGTCAAACTGCTGCATTATAAAAATCCATGCTTTAATTAGCTCCAAACATAATCCCATGCTCACGTGCTCGCGTTATGGACGTGCGCAATTTGGCGCTAACTTTAATCGCGGTCCAGTGATTGCACGTGCACACTATATTTACTAATTACTAATTTGTACAAAATAGTACAATTTAAGCGGCGTTTACACGAGCAATTTTTCCTTGACAAGTATCCTTGACAATTTTCATTGCTCGTGTAGACGATCAGCAAGTTTTCCTTGACAATTTTACATTGACAAGGTTTCCTTGCTCGTGCAGATGATAAAAAGTTTTCCTTGACAAGTTTAGGTTGTGCCCGCAATCAGCGGAGTACTAACATAATATTGGTTTCAGTCCCTTGTTGAGTAAAAAACAAAATAGCGTTTATTTTGACTGATCGTGCGAAAAGACTGGGAACTAATCTCATTAATATTCCTTGCCACATTTTCCTTGTTGTCCGTCTACACGAGCAAATTTCATCCTTGACAATTTTTCCTTGTCAAGGAAAAGGCAACATGCTAGCTTTTCCTTGTCAAGGAAAAATTGGTCATTTTACTCCATCTACACGAGCAATTTTTCCTTGTCAAGGAAAACTTGTCAAGGAAAAATTGCTCGTGTAAATGCCGCTTTAGTATTTAGTAAAGTTTCACGCTTTTACTAAATGCACTTTAGTAGTACTCAGATTAGTACAAAATAGTGCTAATTAAGCAATAGAAAATAATAGAATTAGAGTGCAAATAACATAGTTTGCAAATATACTTGTGAAACAAGGAGCAATATAATTAATTTATAATAAATGATCCTTTATTTAACAATATGCAACAAAAAGTATCACTATTTTAAGTACTATAATTATGTTGCATGCTAGTCCAGGGGCCAGGGGGGGAGGGGTACTCCCTTTGTCTAAGTGGTAGGGGGGGGGGGGGGGGGGGGGGGGCGGAGATTTTGAAAATGACCCCTAAAAGGTACGCTAAGATAAAAATAAAGCAGAGTAAAAACGACCCTTACAACCGATTTTTGAGCCAAATCTCGAAATGGCCCTAAAAGGTACGCACTGGAAATATCTTAAAACTAAAAAAGGTATGCCGATCACCCCTACCACTTGGATAAAGGGAGAACCACCAGCCCCCCCCCCCCCCCCCCCCCCCCCCCCTGGCATGCTAGTATTTGTGTCTGTACACTAGAGTGGTTTTCATTAACCCGTGAAACAAAGTGTAATAGGGAAAGAGTAATAAAGTGTATTACTGTGTAATAGTGCTAGCTATGATATATGATTATAAACTACAAATTGAAAGTGTAATAAAGTGATATAAAGCATATTACGCTATAAAGTGTGTTTCACGGGTTAATGAAAACCACTCTACCAATAAAATAACTGTAAATACTATTTCTATTTGATGCTAATTCAATTGTTTTTCTTTGTTGCATGAGCACTATTTATATTTAACAATTATTCGCCGAAGGCGAAGTGATTATCGGTGAATATTTACCGAGCGGTGAGTCTTCGAGCTGCTCGGTAAATATTCACTGATAATCAATTTGCTTGAGGTGAATAATCGTTTTAGTATAAATACAAAGGTGATTATTTCAAAAAAGAAAGAAGGAAACAGCATTGAAAGTGAAAATATTTTATTTTTTAAAAGCGCGACCGTTACGCGTAAAAATTGTAAACTTTGTCTCGCACATAATGACAAAAAAAAAAAACAACGTGAAAATTTACCATGATACCTTTAAATAGCTTGACACCAAACTTAGTAGCTTCTTTTGTCGATTTTGGGACAGCATTTTCTTTAAAGTTTTCAATTTCATCTTCGCTAACAGTGACAAAACAACTACTGGCAGCCATTTTGTCCGAAAAGGTGATTATCGGCTGATAATCCGAGATAGCAAACCAATCAGAGCGCGCGATTTTGTATAATCACCTTTGTATTTATACTAATGCTAATTAGTATATTACTACAGGTTTCACATACAGGAAAACTATTTGCACCTAGTATAACATAGCACTAGTAATAAGAATGTTCCATGGATACATTATTTGCACACTATAAAGATATACCTTATATGGTTAGTACCAGGATTTTCATTTAATATATATATATATTTTTTTAAATATTGTTTTTATATATCAACTTAAAATTCTGGTCTATATGAATTAAGGTATATTTATATTTTATTTGTGATTTTTCCCGTAATACGGGCGGATATTTTACGAGTTGCGAATGTATTTTTCCGAGTCCCTCCGGGGACGAGGAAAAATGCGAATAACGAGTAAAATGTCCGCCCGTGTTACGGGGAAAATCACAAATAAGTTATTTATTATATATACGACTCTATGATAAAAATGTTTTTTTTTTGGTAAGCAATTGTTTGGAAACATTTTGTGTGAAAACTGGGCTGCAGCCCGTATTTTGACGAGTTCAAAACCGGTTTAACCGGGACAGAACTCGATAAATACGGCTTCATATTTTTCGAGTTCTCTTCTCCTTATAAGGTAAAATTACGTAATAGTCGTATAATAAATTATGATATTGACATTTTCCACACTTCCATTACTCGTACTGTACTGCAATCAGGAATAAATATGTGAAATATGTTTGTCCCTGTTTTTCAATTTAAGGATTTGACGGTTAATTTCAACACTTTACAGCTGCAATTAAAGTTTTATATAACACGCACAGTAAATGGATATACAGTACCAGAATTTTCTGTTACACATTTATGTGGGTTGACAATTACTCGGCCGGCTTTCGAAGAAACGCCCGAGGTATAAATTAGGCACTGTTAGTCGTAGTTTTTGTGGTTACTCCGTTATACGGAGTACCACTTTGTCATCACGCTGTGTAAGTCCGTCTGTAACAATAGAATGTGACGTCACGATAGATGACGTCTCTGCCCCAAGGCCTAGGTCGGTACGTGCAAATAAAGGTACTTTTATGTACTTTTAGTCGTTATTTCTTTTAAAAACTTAATCGATTAAGGAGATCCTATTTCAAGTTTCATCTGCCGGATAAGTGGAGGGCAAAATTCTTTTTTTTTATAAAGACGAGGATATCTTGGCCGGAATGATCCGCCGTTAGCGAAGTCCTTTCACAGAAGATGTGCCACGCCAGCAGAATTGCATTCGCTTCGGTATATTATCAAGCACTTTCAAACAGAAATCTTGAGTTTATATTGATTAATGTGCTATTTTTGTTCTTCATAATGTCAGAGAACGTGACTTCCTTCACGAAGCCTACAAAGCGAACACCGTCAACACGACATAAAAACATTCAGATCGGCCTGTCTGAAAACCACTCTCAACAGCCCAAATCGCCTCAAAAATTACACAAATTGCTTAAATAACTATATATATTTATTGTTCTGACGTTGAATTTTCAAGAACAACTTCAAGTTTTCGAAGCATTCAAGTTTTCGAACTCTATATCCATTATCGCATACTCAAATCTTCGTAGCGGCGCTTTGGGGGGAGGGGACGGGATGAAATGTCAACACTTTGTAACACAGGCATCCCGGTACATAGAAATATATGTCGAACAGATTCATACAGCCCAAAATCCATCTTTATTTTCGTGACGTTTATTTCTCAAAAGGTTAATCTTGATAATAATGTTTCTGAGATTTAATTTTCATTTTCTCAATAAAAACATTATGAAATTTGGGATAAGGACATTTCTCATTAAAATAACCTAAAATTAGTCATAAATGATTTACGTGCATATGTTTATTTTTGTGCACATTTTAAACATTTTGTAAACATTAATCAACCAATTTAGTTCCTCCTCACCCTCGGGACTTTCCAAAGTAGCCGGGTTGGCCGCAGAAAAGAGGTATAGAATAGGTATATAGGAATAGATTTGGAGCTTTTTATTCTGACCGCATAATAGAGGGTGACCACTTAATGGGTGACCGCTTAATAGAGGTACCACTGTATATGTATTGTGTATGATCTATGTATGATACATTATGAATAGCTGTTATTACAGTTATATGCAAATGATTTCAAACAATGGATTCTAATTGAGGCTTTCGGGCAAACCTATTGTTTTCGCCCGAAAGCCTCCACTTCAACCCATTGTTCAAAATCATTTGCATATAACTGTAATAACAGCTATTTCAATCCCTCAGAATCCTTTCTGTTCAGTAGCCTGAGTAATCGCTCACAGAGCGTCTAGTTTCCATTTAATCTAATTTTAAAGTAGGTCTATAATTATTTTTCTATTTATTTTAACTTCTACTCTAAATTCAAAAGCCACTCGAATAGCATTGCAGCATTTCACTGCAGAAATTTATAGTATCATCATTTCTAACACTTAACTTAACTAAACAAGTGAGAGTAACCACATGAGCTCCTTGAGCTCCTTTAATTTTTCTTCGTTCTGCAGAAAATCGAAATCGGCACGCACATGCCTAGGAAAATATTTTTTGGGCTGCCTGTGTGAGCATGCGCACATGTATTCAAAACCTCATGGTTAGTTCAACAATTCAATATGGCGGGCATTCGAAGATGAGCTTTCTTTTGGGACGATACTTTCCCGAAACTTCTAGAGAGATTACTTTACGAGCGAAATATTACGAGTGAATATTACGAGAGAACCTCTTACTAGTGAAAATTCTATCGTGAATTATATTACGAGTGAAAATTACGAGAGAACCTTTACGAGTGAAAAGTCTATCGTGAATCAGTTACGAGTGAATATTACGAGAGAACCTTTACGAGTGAAAATTATATCGTGAATCATTCTCCAGTTGCTTTAAATTTATCAAATCAGCTATTTACAAGTGAACATTCAATTATCGAGATCAAAACTAGTGAACATTCTAGCGAGAATCTTTCACAGCTTCGCCTATCTTCTAGATACTCCCGGAGATACTTAAATACACGAAAAGATCGTTGTATCCGTGATCGCGAACCTAGCAGAATAGCTCTACGAACTCTGAAACGTCTGAAGAACCAGAATAGGATGTTGAAACAGTATGTCTACAAACGTATGTATCACAATATACCGAAGTCATCCAAGCTATATTGTCATGTTTTTAAGCTTAGAAAATGTATTACCAAAAACAAATGTAATTTACCAAGCTTTAATAAAATCACCGATTATAGAAGGAAGTTGTTATCTGCTCTCTCTAGCAGGCTCTATCGACGGATAATTAAGCTAAAATTAAGAGCTAATCGATATTTATCGTGGTTTTCTTGTAATGGCCAAAACCATATTTCTAATTATTTCGATTATAAACTAAGTACAGATATAGAAAAGAATCCTGGGCCTAATCCAATGTACATTGACCCAAACAAAACAATAATAGCACCATATAGCCAAGGTAATGAGTTGGTATTTAGAGAAAATTCAGGACAACAATGTGTTCCAATGAGTTTGTGCTCTTTGATTTGGAATAACAAACAAGGAATCCACTCTTCTGGAGATCTCATTAACATAATGAACTTTGGAAATCAGTTGTATTCAAGTTTATCTCAGTCAGGCAGTCTTTTTTAATGCAGACAGAATTAGGACCTATGTTAAATGTGTTTCAGACTGACTATGAGCTTCATTACAGTGACAGCTACACAGGTAATTTACAACAAGAGACCCAAATAGAAGGATATTAATACTGTACTTCTTTACAAAGAGGCTTTATTGAATCACTGATGTCTGAAAACTACACCAATTTTGTATTAACAATCGGGTGTATTACAGTTGCTATATACTGGCATTGTAATGCGGGCTTTAAGATATTTGATTCTAATGCCAGGGATTTATATGGTAGAAGTCATCCCCAAGGTGCATGTGTGCTTCTTGAAGTATCATCACTGAACAATTTGGTATATTATTTTCAGAACATACATAACAATCATAGCGCATGTCTTGAGTTGAAAGGAGTACAAATTAATGAAGTACAAGATAACACAATTGATGAAAACAATACATGTAAAAGCACAAAGTTAAATTTAAGTTATGCTGTAGCTGTATATGCTCTTTGCTACTCAACATTAACATCATGTAGTTATTGGAATGCAAACACAATCACTTTTATAGTGGAAAACAGCAAAAAGTTAAGTAATAATCTGTCTTTCAAGAAGTATTTAACAGACAACTTACCAAAGACAATTGATATTTGTGGTGCTGAAGTAACTTTACAGCTTTCAAGTCATAGTTTTGAGGGAATACTGTTATCTCAAAATGCATTGATTCTTGAAAATATTATCATAGACAATATAGACTGCAGTAATGCATTTTTCCATTTATTGTTATATTGGTTGAATGTATTTTTAAACCAACAAAAATATCAAAGTTTGTATACTCTCTCATAGTTTATATTGAAAGTAAAATTTCTGATCCAGTTGAATATATTAAAAATATAAGCAATACAGCTAATCTTATTCATGCTATTAGAAGTATTCAAAAGAAATATCAGTTCTCAGATCACTACAATTTTAAATACAGTTTTCCTCGTGCTCATTTGACAATGTTGACAGAAATCAACTAAAAAGAAGGATGAAAAATCAGAGACACAATCACAACTACAAAACATTAAAACTATCAAAGAAAAAACTTTTATTAGAAAAAAAAAACAGCAAAGGGATACTGAAAATAAACAAGTCTTGGGACTTTTAACGATGACTTGGCAATCTAAAGTTTATCAGAGACTTCAGCGTCTCTTTGAAGCTGTACTTTGAAGCTTTCAGGGAAGCCCGAGTTCACGCAGTTCTGCGTCTAGTTATTATATTAACTGATCAAGATGACTCTGTTGTATCTTATACTTACACATATGAGAAATTCCTCATTATCTTCATCATTAACAAGATAGCCATCTTCACTGTCTTGCACTTCCTCTTCCTCTTCTAAAAAAGATAAAGTACATTTAATGCTAAAACTGCCTCCTACACTTTCAAAAAAATATTTTTTTAATTTGCAATCCAAAAGTAAAAAATCAAAAATAGACAAGACACTGTATACTATCAGATCTTTACAGCTCCTAGAGTGTTTACAGTATATATAGACACAAGCAGGCATTTTATATTGCTTTTACAAAATATTTTTGGACTTTTTTCTTGTAAATGACTCAGAGTGTGCATAGTATATAAATTATTCTATATACTAAATATAGGTATTACTAAATAAAGAGAGAAAGTAAGAAAGAAAGAAAGAAAGAAAGAAAGAAAGAAAGAAAGAAAGAAAGAAAGAAGAAATACATTACAAAAGTAAAGTAAAGTAATGAATGAATGAATGAATAAATAGATAAATAAATAAATAAATGAATGAATGAATGAATGAATGAATGAATGGATGAATGAATGAATGAATGGATGGATGGATGGATGGATGGATGGATGAATGAATGAATGAATGAATGAATGAATGAATGAATGAATAAATAAAATCAATCAATCAATCAATCAATCAATCAATCAATCAATCAATCAATCAATCAATCATTTGATTATTTTAAGCCAAGACCATGATTCACTGACGCATACACACCTCATTACCATGTTATTTTACAGTGGGATATTATACAAAAATGTTTAATAACATAACAAAAAATGGTGGCAGAGTAGTAAAAACATTTTGACTTATAAATAAACAGAAATGCTTCAATTTGAGCTTTAAATTTACTTGATGCACTGGTTACATAATGTTTGTTTTATTAATTAAAAACAACTTGCACACTCTTATTCTCTATGTAAAAGCTATGAAACAATTTTTAACTGAGAGCACCCAGCGAAAGGACTAGCCATAGTCGATAGACTGTAACCTAATAATTGTTAACATCATATAAAATTAATAGTTTGATACAACACCAAATAACTAATCTATGACTAACAATATCTGATCATATGGGTCATTCCACTGTGATATAGACATTACATCCAGAGAACTAAATATGCTTGTGTTTCACACACAGTTGCATAGTTGTGCATTATATTTTTTCACACAAACGCCTTACAACCTTGTCTACAATTAGCATCAAAAATGTTTTAAGTTCCATTTCCTACTTGTAATTTTTTAGTATAATAACAATGTTTGGTCTGCTGCATTATTTCACAATGTTCTAAATTTTCTTTTACTAAAGCAAAATCCATAAATTTACCCAGTGTTCCTTTTCTAGCATTCCTAAGTACTTTGAGTATATATATTTGCTACTCAGAGTAGTGATCAGTTCTTAGCTATATCAAATTGACTAAAACAGATCTAGCACTGATAAATCCAAAACCTGACGTGTACACAAAGGTACAAAATGTATAATTTTTACACATGTATACAAAAATTATATAATTTAGTTATGATAATCCGTGGGTGAAACTGTACTAAAACAGGCGTGGGTGAAACAAAAGTAATGACCAAAAGAAAGGAAAGAAATTAATGAAAGGAAAATTGTAATTCACAATTTAATAATATAACTATTACAATTTTCTCAAATCTGATTGGTTGACGGACTGCTCTATTTTCCACTTAATCATAACTATTACAATTTCCTTGAATCTGAATGGTTGACAGGCTGCTCTATTTTCCACTAATAAATTTTTCTCTGAAATTGTAATAGTTATGATTAATTTGTAATCGAACTTTGTGTCGTCCAATTCTGTCTGTAATCATACTCGTGATAAACAAATCGGACTCCCGCTAAACAAATGGGACTCCCGCTACGCGGTCGTCCGATTTTGTAATCACTCATATGATTACAGACCTAATTGGACTCCACTCAATCCAATTACCATCATTTAATATCAATATTTTTTTGTAATTAGACAGTGTAATTGGACAGTTGCCTTTAATCAGACACTTGTAATCGGACAGTTTTATGAGCCAATCACAAGACAGACATGTCATTTTTTAAACCAATCACATCAAAGCATCAAACAAGCCATTTAGATGTTACTATTGGAGAAAAAAACACCATTTTGATGGAGAAACGGTTTTTTTTGGATTTTTGAAGCACTTTTGGAGAGGAAAAATTGTCAACAACAATAAACATGGTTATATCTACTAATGTGGAACTGTTCAGAATTTATCCTTTTAAAGGAAGCACTTCAGCAAATCAACAATATTTCACTGAAAAACAGTGTGAAAAGACTCAAATCGCATATTTGTTATAAAATAAAGTTTGGTTGGAAAGGGTGAGTGGGGAGACTGGGCACAAGTGCACAAGTGCACATATTTCAATTTGGCCATCCCCCATCTCAAGGAGAATTGCCACTGTAAATTGATTTGCCAGGGTAAAGCTACCACATCACTGCCATTTTATGTTTTATATTGAAACTTTTTAAATTATAACTGAAATGTAGCACAAAACAAACTCAAAGAGCAGCAGTCAATAACATAACTTATAACATTCCCGCCAAGGGCATATATATGCTATTTAATTTTCTCACATGTATATGTATAACTTATAACATAAGTTATTGAGTTGAATCTTATCTGAGATTGAAAAAAGCTTATTATTTTGACGTCAAGATCAAGATCACTTATTATTTTGTGACAGACATTATCTACATAAAATATGTCAACATTTCTATATATAATAGAATACAGAACCTCATTCCAAAGTTGAAACAATAAAAGCTAGTATTGTTGGTTATTTAAATATAGAAAGTTTTGAAAACGTTGTATTTTTGCTTCTCATGTGGAAATATGCCCATATATGTACTAGTACTTGTACTTGGAAAGGTCAATGTGTGTCAGCCTGCTCGCGCGTAGTGAGGGTTTTTCTCCAGCTTGTCCTATCATTTGCTAACGTCATCGCGGAATTGATATCCCAGTGGGGATCAAGAACCTCACTTATATCGGACGTAAGAGTTCTTGAGATGCTGTGCCGCGGTCGACCAACACTTCGGGCACCATGAGAAGGAGTCCAACAGACAAGGTACTTCGGTAAACGACCGTCTTCCATTCTATTTTTATTTTTATTAGCTTTTTCCTTCATATGAAGGCAGGGACACCACAACAGCTTACGCCAATTACCGTGGGCCCTGTAGTATGCTGAGACCTGACTGTTGTGCCGGAAGACAATCCCCTGCTCTTTTCGAAGAGCACAACAGGATCTTTTACGTCCACCTTATATAGGAATTTGAGTGAAGGCAGACGGGACCTCCGGCTTTACGTCCTTATCCGAGAAGACGAGGCAATGAGAGAGTGAAGTGTCTTGCCCAAGGACACAACGCAATCGCCCAGGCCGGGAATCGAACCCAGACCATTAGGCCCGAAATTCGATCCCCTGACCACTAGACCATCACGTCTCTCATTCTGTCGACGTGGCCAAAGTAGCGCAACCTGATGACTTGTATGCGGGTGCCAAGCTTGACACAGCCTATATTTGTATCTGCTATTTAATAAGCTGCATAACACGCAGTTAACGGAACATGCATAAACTAGTATAAATTTAGTTGAGTTTCAGTTGAATTTTAATTTGGTTAGTATATGATAACAAGCATGTCGTTGCATATATAATAAATACCTCTTAGTGCATTTTGTTTTGCTCTTATACTTTTTAACAAGTCTAGGTTTCCCTTTTCGTCAGACTATCTATCAATGTTACATATCTGCAAATTACCCAGAAGCCTTTATGTACTGCTCCTTATAAACAAAGTTGATACTTCTATTACATGCTCAATATTCAAAACACAAACACCATCTTCACAGACAGGATTGCACAACTCTACAGAAAATAGCCAAACCATGGATTATGTAAGAAATCATTGTATTGCATTGGTTCTTTTTTATTATTATAATTTTCTACCAGTCAGAGTTAATACAGAAATGAGATGCTTATGAAACTCATTGTTCTATCTTTTTGTTCGCTTTTTCTAACCATGACCGTGCACAAAACAAACAAATTCATACATAAATTAGACAATCAGCCAATGAATCCATTGTGGTCAGGTCAGTCAAGCATAATAAATAAATAAATATAGAACAAAAGATTGTGCACGGTCACAACCATACTCAACATTTATGTTTTGCTTCTTTGTCCTGAATATGTCAGTTTTCCAATTCATTGTTTGGTTTTGGATTCTAGCTGATGATCAATTTAAAAACTATATAAAATTCAGTCAAGTGGTATTATATATGACAAGAAAGTTTGATCATTTCAATGCAGTTTTTATCCAAAAAAAAAAGAAACAAGTATAACTAATACTCTAATTCACCTATGTAAGTTTTCTGTTTATGTCAATTTTCCAATTCATTCTTTGGTTTTGGATGTGAGCTGATGATCAATTTAAAAACATTATATAAACCATTCAAGTGGTACAAGAAAGTGTGATTATAATTCATTGCAAATTTTTTATCAGAAAAAAGAAGAAGTAAATAATACTCTAATTCACCTATGTATGTTTTCATAAAATAATATTGTGCTTAATATAAATATCTGAGCTTATATCTATGGAATATATGACAATGTTTACACATGGTCTTTCCAGTGACCAAAAGTGCCCAAGTTTGATATATACAACAACTGCTATTTTGTTATATTTTCCTTTTGTTGCTGAATTGTTTTCTTCTCATCTTGGATAAACTGCTACGTGTTTTAATATTTTGAATGAATAATAAAATTATGTAACTTATTGTTTGTACATTTTTTTGTACATTCTACTTTAAAATATTTTCTTTGTTTTGATTTGCAAATTTTTATACATACCCACGGGTACCAAATCTTATATCACATAAAATAATATTTTCTAATGACTCAGTTCATGATTTCTCTTGATTTCGCTCATTTACATCACTCTTGACCCAAATAATTACTTCTTATACATCTAGCTATAATAAGGGTGTCTTCATGATATGAAATCCATTGAGTAATTTTTGTTAATATTATCTATTTTGCAATAATATACGATGAACAACCTTTAATTACAATTTTATAAATAACTTTTTCACAATAGGGTTTAACAGCACTTAATTGTTAATGTTAGAATGTTAGAGGATCGAATCAAAGGAAATTAAAGAGAAATTAAAGAAACAAATTACCAAACATTCCACACAGTGTTATTGTGGAAAACTATTTCTTGAATCCCTTCCCAGCTGGTTCACTCAGTATATACTACGACACCTATATTACATCATTCGTTTTGAGTACGAGTGGATAATAATTCTCTCACTGGTCTAGTTTTAATAGCAAAATCTCGTCAAAACATCAAAACTTGGGTACCAAAACCTTATTTCCATGTAAATTTAAGTTTTACAAAGTTTACTTACATTGTATCAGCATGTTTCTCAACTAGTTAAGCAATAGAAGACAGTTGCTATGACTCTACCGGTGAAATAGAGCACGCGGGATGTTGGGAGAAACACGAGAAAAGTTATAAAATCACGAGCTGAAAGCGAGTGATTTTATAACTTTTTCGAGTGTTTCTAACAACATCCCAAGTGCTCTATTTCACTGGTAGAGTCATAGGAACTGGCTTCTATTGCTTTTATAATATAGCAATGCAGGTTTTCCCGTAAAAACGTAGTTTTATTTGCTGATTAAAATTGTAATTCTCAAAACTAACACCAGTGCCCAATGAACCAATCATAATCAGTGTACTATTGAGCAACCTTGACCAAAAAGGGACCAAGGTGCTGTTCACTTTCTTCCCGGGTCTTTTTGCTAGCTTAAAAGAATGAATTTCATTTAAAAAACCGTTAAAACATAGCTTTGGTTGACTTCTGTGGCTAAAAACTCTTGCATGAGACTGACATATATACAGCAATTCAAGCGAATTTTATTTGAGTAGTGAAAGCCTTGCCGACTGACAGCAATTTATCACACTGAGAAAAAAACAGTTTGAACAAGACAAGCTTGCTGTGTACAACGTTTTGAAGTTAAAAAGAACAAAGACCACATCTACAAGATTACTTATGCTGCTGAAAGTATGTATTTATTTACTTTTAATCAAACGTTTGCAGGTTTAAGGTTTATCAGTTTCTGTTTTCATTTTGACGAGACAATTGAAAGATAATTGTAAATCTGCCTTTTTGTTCACATTGCTTGTTTTCAAACATGGTTTATTTATAAGAATAAAAAAATTGAAAGCACATTTATAATTCTGTAATTGATTGTGTGTTTGTTTGTTTTTATAAATATTTTGCCGTCGATAAATTCAACGAACATGCAAAAAAATCTCACTTATTCACTATGAAATTATCTTCATATGTCAAGGATAAAATGAAGTAAAAATGATTGCCACTTTGAAGCGCTGTTTTCCTTTTGTTTTTGTTTGTTTTGATTAAATTAAATTCAACTTTTGACTTCCAACTTTACAGTTTGTCTAAAGGCGGCGTATTTTCAAAACCATGTCTATGATTTTTGTCGCCTTTGAATTGCATATGTCATTGCACCGTAGACTTCAGGGTTTAGGTTACCAGAAAGTTCACAAGATGGAAAGTCGTTTTACATTTTAATAGCCGTTTTTAGTAGATGTAGTACCTTAAACAGAAAAACTCTTATTAAAATTGTGAGCTGTCAATCAAAAACCATGTCTCTACCGGTGAAATAGAGCATAGCTTTTTTGAGTGAATCAACCAATCAGAGCTTACGTACTATCTAAGCTATATTATAAATTCCAATAGAATACGTAAATAGGTCACAAATATCGAGTCGATACCAATATAGCAAACGCTAATCCGTAATTTTACTCTTGTATTGACCAAAACTTCCAAAATTCACATTTCTGAATCGTCAAGAAACCATCCATGTGCATTTTTCGACTGTTCTTTTGTAAATTGTTGTTAAATTCAATGCATTCTGATTCAGATGTATTAAAAACAACTGTCATTCGCCATCTTGATTCTTGCAAATTTAGTGGTTGTTGTGGAAACCAATGACCAATAATATTTTAAAAGATAAAATTTCATTTCCAACTCATATTTCCCGGCTTTATTACATTTCAATGAAAAAAGAATTGATTTAAATGGAGTTGTGATGCTCAACATGTTTGTATAATCATTAAAAAACAAAAGCAAGGAGGACTTGAGGACATTTTACGCTACTAAAAGAACAAGAAAAATATCAACACACCATCTTCGTGAAATAAGCAATGGAGAAAATATATTTGCAAATCATACCAAAATGTTATCGGATTTTTGCCGAACATCCAAAGCAGTTAAGATAATACTCAAAATTCAAATTCAATAAGTTTATATTGTGTGAAAAGTGCAGTAAATGCTAGCGCTTGCAAATCTAAATGAATGTTCTGAGAATGTGTCTTTAACGATGAATTTCAATTTTTACCACAACTATAAAATTTCTCGCACGCTGATTGGTTGAAAATCATGTTCGATAAGAGGACAGACCCATGAAATTTGAAAGGACAATTGTGTGAAATCTCGTGCGCTATTTGGAGGATAGACACCACGTGTGCTGACGACAAAACGTCACGCAAAATTGTGCAAAGTTGAGGGAACGTTTGTCATCAACACGATGTTTTTTTTGTCTAAAAACTGTGATAAAAGCTCATTTCTGGATAAATCCTGAATGGAAAACACTTTTCTGTAAGTAAAAAATTATAATAAATGACACTATGTCCTCATTGAGTTTTTGTCTCTTTGATTTGATGCAGTTTTTCAGTCTTTTTGTCAAATTTTCGTCAATAGTCAAGTTGAATTCTGTCCAACAAAAACATACTCAAAAACGTAGTTTTGATAAAAAATGCCATTCCTTTAGCACTCTTTTGAAAACCTAAGTTATGTACTAGCTTTAACTATATCAAGGGTTTGTGATTGTTGACTAATTTAATTTGCGAAGTTTTGCAAGGGCGCAACTGAAGTCGCCTATTCGCCGTAGTTGTTTTTCTTTTATAGCTTACAGAAGAGAAACGATAAACAGTATTTCCTTACAGAAAAAGGCTCATTTCTTTTCTTCTCATTTAAAACTGATCATTTTTGCGAATTGTTTTATTTGCCGTAGCATGAAGTGAAACCGTTGAGTTTGATGCGTGACATATTCGTCATATAACAGTCACATTCTGTCTATTTTACACATAAAAATTGAAAAAGTAGAACAATATTATGAGGTTGTGGTAAAAAACAAATCGAAGTGTCTTTTCTATGGTCTATACTCTTATCGAACATAGAAATGACGTAAGAAAATGGCCAAAACTTGGCAGTGAAACCACTCGCTACACTCGTGGTTCCACTTGAGTTAAATGGCGAACGTGACAAAAAGGACTTATTTAGCTTCGTGACAGACTCTAAAGCTGTGTAAAACTGCTTTTTGATAATTGAGATGTCAATAAATTTATTTGAAAAATAAAGTGAAATACCTAAAACTTACTATCTAGATGTTAAAATTTTATTTCAAACGAAAAAAACGAAATATTAACACTGCAGTTTTTCACTTTGCAAAATTTGACGTCTAACTTCCGAAGTAAATGACGGCAGTGCCCCGATTTGTCGACTTTAAATGAAAGTTAAATTTTTTACGTCTCACAAAAATAAACCAAAACAATTGAATAGAAACGAACAGCATACCGAATAGAAAATCTACATAGACGCATAGTAATTTTAGACTTACCTGAGAGAATTGGAGCGCTTGCCATGCATCTCCCCTTCGAGACCGTGGCGGCGAAGTTGTCGAAATCTAATTCTCTCTCTTCTCCGGTACTCCTCTGTACATTTTCTTTTTTCATTTCTCTTCCTTGCTTTCTCTATTTCTTTATCTTCTTCGGTGAAGTTTTGTCTGAAAACCCTTACTCTTTGGCGCTCGTGTTCTCTATTTTCATCAGTGAATTTCTCTCTCAAAACCCTTTGTCTTTGGCGCTCGTGTTCTCTATACTATCATCAGAGGAGTTTTCTCTAGGTCTTCTTTTTCTTTGACGTTCTTGTAGTCTTTTTTCTTCACTAAAATTCCTTCGTCTTTCTCTTTCTCTTTCAAGTTTCTTTAGTTTTTCTTCTTCTGTCAAGACTCTTTTTGTCTTCTCTGTTTTGACTTCCTTCGTTGACATCTCAAATATATCGAGACTCTTGCTTTGTTGTTGTTAAAAAGTGTTTGTTATAATTTTGTTGTCGACCACAGTCGTTGTCGAGCATTTTTTATTCTTGAATTAAGAATTAAAGTTGGCTTTATAGGAAAAAACCTTAATGGCTCCCATAAAATCGAAATATATAATTACATCCTAGATAAATCTTTTAGATTATAAAATACAGGTTGTTGAAGTTCGTCAAATTTATCACAGTGGAACAGGGCCAAAAAAAACCATGTTGTAAACACTGCTTGAAATCATATCCAAGGACAACGAGTTTCTACCAAAATAGCTCAGTTTTGCGAAAAGTAAACATGGAAATGTCCATTTCTTTAAACATTTTTTGGGGGCACGATGTTTAAGAGTGCATGTGTCCGTGATAGGACCAGGCAGTAGGTGCTACATGGGGGTTCACCGATTTAGCTCAAACTTGGTACAGTTGTAGGTCCTAGTAAGTTATTTGTTATCCCAGAAACTCAGCTGGATCTGTCACTTTGGTGGGAAGCTAGACCACTCCCCCTTAAAGTACCCATTTTGCCTAATTTGCTAATTTTTAATGAAAAAGAAAACCTTTAATATTGATGACAGTGATGTAAAACTTGTTTTCCTATGAAGTACAGATGCCAGTAAGTGTTTCCAAGCAAGGAGGTACATTTTTCTTTTAAGCCGTTTCCATGGCAACAATTTGTTTCGGAGCAAAAATTGCCAATTTTGAAATTACTGTAATATCTCTAGGTTTAAAAATTAATATCTCAAAAGTCCACCATGAAAATGTCAAAAATGGCCAATAGTCAACTCAATCTATGTCTTAAATTACCAAAACAAGAAGAAAATCTGCGGGCACTTGTTAACCTTAACTTATATGACGGGTTTGCTTAACCCTACTATGTCAATATCACAAAATTCGAGAAGATTCATGCCCGCAAAAAAACTGGTTGAAATCCTCCCAATAGCATTAAATTGGCTTCTAATAACCAGTTTGAGTCTTTATTATGCTTAATGTATCTTAATTTCAAGGATATTAAAATTTATTCAAAGCAGATATTTCTGTGACGACATATGGAATGTAGTCGTACCTATTATCGCGCACATCCTATTATCGTACTTTTCGTAGAAAATAATATATATCTTCTGTTCTGCGTAAAACTCGATTGAAAATATGGAACAAAAGAGTTTGTTGCAACAGAATAAGCAGCGATTATTATTTTAATTAATTTTGAAACAGTTTTTAGAAGATATATATTTTTTTTTTTTACGAATAGCATGATAATATAATGTGCGCGATAATAGGTACGACTTGTTTATAAGCACTTAATTCGTCATGCTTTGACTGCTTTATTTACCTTTAATTTTAATAATTTTAAATCGTGTTGTAAGCTGGGTTGTTCGACGGGATAACTTAGTAAAATCAGAAGGTAAGTAAAATCCAGTTAGCTGAAGCAAATTGCTTGTGTTTTGGTTTTATATCGTGAAGAATTCCTTTGTCAGACAGCATGACATGATGATATTCAGTCGTAGTCATATGAGACTTCGTTTTGATATGATAACTTGTTGAAAGCTTTTGTACCATTGTAATCAGGAATATGATAAAGTCGATAAAAAACTTTCTTTTAGCTGGTCTGAATATCTTAAATGTATTATTTCAGTGTGTTCATGTAACGCAAATTACGGGACTCAATGGTTTCGAAATCGAAGGGGGAGGGGTGATGACACAATCCATTTAAACCTGCTCAATGTTTTTTCAGTATGGATTGCGGTAAAAAAAAAATACGAACTTAACTTTGTTTTAATTCTCTGATAGAATATCTCACGGCTGCTGGTGCTAGTGAAATGTAGAAAAATATTCATGTTAATTGTCGGTTAACAGATAACGTCTCCTATGCTCACATAATATCAGCACTTGTCGCGTCTTGTGGATTTCATTTTACATCAAAGTCACATATTATTCAGTGATATTTTTACTTTGTTTTCTGATTATTTTAAATAATTTCAAAATATAAGGGTATAACTATCGTCTTGAAACATTTTTTACTAAAACATGCTACTGGTCTTTGATCTCTCTAGTTATCTGTGAACTCCTCTATCCCATTTATCAGGCTCGCACAATTTGTGCAAAGGATATTGACAATGATAGACTGGTCGCCAGTAGACGCAGAGTACTTCTCTGTGCTTTGGACAAACAGTCATTCTATTCGAACCATTTCCAAAAACCCCAACTCTTAACAGAACAAGACCACTCACTGATATACTTGTTCTCTCAAAACGTTCAAATTCTGAAAGTGCATCAGTTGTATTTCTTGTGCATTCTGTAAACGGTATTTCCTATCTCTACTAGGATATCTTGACGAAAGACCATACGATGTCTATGACCATTTGTAGTATATGATATATTCGGCGTTAATTCGAATAGAATGACATATCCCGAGCTCCAAAAATACATAGAAGTATTACATTGAAACAGTGAAGTGTATACAAAATTAACCTGTCAGAATTATCCAGTTTCTAAGACGCTTTTCTAGCTGAAACATTGTTACTTGCTTGCAGTCTAGATCAGTCGACAAGAGATCATTGTAAGATTGAATGGTCTCACTGCGGTTTATTGTCGATAACTAAGCAAGATACACGCACGCCAATGATTTGATTTTCTTGATATATTATAATCATGGTACAAAAGCAGGCAATGGGCTCCTGACAAAAGCTATTAATATAACAAGCTATGATATTAGAATGAAATCTTATGATCTACGACTGAATATTAATTTATCCTATCATGTGCTCTTTAATACAAAGAACTTCTGAACGATATAAATCCAAAATACAAGCTATTTGCTTCAGCTAACTGGATTGTATTTACCTTTCTGGTTTTTGTAAGTTATACCGTCGAACAATTCAGTGTAGAACCACACGATTTACCCCGGGGGGTGTACCCTTTGTCCAAGTGGTAGGGGTGATCGGCGGAGATTTTGAAAATGACCCCTAAAAGGTACGCTCAGATACAAATAAATCAGAGTAAAAACGACCCTTAGAACTGATTTTTGAGCCAAATCTCTAAAAGGACCCTAAAAGGTACGCACTGGAAATATTTTAACCCTAAAAGGTACGCCGATCACCCCTACCACTTGGATAAAGGGAGAACCCCCCCCCCCCCCCCCCCCGGGAGATTTACACTGATCATATCATTAAAATGAAAGGCAATCAAATTTGCATAATTTACATGCAAGTAATTTGCATCAATTTCAAAACAGTACATCTACTTCACCAAAGTTGTCTTCAGCTGGCTTTTATTTAGTTTTGAGAGGTTTGAAATCAAAACCAAGATTGTATTTAGTTTAGTGAGATAATACAATAAAGTTGAAGGAAATAATAATGTTTTAATAGTTAAATTTTTGCACAGCCTAATTTGCATATATGTCATGCATCTAATTAGTAAAAATCACAAAAGTTTGAGGTTGATGTAAAGAAAGTAGATAAAAAGCGCAAAATGTTTGTATGACCCTAACTTAAACAACCTTAGCTTAGTAGATTGCAATAAAGATTGTTTATAGCGCCCGACTTGCGAGATATAAGCTACTTAGTGAGGGGTGTTTTTTTCATGACGAAAACGTATCACTTAGTATATTTCCCCTTTGACTTGACATTTACAATTTTTATTATCCTTGAAATTAAGATACATTGAGCATAATATAGACTCAACCTGGTTATTAGAAGCCAATTTAATGCTATTGGGAGGATGTCAACCAGTTTTTTTGCGGGCATGAATCTTCTCGAATTTTGTGATATTGACATAGTAGGGTTAAGCAAACCCGTCATATAAGTTAAGGTTAACAAGTGCCCGCAGATTTTCTTCTTGTTTTAGTAATTTAAGACATAGATTGAGTTGACTATTGGCCATTTTTGACATTTTCATGGTGGACTTTTGAGATATTAATTTTTAAACCTAGAGATATTACAGTAATTTCAAAATTGGCAATTTTTGCTCCGAAACAAATTGTTGCCATGGAAACGGCTTAAAAGAAAAATGTACCTCCTCGCTTGGTGACACTTACTGATGTCTGTACTTTATAGGGAAACATGTTTTACATCATTGTCATCAATAGTAAAGGTTTTCTGTTTCATTAAAAATAGGCTATAATTTGGCTGATTTTCGAGGCAAAATGGGTATTTTAAGGGGGGGTGGTCTAACTTCCCACCAAAGTGACAGATCCAACTGAGTTTCTGGGATAATAAATAACTTACTAGGACCTACGACTGTACCAAGTTTGAGCAAAATCGGTGAACCCCCATGTAGCACCCACTGCCTGGTTTTGCCTGGTTCTACCGTGGACACGCTCTTAAGATATAAAAATTCTATGATGAATTGCGAGAAGTTCGCACTCAATATTGCTGATATTGAAATCAACACGCCGGTTTACTTGACGATCTAAGGCGTCTAATATCTAATATAATGCAATGCACAAAGTAGCGTGTTGGTTATAACTTCTACTAAAAGTTTTGACCTGCACAATGGTTTATCGTCCAACATGCTACTTGAAAGTACGCAGTTCTGGTCTTTCTTTTCACTTTGGTCGGACTTTGACGTGTGATATTTTGCAATCCATAATGTGTTGGATTGAAATAATTAACTACAGCGCACTAGTAGACGCTCAACATTTTATGTCTGAGTAATTCGGTTCATGAACATAATTGTGAAAGATGAGATTGCAAACCAAATGTTCCATACCAGCATAAAATTCTCTCATTCGACGTACAAATGATTTTTACAACCAAAACACACGCATGCGCATTATAATTTGCCCATGTGCTCTCTAGCTATGCATGTAGAACTGGATATACACACAGCTATCTATGAAATATCTCTTTTATAACATAGACAACGTATTTCTACTCACAAAGGTTTTTATATATTCAAATGACAAATTCTCTCAAATGACAAAAGTTACGCACGCTTGGCGTTTTACAAACTCGGTAAGTTTGACAAATTTGTCAATTCTATTCACAATGAATAGCGAGTGGAGTCATTTTACATCAAAATATTAATGAAAAGAAAATGCCCAAATTGGCTTAAACATATTGATCTAAAAGTCCAGTCTCTAAAACAAACTCGTCGACATTGTCAAAAGTGTAAGTTTTCAAACGAAAACTGACTTATTTACTAGCCGAGGATAAAGACAAATTCAAACTTTTCAAAGGAGCAGTTGTTGAACAAGGAACCAATGTCGATATGATGTGGAGCTCTTCCTTGGACTTCATGAAGGAGCCAATTATTCTGTTGAGCTGCCGATGCTACTGGAGGAGGTTTAAGGGGAAGGCTAACTGACAATAACACCTGAAGACGAGCTTTGCTCGAGGCGTCTTGAAAGGACTTCACTACAATGATGAAGCTGTGCAGTCGATGGACGAGTGTTGTAATGGCTTAAAATTCGGTTCACATCTATGGCCAGAGATAGCCATTATGTGTCTGTTGGCGACTCCAGCCAAGGTTAGTGTAAACACGAGTCGACAACTCGGCAGCATTACTAATTTCCTTCATCATGCTGTCTAGTTTATTTACTCCGAGTGGATGCTTTTCAAACCAAACTTCATGTGAAGGCTGCCAGTTTTTCTTTGGATATTGTCGAGTTTGTTTTAGAGACTGGACTTTTAGATCAATATGTTTATTCCAATTTGGGCATTTTCCTTTCATTATTTTGAATGATGCTTCATTATTTTAAACAGACTTTATTTGAAATATAAAAACCTTTGTGTGTAAAAATGCGTTGTCTATATTGTAAAAGAGATAGTTCATAGATGGTTTGTTACTGAACTTGATTGAGTCCAAAAGTTCATTTTGTAGGTAAAAATTAGGAAATTCCTCCATTTTTACCCGGGTAAAACACGAAAAAAGACGCCGGATGAAAAATAATAATAATAATAATAATAATATAATAATAATTTTAATGTTTCTATAGCGCAAAAATTCATTAAAAAGTATATGATCTAATGCGCTTTATAAAATTTACAATTTACAACATGAAAAATCCTAACTAAGCTAAACTATACTACAATATTTATAAGATATTCAAGCTCTACTTTACATTTTAAATATTTACATTGATTGAATAAAAATTAGTTTAAATATATAATAGGACAAAATAGAAATAGTTGTCAAACAAAACAAAAAGTTCCAGAAAAAGCAGAATAATAAATAATAAAACTATCTAAAAATATGCTTTCTTAAACAAATGAGTCTTTAATAGCTTCTTGAATTTTGTAATGCTGTTTGCAGACCTTACACTAAGAGGGAGTTCATTCCATAATATTGGAGCTGCGACCTTGAAGGCCCGGTCTCCCGTTGTCTTGCCTGATTTGATTTCAGGTCTAGCTAAAAGGTTGTTACTTATGGATCTAAGGTTATACCGAGAATGTTTAAAATATATCAGATTATTTAAATATGTAGGTGCGGTACCATGCATAGCCTTAAAAATAAATAAAATAACTTTGTAAATAATTCTAAATTTCACAGGAAGCCAATGTAATTCTATCATTACTGGAGTAATGTGAGAAAAGCGTGGCGTATTTGTGATAAGTCTTGCTGCTGCATTTTGTGCGCGCTGAAGTGTGTTTATGTGAATTGCTGGTAGACCATACAAAAGCGAATTACAATAGTCTAATCGACTAATTACGAGAGCATGTACTAGCGTCTTAGCAGCATCAACGGATAGGAACTTACATATGCGTCTAATATTAAATATTGAATAAAAAGCAGACTGACATGTCTTATTTATGTGGTATTTAAATTGAAAGTTACTATCGAACCAGACGCCAAGATTTCTAGCCTCACTAACAGGTGACACATCAGTTTCAGCAACTAACAGACTATCAGTTCTTACTTTAGTGAGTTGCTGACGAGTTCCGATTAGCAAAAATTCAGTCTTATCCTCGTTGATCTTGAGCTTGTCCACGACCATCCACGCTCTCACAGCCCTGATACATTGCTCCATAGCACACCTGGCATCTGTCTCATCAGTCGCGCTGTCCGGTTTAAACGAGAGGTACAATTGGGTGTCGTCAGCATATGCATGGACTTGGGGCAGATGAGTCTTTATTACCTCAAAGAGCTTACTCGCATAGACGGAAAACAAAAGGGGACCGAGGCAGGATCCCTGTGGCACGCCAAATGACAGGGGGAATCTCTCCGACAGTTTTCCATCAACAACAACACGTTGTGTTCGACCAGAAAGGTATGAGCCGAACCATTTCAGAGCATCACCAGCAACGCCAAATGAAGTTTCTAGACGGCCAAGAAGAATACTGTGATCAACCGTATCAAATGCGGCGCTTAAATCCAAGAGTACTAGAAGAGATACATGCTGGCTGTTCATGTTAAGCAGAATGTCTTTTGCAATCTTTAAAAGAGCCGTCTCTGTACTGTATCCTTTCCTATATGCTGATTGTAACTCAGGAAAGAGTCCATTTTCAGTGACATGAGTATAGAATTGGTCAAAAACCGCCCTCTCTGTGATCTTTGAAACAAACTGCAAATTACTCACTGGTCGTAGGTTTTTGTTCCCAGAGTCCTTTGCGCCTTTTTTGAGTAAAGGGTTAACGGCCGCTTCTTTCCATACTTTCGGGAAATGACCAGTAGACATAGATGCGTTCACCATTCTAGTTATCACTGGTAAAAGCACCTCCAGAGAGTCGTAGACCAGGCAAGTCGGCATCGGATCTAGAATGCAAGACTTGTTCGCAGAACAGTTTATCAAATCACTCACATCACGCTCACTCAAGGTGTTAAAAGTACAAAGTGTTCTATCTGTAACACTTGACGCTGGTCTGTCAGGGGGAACAAGAGCCAGATCTTGTGGGCATAGACTGATAGAATCTATGTCACTTCTAATGTTATCAATTTTGCGCACGAAGTACCTGCCAATATCGTTCGACAACACTGTCTTGTTAGAGTGTTCGGGGAAGCGCAGTCCTTTGCGCTCACCCAGAAGCTTATTCGGAGCGTTGAACAGTTTTTTCTGATCAGAGATATTCTCATCAACAAACTGTGTATAAAATTCTCGCTTTGCTCTGTTCATTAAGTTCGTAGTAAAATTTCTTTTCTTCTTGAAATCAGCAAAGTCAGCCGGGTGTCTTGTTTTCCTCCATTTCCGTTCTGCTTTCCTGCGAGCGCGCTTGGCTTGATAAATATCATTATTATACCAGGGCACAACTGGGCGAGTGACCCGAGTCCGTGTCTTTTCTGGTGCATGTCGATCGAGTAGTTCAGAGAGGGTTGAGTTGTACTTCTTGACATAGTCATTCAGATCATCCGCATTTGATGGTTCTTCTCGTGTACATAGAGAAGTCTGCCGAATATCACTTTTCAGGTTATCTAGATCGATAGACTTGATCTTCCGGTAGTTGATGGTTTTTACAAGGAGACCGGGCCTGGGTGGAGCTAGACGACATCGCACAGCAGCATGATCAGATATAAATTGGTCAATAACAGGTGCACTGGTTACCAGGCTCTGAGAATACGCGTTATGGCAAGATCGAGTATGTGCCCATCCTGGTGCGTTGGCTGGTCGACATGCTGCTCTAATCCCAAGGCTTCCAACATCTCTAAGAACTTCTGAGCATCAGGGTCCTGAGGGTCATCTACATGGATATTGAAGTCACCGGATATGAGAAGGTGTTCCTTGCATAATAGCAGAGTCTCTAGGTATTCAATGAACTCAGATAGGAAGACACTTATCGGAACTCAATGAATCTCTGAGTACGGTGGCCTGTATATAACTATAACCCGCAGGTTATAAGAGGATGACTTTACAAGCAACTCTGAAAACTCGAAAGATTTACGCTCACTGATTCCAGAGCTAATCGTAGAAACATCATACGAGTCCCGGTAAAGTAGGCCAGTACCACCGCCACGTCGATCTGGTCTTGATTGTAAAACACAGCTATAACCAAGTGGGCAGATTTCTGTTCTAACAGCCGAATCATTTGGCGTTAACCAATGTTCCGTTAAGGCCATCAAGTCGATATTGTGATCGACTATGTAATCATAAATCGGGGCTGTTTTGTTTCTGACCGATCGAGCATTAAGATGACAAAAGACCATTTGTTTATGTATAGTTGTAGCACCAGGGACGCAGTGTATTTTAATCAAGTTGTCGGTGTTGCGTGAGTAACTAGTGTTTATTGTGTTGCTCGTTGAATTGATTGTTCCGGTACGGCTGCTCCGTTGTCTGTGGGCAGTAGACCTTTGGTTATTAACATCGTGTCCCACAGTACCAGGGTTGAGTTTAAACACGAGATCGCCGACAAGCTGCACGCGGAATGTAGCAGTAGTGATAATATGAGCATGGACGTCTGCATCTCTTGGCCCGTGACAATTCAAATATCACAAGGCACGGCCTCCTGTGTTAGTCTGTATGAATGCACTTGATGAACCATGTAAAGCTTTGTGTACTGTACGTCTCTGTTGATGAGGCTCCTTTGTCCGGTATGCAAATTTCGATCGCAGAGATTTCAACGCCAAGTGAAGATGGAGATTGAAAATACTGAATTTTCCGGCTAGCAAAACATCGTAGCTGACCAGAACTCCGCCAAACGCTACCACATGAGTTTAGAAATCGGTAGTGTTCATTAAGAGAGTTAAAAAGGACACTGTAGGCAAGAAACACGACCAAATATACGGAGGTCGAATTAGCGTGGGCACCCCTCATGCTTCGCTAAATGAAACAACATTTGTTTGTTGCGTTGACGTGAAAATTGACGTGAGCAAAAATCTATGGTATATCCAAATCTAGTTCATAGATGCTAGCCAATCACAGCGTGCGTTATATACCATCTATGTTATAATGAATGATGGTTGAATGCTATCAGTACTAGAATTTACATGGGTTATTGGTTGCCTTCTTGGTAGTTCAGCAGCCAATAATTATCCTACTGTCGAGAAGTGATGGTTTAGGATTTACGCTTTTTCATGGTTCTTGGTAGCCAGTAAGTATATTGTCTGCGCGTCTGATTGCGTTGATGGGTGCTGCACTTTTAGTTCGAGAGAAAGACGAGTTTCCAGTAGGTTTTGGTGTCCTGGTCTTTATCAAACAGTTGTTTAAAGTGTTCAGTCTTTGCTGTTCTAACCTCCATCTAGCCTCCTCCGCAGGCATCTCTTAGGCAGAAAAAAACGAAGAAAAAGAAAACAACACTTCGCGGGCTTCCTGTGGCATATGGCAAAAATGACTGAAGGGGGCTCGTCACCAGGCTTCGTCGTCCTCGAATGTTCAACACAGGAACCCCAAAATCATGAAACTCACTCTCGGACTCAAGAGTTGCCTGCGGAGGAGGCTAACCTCCATCGTTATTTAGTTCCTAATGTCATGGTACCTCTTCCATAAGATGGCATCGTTGTTTTTTATGGCTTGGCGGGAGATCTTGTACCTTTGTTTTTTTGTGTGATGGATTTGGGCGTTATCCACGGCAGTGACTGACTACGTACTTTAAAGCTTCTGAAATGAGCGTGCTTGTCGGAGATGTCATTAAACATATTGACCATGCAGACCCAATAGGTATCGTCAACATCTTCAAACGCGTGGCAAACAGCCCATGGCGCATTTTCCAGATCATTTTGGAAGACATCTTGATTGAAATTCTTGTAGTTGAGCGCCTTGGTGGCGGAAGACTTATCTTGGCATCGAGGCTTGCATAAATTAGTTTGTGATTTGATATTCCCAGTTCCTTACTTCTAGTAGACTTTACTAGGCCAATTTTATTAGATATTACAATTTCAATTAGTGTAGCCGAGTTTTGGGCAACTCTTGAAGATGTAGGTGCATCATTGTTAACTTGCGCCTTCTCCCGTAACGGTATCAGCTTGATACAATTAAAATGGTGGAAAATAACTAAACCAATCTATAATTTATAAAGCAATCATCATCCATCATCCAGTCGAGCTAGCTAGCTAGCTAGCAATAAGCCGAGGAAAATAAAGAATCTAGACTAAGAGCGCTCACATCGAGCTTCTATAATAGATGTCAAAACGACACGGATCAAAACCGCCGTCAATCAACTGCATTAACGCAGACAAACTTACCGATAAATTCACTACACAAAGAATTTGTGTATATTAGATCTAATTTTGATAATATTGCATGAAGCTTCTATTTATCTGTTTACTTAATCTTTTTCTTCCCAGTATTCCCTGACCTCGATTTCAGAGAGTTTTGGAATCGATTTGATCATTTTTAGAAACTGAGTAGCAAGTTTATCGCTGATTTGCAACTGACAGGCATTTTAGTATATGTGTTGCCCTGGAAATACAGCGATACAAAACTCTATTTTTCATTTGTGTTTGAAGGTCTAGTTAGTTGCATGGCACAAATTGGTGAACTCATTGTTAGCACTTGCTTTGAAATTATTTTAAGAAATAAGTAGGGTAATATCTGCATGAGTTTCTAAGAAAGATACCTCAAAAGGAAAGCAAAAGTCTTTATATAATTTTTACTTCAAAAGTAATAAACGTCCATTTTATAAAACATGTTCACTATAAATTGGTAAAAAGCTCTAATGCTTCAAAAACTGAAAACCAAGAACATTTTAACTAATTATCACAACACTCATGATACAACAAGAAATTACAACTGTTCGGATATATAAATAAGGTGTTTATTTCCTTTTTGTAAAATATTGCCTTACATAATATGAAATTAAACAAATATTGTGAAAAGCTGTGTGTAGTGTTTTGATTCTAAGATATTTTACAATGTCTTTACAATTGCATCAACGAATCGAGCACCGTGTTTACAAAACGAATAAACTTCGTAATTTATGAAACGAAGAAATTACCCATTTTAAGACATCGAGCTTTCCTTCGGAGCTCGATGTAATAAAGAGTCTGTAAAAGTGTATATCCAAGTAAGAAACCTAACTAATATGATTAACAGCCAATGAAAAAGTTAAGACGATCGATTTAAACAACAATTACGTTCTAATTCACTTCGTTCAAACGAACGTAAATTATTTACCGTTTATATTTACTTAAGAATAAACAGACTGACACAGTTGTATGGTAGGTGGGCTTGCAGACCCGACAAATAAGAGCATTTTATTGATACAATAAATGGAATTGAGATTAAGTAATCAATGACTAAATACTTGTCTATAAACCGAAGAAAACTAGTTTATATATATATATATATATATATATATATATATATATATATATATATATATATATATATATATATATATATATATATATATATATATATATATATATATATATATATATATATATATATATATATATATATATATATATATATATATATATATATATATATATATATATGTATGGTTTGATAAATTAGGGAACTATAACGTTTCATAAGCAAAGACTTCTAGAAACCTTTAGACGATTACTATGAGTTTCGAGTATATACATATCTTTGGAAATATCGCTTTTCCAGCGTCCATGGAGTTTTAATAGTCTCTCAGAAATTGAGCTATTTTCCGCTACCGCAGTGGTAATACCACCAGACCTAAGACTGTGTAGTCCGTAATCACTGGAATTATAACCTAGTGTGAATCTATAGCTGCTTTGAAAATTTCTCTACATCTAGAATATGATAATCTTTGCTTTCTCAAAACAAAACCTCGTTTAGTTTTAGAAATGCTACGAAACAATGGCAAAATACTTGATAAACTAAGTTGTGCTACTTTAATGTATCTTTCTAATAACATAACTGGACAATACTTTGAAGTTGTACGAGCAATATATAAGATATTACCTTTTCTATAAATGTCAGTTTTGCTTTTATTTATAAGAATCTTCAAACAGTCCTTTTCAAACGTAAGATCTACAAGTCTGATATTGCTTAACTCATTAAAGCGTAGAAATCCAGCAAATCCAAGGCAAACTAGTGTAGCTAGACGAAGATCCTTTAGATTGGCATCATCACCACCATACTTCTCGATTATTTCCTTTACTATTGTTGAGCTCATTGGGGTTTTCTTTTTGATTGGTGCCACTTTAGAACGTTTAGCAGCTTCGACGATATTATGACAAAATCCAGTATCCAAAGGATTTAGGCCAACTGTTGGACAAAATGAATGGAGCCATTTAAGGGCGGCGTGAATTCTGACAATACAACTGGATGATTTTCCTTTGTCTTTAAATAACTCCATCAAATACACAGCAACTACAGTACTAGAGAAGGGAATTACAAGCGGGATCTCCTTTAATGTACACCATCGATAGAACTTAGTAATCTCATTCAGGTAGCTACGCGCAGTAGAAATAGCTCTGGATCCCATCATGACGTCTAGTACTTCGTTGATATTGGGATTGGCTAATCATCGAGTTACAGGTTGAGTTGAGTTTGAGTTGAGTTTGAGTTAACATTGAGTTAGCTTTGAGTTAGCTTTGAGTTAGCTTTGAGTTAAGTAAAATATGAAATATCAACTTTAAATATCAATATAATTTTAATATATGCAATAAAACTGTAAAAAAAAAAGACCTATACACTTACATATTCAAAAACGAATAAAAAACTGCACTATTTCACGTAGTCAAATTATAACAACTTTACCTTATATGCTAGCAAATGTAGACAATTTCTTTCAATGTCACTTCTAGTTAGATTAATTCTTAGTACAATTTCACTTAATACTAGTAAGTTTGACTCTAAATAAATGTAAATAACTATATAAAAAAAATACAGACTGGCCGATTGTCTGGCCGCCATGTTTTTTTCAACACAGGGATCCCATTCATTTCCCGTGTGTTACAACACAGGAAGCCCATTTTTTTTTGGAAAAACGAAAACGAAAAATTGAAGATTTTTGTTTTTTGTCCTGAAAAGCGGGGATTGTTTTAATGTTCCGAAATTCTACATTACGATAAATAGGAAATTTCCAATCCTTTTTTGATGCGGCCAGGAGAGTCTACCTCAACGAGGAACTTTCACATGACACGTGTGGATCTACGCATGCTCGTTTTTTGTCAGCGGTTCATCTTGGACGTCCGTGTCTTGTATGTAAGTATTGCATGAATTCATTCTGCTTTAATGGTATTAAATTTAACCCTTAAATTTCGTATTTCGTCTGCAATTTCTATTTAAACATTACACAAAAAACAGACACAATATTCTCTGTAAATTAGCTCAGTTGTCCCTTGATGCCGGTGTATTCTATCTTATATGTTATTCTGAATAGCGATTAAAAGGGAAAGGAAGAAGTTATGAAACAAACTGTTATTCTGACGATAATATAGCCTGCAAAACAGGCGTTCTTTCGGGTTTTTGGGAAAAATTGGGTTTTGGCTTTCTAATATTTCTAAAGTCTAATGTTGCAATAAATAATAAATGCAAGGGTTATAACTAGACATAGACCCGGGTTTATATCTTGATATAACCCTTGAATTGGTATGAGGGGTTTATATCAGAGATACATCCCCATGAATAACAAAGAAAACCGTGTCAAGTGTGAAATAAGTAGCTATACATATCATGTGTTGACTAAACGTTTTGAAGTTGCAATTTAAAGCTTAACTTTAAAATACCCTGCCACTTTATGAATATAATTAAAATCTATTGAGTTTTGCATTGTTCTCAAAAGGTCTGACATGATTGCTTTTGTGGCAGATGTGGCCGGGTATGTTAACCAGTTGGTAGCATGTTATTGTCTTTGAGATTAAATTTTCTGTCCATCGTTTTAAAATTATTCATTTATTATAAAATAAATAATAAATTAAAACTGCAACAATAACATAACATGGCATTTATCTCATGATATATTTTATTCGCTTATTTATTATTTTTTATTATTCAAATTCAATTATATATGCACCTTTGACCAATAGCTTTATAAAAAGAGAAACATAATATTTTTCCTGTGTTGCATGTGGGAGCCCTGTGTTGAAGATCATGGCGAGTCTCGGCCAGTATGAATGTATATGTTGATGTTTTTTTTTTTAAATTTATATTGGAGTCAACCCAGCAAGTATTGTGTAAAATTGTGCTGAAAACGGATTTAACTAAATATACGATTGCAAGAAACTAACAAAATTTGCGTGGATATAAGGGAAAGCCGTTTTATTTCAACTATTCATGAAATGCTACTTATGAGTCTATCGCTGATGAGTCTATCGCAAGGAAGATAGTGACATGCAACACAACTTCCATACATTTGAAGATGGTGTAAGTTTAAGTTTATGGTGTAAGTTCTGACAATATATTTTTATAGATTTTTAATATATATATTTTGTTGAGGTTGACTCTCCTGGCCACATCAAAAATGTATTGGAAATTTCTTATTTATCTTAATGTAGAATTAAAACAATCCCCGCTTTTCAGGACAAAAAAACAAAAATCTTTAATTTTTCGTTTTCGTTTTTCCAAAAAAAATGGGCTTCCTGTGTTGTAACACACGGAAAATGAATGGGATCCCTGTGTTGAAAAAAACATGGCGCCCAGACTGCCGGCCAGTCTGTTTTTTTTTTATCAGTTATTACATTTATTTAGAGTCAAACTTACAAGTATTAAGTGAAAATGTGCTAAAAATAAATCTAACTAGAAGTGACATTGAAAGAAACTGTCTACATTTGCTAGCATATAAGGTAAAGTTGTTATAATTTGACTACGTGAAATAGTGCAGTTTTTTATTCGTTTTTGAATATGTAAGTGTATAGGTCTTTTTTTTACAGTTTTATTGCATATATTAAAATTATATTGATATTTAAAGTTGATATTTCATATTTTACTTAACTCAAAGCTAACTCAAAGCTAACTCAATGTTAACTCAAACTCAACTCAAACTCAACTCAACCTCTAACTCGATGATTATCCTATCTCAGTTAGTCAATCAATAAATCAATCAATCAGTTAGTCAGGGATTGGCTAATCATCGAGTTAGAGGTTGAGTTGAGTTTGAGTTGAGTTTGAGTTAACATTGAGTTAGCTTTGAGTTAACTTTGAGTTAACTAAAATATGAAATACCAACTTTAAATATCAATATAATTTTAATATATGCAATAAAACAGTAAAAAAAAAAAAATACCTATAAACTTACATATTCAAAAACGAATAAAAACTGCATTATTTCACGTAGTCAAATTATAACAAGTTTACCTTATATCCTAGCAAATGTAGACAGTTTCTTTCAATGTCACTTCTAGTTAGATTAATTCTTAGTACAATTTCACTTAATACTAGTAAGTTTGACTCTTGCGCATATGGACTGCAAAGAAGCATAAATCAAAATAATAGAAACAGAAGTTAGTAAAGCAATTTCAAACATTCGGCATAATCAATTAAAATTACGTTCGAGGAAACTTGTGAAAGAGGGCCCCCGCCCTAAACATACGCGGCCAGTGCCGACTTCAAAGACCAGTGCCGTTTGCGATGCATGGTTGCGTTATCATCTTACATCCGGCTCTAGGCTAGTGTCTCTAACAATTGTCGATATATTGATATTATCCAATCATTACACAGCCAGTGCTACTCAGTGCAATTGCTCTCAGTTTCGCTACTGCCCAGCCAGTGCTGTTGGCAATACATATAATTACGTAATCATTATATTGGCCAGTGCCATTTACAATCACAAAATTCCTAGATCATCATGAAGTCCGTGTTGATTTACTATCGTCACAAATCTCAGTATAAATTAACCTCACTCGAATAAAGGCCAGCGCCTAAACTGCTTCATTTACGAGCATGTACCCTCCCTGCGTGATAATAATTAGCTTGCGTTATACAACTTACCCAGTTAGTTAACCGAAAAATCACAACGAAACGCTATAACTAGACCACTGAAATGACCGGACCCAAGTAATGAGTTACGATTACGTCCGAGTTCAGGAGAGCCGATTTTCCTTCCGCACAAACGTAGTTTACAACGAAGCGCTTATATTTGTGATCGATCAGAGGCCAAAAAACTGCTGAAGGCCAAAGCGGTGTTACGAGTGTGCCAATTGCAGATTGTACATGCATGTAATGTAATGCTCTGGAGATAAGATTCACTGGTGGACAACAAGACAGTTCTCGCCGTCTAGGCATTGCACAAAAAAGTCAACTCCATGAGCCCCTGGGTTCCAGAATCTAGAATAGAACTTAGGCAGTTTAGCGTTATAATAGGTAGCGAAACAGTCAATGGTATGGGGTCCCCACTTGTTTTGAATCAATTCAAAAAATTCTTCTGAAATTTGCCAGTCATCTAGATCGATAATACGACTAATGGCGTCTCCATGCTCATTATCCGATCTTGGAATCCACTCTATCTCTAACTTTATATTCTTGAGAGCACAGTATTGAAATATTCGGATCGCGAGAGAATGTAAATCAAGTTTCATGCTGCCTATTTCAACAGTTTTTGCTGCTGCTTGATTGTCGGTAAACCATTTGATATGAGATCCATCCAGCATAGTGCCAAATGATTCTAGGGAAAAGTATATGGTTTCTAATTCTCTCCATGTCGAACTTTTCTCGCGTTCAGATTCCTCCCACAGTTTATGACATACGTAATTTTTATCTAGGGTAATCACTGCACCAGCTCCCGTATTACTAGCGTCTGAGTAAGCGAAACAATGTGGCTTTTTATCGAGAAAACAATTTCTAGCTTTAATCAGATTAATGTTGTTCTTCCAGAAACATATTTCTTTGAAACTATAACGATCAAGTTGCAAAACTGAGTCCCAGTGGTCGGCGCACAATGTAGAAAGTATACAATGTCTAGTCATAATACGAGTAATATTGCCTAGTGCTGGACTAGTAGAGATAATCTGTCCAGTAAATGAAGCTATTTCTCTTGCAGTTGCTACAAAATCACGCTGAATGAAACTTTCGATGGTGCTTAATATTTTATCAACTCTTTTCTCCGATATTTCAATGGTGCCTGAAAGACTGTTCCAAATGAGGCCTAGCCAGGTTATATTTTTACACGGTTTCCAAATTGACTTTTCTTCGTTAGTCACGAGACCTGCTAGTCTCATATCATGCCTGTTAGACTGAATTAACAAGCAAGCTCTATGGTAATCCTTATTGATAAACCAACCGTCGTCTAAGAACAATGCTAAGCAAATACCTTGGTACCTCCAATGTTTTACGATCGACTTGAGGACTTTCGTGAAGATGTGAGGAGCAGTGGATAAACCGAATGGTAATACAGTAAAGGCATAGAATTTTGCTCACCAGGAAAAACCTAAACATTTTTGATGGCTTTCTGCTATTTCAATTTGATGATAGCCGCTTTTCAAATCAAAAGACCACATGTAACCGTCTAATATGAAATAATTCATAGCGACCTTCCAGTCTTCATATTTTATATGTTGTTTCTTAAGTGATTTGTTGACATGCCTCAAGTCCAAAATTAAACGCTTTTTGTTTTTCGCTTGAACCGATACTGATAATGGATTAGTGACAAATGGAGATTTTTCTAGTTCAACAATTCGATTAGACTGCAAAAGATCCTCGATAGCTTCGTTAACGAATTCTTGATGCATATAAGACGATTTATTGTTCTTCAATTGGGCAGGTTCTGGTGGCAAATCACTAAAAGGTAGTTTGTAGCCGTTCTCTATGACGTCGAGAATAAATTTTGAAGTTCCAATATTTTTCCAGAATTCTATATTTCTCTTTAAATTTCCCTTCACATTAACTTCAGAGTGTTTTTCGGATTCAAATTCATATAATTCATCTGTCAAATGTACCTGTGTGATAGGGTCAAGTTCGCTTGATAGTTCCTTACTGATAGTTTTCCGTTGAGGCTGGTCTTGCGGTCGACTTATAGTTGTAGTTTGGCGAGCCGGAGTACGAGCTTGAGTGTGCGTTGGTTGACCAGCTGTTGGAACGGCAGTCTTTAGCCCAGTGTCCAAGGCGCTTACAGCGGTAACATCTGCTGTCCAACTTATATATTCTCTATGGCCTAAAATTAAAACAGCAGTATCAGGGAGACTAAAAACTATATTAATAGGGGTGGGTGGGTGGGTAATTAACCTGTTGAGTCACAGAATTGTCGGTATCCGCGAGCGCGAATGGGATCTGAATAATTTACTTCAGCTTAAGTACTCTCGCCCACTGCACGTGCCTTTGAGTACCAAACAAAAGAAACAAAAACAGTTTAATCTCCTTAAACATACCAATGGAAAATATATTTGATATCAAGTAAAAAGTAAGTGTTGTAGTTTGGAAGAAACAACAAAGCAAAGGAGAATTAATGGTAATAAAGAATACTAAATTCAAAAACTAAGCTATACATATACTAACAGCTATACATACACTAACCTTCAAAAATATAAAACAAAAATCTACGAGAAAATGCAATAATAGAAAACAAGGAGAGTAGTAAAGAAGAAATGAGAAAATTCTTTTTCGTTCAACGTACGTTTTTCAGTGATGGAAGGAACGTCGAAGCGAAAGTAAAAACGATAAAAAGACGTACAAAATTACAAGCTAAGCAATAACAAATCCACACAGATAAAAAGTGGGAATTTAAAAAAAGTAAAGTGAATAGAAAGAAAAATAAATTGTTGGAAAGACAAAAAAGACAAAAACGTACGGAGCAAAAGAGGCTTTTGAGATGAGCGCGCGCTGTAATATTTTTTTTTAATATTCTTTGTTCTAATAAAAATAGTTATAAATGTATTTGGCAAAACCACAGGCAGCCCAACTATTAATCTCTTTGAGGATTTTTAAGGTAGTATCGGATACTTGGATTTCTTACATGAATTTTTTTATAAATCCTGTCATTTATAGATCATTGTTAGGCAACTCAAAAAACGTGAAAAAATATAAGAATCACCGTATTGGTTAAAGAGTTATAAGATATAGTAAAAGAAGGTATACGTATTTGCAATAATTTGCGGTGATTTGCTCAAAAGTACCTATTCAAAGCAGTCACGAGAACTACTTAAAATATGGTTAGCTCTTTCATATTTTACCAAAATTTTCAAGATTAAAATAAATGTTGCCGTAAAATTGCCAGTTAAAACTTATGCAAATCAGGATATACAACACTAGTGTTGTATCAGATTTACAACACTCGTCATGGTCATGATTTGTTTTGAAAATGTCTCATTAATTATTCATGAATTTTTTAATGTCTGTTAACGTTGTTACAGATTAAGTAGGATTTGATAGGAAACACAGCATTATACATTGCTTGTATGAATGACAAGGTACTCGATGCTTATAAACATTTGTTATTTACGAGTAAACGAATGTGGTTCTTGGCCTGCTTTATTACTATATGACTGATATTCTAACTCTAATCATACATGTAAATCAATACCCTAAAACGTGTTTACAATCACGTGTTGTGACGTCACTGATAGACTGTCTAAATTGTACATAACACTCCCGAGGGTTATTACCTGAAGGTAATAAATCAATATGAAATAATCAATAAACGTTCGTTAAAATTGTCATCATGTTGACTTGATTTCATGATCAAATAATTACCTTATATTCTTCTTCTTCTCAGTGTTCAGTTCAATTACAATGTATTTTGTTATCTACTATGTTCAATGTCCATTCTAAATATTAATCACAATTTTATATATGAATCAGAGCTCTAAATGCGTAAAACAGTAACAATCGATAAAATGTTCCTTTTGCGTTGTTGAAGTAAAACTTAGTTCAAAGTTCACTGAGCACAATGTACTTCTAGTGGTACAAGATGTTGTACAGGTCTTCTTAACAGCGTTGTTTCCTTGTTTTTTCTTCTCCTAATACCTTGGTGGTTGCTGCCCTGACTTTGTCATCTTTGCCTTTTAGAAGTTGTTCAATCTTTACTACCTTCCACCAGGCTCGGGCTGGAGTGTCTTCCTTTAATAACACTATATCTCCTTCTGCTATGGCGAAAGACTTGTCTGTGCCTTTCTTGCTGCTGACTTCTAACAGGCTTGTAAGGTATTCTTTTTTCCATCGTTGAACTACTCCCTCTAGGAGACGATAATGATACTTAGCCCTCCTTGTTAAGCTCTGGTATGTACTGATGATTTCGCTTTGTCTTTGCGATGGCGTTCGACCAATCTGCCGTCCATAGATAAGATCAGATGGTGTCAGTGGCTGTGTAATTCCATTCTTATCGTCGTAAATGTAAGTCAATGGACGGTTGTTGATGGTTGTTTCTACTTCTACTAACAATGTTCTCAATTCTTCAAAGTTGAGGGAAGATCTTCCAATGCACTTCTTCAGGCATCGTTTAGTGCTCCGCACCACAGGGAGCCCAAGCTCATCACTTTTACATTAAATGTATGGAGTCGAGAGATATCCTTTCGCTGTGCCTCAAATATACAATAATACAAACTTTTTTTTACATAGATAGTTGTGTATAATTGTTTTCTAGTCTGTGACCGAGTTTTAGCTCAATTAGAGCGATTTTGACGAAAATACCTCAGAAAGACAAAGAAGAAGACAAGGGTGGAAACAAATCGAGCCGAGCCGAGCCGATCGATCTTACTTCTCACCTAAATTCGAGTGCTAAATGAAACTCTACACTAATTCGAACCACATAATGAGAAAGACTGATAAATGTCCTAAATATATATGTAGGTTGAGTCAAAATCGGTTATGGTTAGCCGGAGTAAGGATTCGACAAACACGAAAAGTTTGAACGAAAACCACCGAAAACATCCGTTCGACTAGTACCTTGGACACCAAACAGCTCCCGGGTCCCCTAAGTCAAGTTTTTGACATGTTCAAAAAAAATTCATCAACTTCATCTTCAATATGAAGTAGTCCTTTGCTTCTGTACTACCTAGGAGCAACAGAAGACAGAGAGTACACAAGTAAAGGACTACTTCATATTGAAGATGAAGCTGATGAATTTTTTTTGAACATGTCATAAACTTCTTGGAAGAATAAAGACTACCAAAGAAGAAAATAAACTTCAAGGAGACAAAAATGAAGAAATGTATCTCAAGAAAAGGAAAAGACTGAAAGGCCAAGAACACTTGTCTGTAGATAAGACTTCGTAGAAGAATAAAGACTACAGAAACGTAAAAGAATTGAAAATGAAGCGACTTTATTCGTTATGAAAACTATCTTCAAAATGCTTCCTTCAGTACAGTTTATTTATGGATTTTCAAGCTTGGCAGTTAATTAACTATGATCCATGCTTAATTCATCAAAACTGATTCAAGTACATACATGTATTCGTCAAAATATTATCGATGTCATCCAGAAGAAGAAAACCTCAGGAAAATAATCACCGATAAAGTAAGTTCAACGAATTATTTTTTCAAGTCAGTCTTTTGAGAGGAGATTTATTTAGAGATTTATTTATGCAATTTTCACATCCTCATAAACGGAAAACATTAAAAATGAAATATAATTCAAAATTGGTTGAATAACTCTTGTTTATTTAGACTCCCCTTTAGTTGTTTTTTACAAACAAAATGATGTTTTACACAAACTTATTCATTATAAAATACCTTGTTTTAACTTCCTTGTCTTTTCAAATCGATCTTGCGTTGGTAGAACTGATTCTTGAGGCTCTTAATTCCATTTCAGGTTGTTTTTTGTTAGTTTGAATTTTAAAATTTGCCGTGATATCTTTTTAGTAAATCTTACTATGAAAACTATATTTTATAAAGAAAATGCTATAGAATTTCTTTTTTTACTTTTAATATATAGTTACCACACTATTAAGTTCTAGTTGAAGTGAATCTTTTGTCCATTTGAAGCTCAAAAGCTTGATTTTTCTCAGTGTTTTGCCTTGTGTTTAAAGCGAATTTGAAGGTTCATTGGCGTTTGCAAACGCGCCAGCTAGAAATTTTGTCACGCGGTGACGTGACACAATGTCACGTGTGTCACGAATGTTCGCGCGTTTTTACCTAAAAATTCATATCTTTCAAAAACGCGTGGATACCCCTAATTTGACTTCGCTAGAAATGTGAAAGTGATATCGAAGTTTTTTTCTAAGTTGATATTTTAAAAATAAAAATGGTTTTGGTTTGACATTTAGTCAATAATACGGTACACAAAATTTTTTTCCGTGATTTTGGCCAAAAAGCTATTATAAAACATAGCTGTCTGCGTGATAAATAACATTTGTGACTTAAGGTCGAAAATATATATATCTCTTAGATTATTATTTCACGTTTATTTCTTGAGTAACTCTTAACAGTATGAAATAGTATTTCTTTAAAATTCGCAAAAAAACACCTACGTCATCAGGTATTTAACAATAATTTTCTCGCTTCGATGCGAGGTGACCCCCCAATATTTTTTCCCTTTTAGATAGTCCATTGGGTGTTTGAAATAACTGGTATTGTTTCAATGAAATAAAAATGGTTCCTATTTTAAAAACATAAATGGTTTAGGTTGGATTTGTTTATTTAGTCAATAATTCATCATGCACATATATAAAATATCTTTTTCATAATTTGAGCATAAAATTATTGAAAAATATAGTACTTTGTATGCGTGATAAATAGGGTTTTTGAATTTTTATCGAAAATATATATATCGCAGATTATTATTTGCTCAGAAAGTAAATAATTCCGTTCCACCTATATCTATGATTTTGTAGTTGTCTTTTGCGGTTACGTAACTAAAATAATTACAGTTCAGATTGGGCATGGCCAATGCACAAAAACTATTTACATGCACATATTGATGTTGTAGGAACAATTTAAACTGGAGCTCCGCTATTAGGTATTACCTAATTTGCATATTATCTGTGAGATTCTCTAGTCTTCTGGTTGATGAGCGCTTGGTACTCGTCGTCAAATGAACTTCTCTGTATGCTTCTAGTCCATACCTTGTCTGCTAACTGTAGATCGTCTGCTGATAGGCTCTTTTGTTTGTCTTTACGCCGCAGTAGATTGATGAACTTGAAGACGAGGGCTGTTACTCTCAGGAGCTTTCTTCTAGAGCTGAAACGGTTAAAGTCAAGTATCTCTTGTATCTTGACTGTGTCTTGTTGTTGTACTTGAGTTATCAGTGCATGAGTAACGACTGGAATGTGTTTCACTATTTCTTCCTCAGATTTGTCGTCGTGTACCGTTGGCATGTCAGGCCACTCCTCCTTTTCTCCTTTGAGGAAACTTGGCCCATTCCATCACAATGTGCTATCCTTTAATTCCCTTCCGGAACAAGAACGAGAAGGAATGTCAGCTGGGTTTTGAGTTCCCGGACAGAACCTCCAATTTTCTTTGTTGGTAGACTTACGTATCTCACTGACGCGATGCTGGACGTATTGCTTCCAAGGTTTGTTGTTCTTGATCCAGCATAGTGTAGTGTACGAATCTGTCCAGTAGTACTCTGCTGTAACTTCTTCTGATACTCCTGCTTCTCTCACCGAGACGATTAACTTCGACAGTAGGTGAGCACCTAAAAGCTCTAAACGTGGAATTGTTTGTTTCTTTTTTGGTGCTACTCTTGTCTTAGATGTCACTAGTTGTACATCAATCTCTCCGTCTTCGTAGTAGATAAGTACATAGACGACAGCTGCGTAAGCTTTCTCTGACGCGTCGCTGAAACCATGGATTTCTTTATGGGCGATTTCTTTCCTTGCACGAAGTAGCAGCGTGGTACCTTTATCTCTGCTAGTGTGTTGATTTCATCGACGAATTTATGCCATTGACTCAACAACTCTCCTTCTAGAGGCTCATCCCACTCTACTTTTCCTTGCTTACATATATCCTGAAAGGATAATTTTAATTTCACTATGAACGGGCTGATAAGTCCTAACGGATCGAACATCTTTGCTGAGATGCGGAGTAGGGACCTTTTTGTCGCTGGCAAGGTTGTAACGTAGGATATGAGTCCCGAGAAGTCGAAACGGAACAGGTCATTCTCAACGTCCCACCTCAGTCCAAGTATCTTTGTTTCAGCGATGTCGTCTGGTTCTTTGTCTACTAGGCTTTCTTTCTCTGTAGTCTTGCCGGTCTTTTGCTCTGACTCACTGTAAGATTTTATCCTTTGGCGAAGTTCTGTTGAACTTTTGTTCCACTTTCGCAGATTGAAACCGCCTTCTTTCATGATCTGCTTTGACTTGACGTAGATGTCAAAGGCTGAATCGACGTCGTTGGAACCTGCAGTGAAATCATCTACATACAATGATTGTGACAATAGGTTGGCGGTTATTGGTTCTGTAACCATGTAATTCTCCAAGTGGTGTTGAATGGTGCTGTTCAAAATGGCGGGACTGGATGTCAATCCGAACACGAGCCGGCAGAAGCGATATTGCACAATTCTCGATGAATCACTCATCACATCTTCATACCAGAGGAATCTTAAAAGATCTCTGTCCGTCTCACTTACGCTAATTTGATGGAAGGCCTTTTCTATATCGCCTGTCAGCGGAACGGAATAGCTTCTGAATTTCGCCAGAATGTTAAACACATGTGGTGTCAAGTGCGGACCTTTGTCTAGCAGATCGTTAAATGAACTCTCGTCGTTATTTTCTCTCGCTGAGCCGTCGAATACGATGCGTAATTTAGTGGTCGTTCTATCCTTCCTAATGACGCCGTGATGCGGTAGATAGTGCACCTTTCCATCAATTACTTCACTGTCATCGTCGATTTTTTCAATTATACCAGAGTCTAATTGTTCTTTAATAACGTTGTCGTAGGCAATGGCTAATTCCTTATCCTTCTTTAGGCGTTTTCCTAACGATCATAATCGATTTAGACTTAGTTGATAATGACTAGGTACAGGTACATCGGTTGAATTCACTAACGGTAATTGAATCTCATAACGCTCCCCGTCAAATATAATCCTGTCGGTAAACTCCTCTTGATCAGCTTGTGACTTGTTTTCTTGTATGTCGATACTTTCTGTGTTAAAGATAGCTTCAAGTGTTTCCGATAATTTGTCGTTACTTGATTCGCCAATTTCAGACTCGATGACAAGATTAGTATTGGTCAAACTTTCATTTGGTTGATCCTTCGACTGTCCGACAACACCTGATATTATCCAGCCGAGTGTACTCTCAACAGCTACTGGTCCACTGTTACCCTTGACAACGTTCCCGGTCATGAATTCCAATAGTAATCCGATCCTATCAATACGTCGATAGTGTCATTGTTCTCAATGTCAACATTATCCGCTAACTCTAAAAATCGTAAGTGGTCATAGCGTTGAACGTCAACCTTGGATGATACATTTGAGCAAATGACTCAATACTCAATTCTACAAGATCACACTTCCGTTTCGTATATCCCTTATCTCCGAAGGTATTTAGGTTTAGTGTTTCTGATCTCACAGTAGGAGCCTTCAACTTCTTTCTTAAACCTTCAGTAACGTATGACCTTTGACTCCCGCTGTCAAACAAAATTCTAGCTTGTACACACTGACGTTCTCTAGGTGAATTTACAACTGCTTTCGCTGTTTGAAGTACAACACACAGTTTTGAATTAGCAACGTTTGTAGTTGTGTTTGTTGATATGTCATCGTTGTTTGCTTTAACATTCTTTTGCGTATCTTGATTACAAATGGCATGGTGGTGTTTTTTGGAACATACACGGCAACTACGAGATCTACGGCAATTGGACATACGATGACCTGACTTTAGACATAGAAAACAACGATTCTCCTCTCGCAATATTTTCATTCGGCAGCTAACATCTTTAACGTTATCGCATTCTGCGGAATAATGCTCTCATTTACAAAATGCACAAACTTGAGGTAATTGAACGTGTTTGTTCCTGACAAATAACGCTGAAGCGCTTGGTTGGAACGCTTTCCTTAGATTGGGTTGTTGATTCTTACATTCCTCCTTAATCCTTAACGATTCACTCATTCCTCTGGCTTCTACTTCTTTGCGTATCACTTCTAAAACTTTGTTTATGTCCCAGATTTCTCTTGCCGTCACTCGAGCTACTTGCAACGCAATCTCGCGCGGTATTCGGGACATAATGATAGGAATGAGCAAACTACCATACTTATCGGAATCGACCCCCAAGGAATTCAGACCCCTCACATGGACATTTATCTTGTCGTAAACATATTTTAGTTGAGAAACTTTCTCGTTGCATGAAGGTAGTTTTAAGAGTTCGTCCATATGCGCGCTGACTAGTTGTTGCTTGTTTCCATATCGTTGTTTTAAAATGTCTACCGCGGGTTGATAGTTCAATTCTGTTACTTGTAATCCTTCAATCGCACGCAAAACCTCCCCTTCAATACATGATTTTAGATAGCTAAGCTTGTCTACGGTGGATGACGAGGCATTGTTATGGATAGAACTTTCAAATATATCCCAGAACGGGGCAAAACTCGTCACTTCTCCCTTGAACTTAGGCAGGGTTAATTTAGGTAATCTAACCTTGGGTGGCGTGGCTTGATCATTTACAACGTTGATCCCCCCACTATTTATAGTAGAATTGGAAGAATTTATCTCGTTTGACGTTTCATCGGTGATTTCAACTTGATTAGGTACGCTTACCGATGACGATGAATCTTCTGGTCCTTGAATTTGTTTCACGTTGTCCTGTTTCACGCTTGAGGTATTAGCCAACACGAAACCATCGATTCTACTTATCACTTCGCTCAGCTGCTGTTCTAGATCACTAGAATCCAGTACCTCTTTTTCAACGTCTTCTATTTCGACATGTTCTACAATACGCTCGTCCAGCTTCACTATGATGTTAATACGTTTCGATAAGACCTCTCTTAGTTTTTGATCTTGGGTACTCCCTGTGCATCCCCACTCTCTACGATTGCTTGGACTTCGTTCACGATCTTTGTGGAAAATCCACGGTGTCCGGCTCGCTGAGCCTTTAACCTTCTCACGTCAATATCGGCCATCAGCTTCAAACAAGCCCCACGTTGGGCGCCATGTTCTTTACGAGTAAACGAATGTGGTTCTTGGCCTGTTTTATTACTATATGACTGATATTCTAACTCTAATCATACATGTAAATCAATACCCTAAAACGTGTTTACAATCACGTGTTGTGACGTCACTGATAGACTGTCTAAATTGTACATAACAACATTCAAGCTATATATCATTCCCTCCTACCTTCCCTGGATCTGTCTTTTCGCCCTCCCTCTCTAGGTCTTTGATCCCTTTCTCTGATCTATCCCCTCTCCCCTTACTCTTTCTCTTTCACTACTGATCTCCTGCCCCTCTACCCCTTCCCTGAAAAGTAATGTAAAACTGCATTTACCAACCCTTACATCCAAAAATTAATGTCATATTTCCCTGTCTTAACCTATACTCATCCAATGCCTATATTATCTCCTTCCAATCAACAATGGAGTTCGATTACCCATGTATCCACAAACAATGAGCAGTTTCCAAATACCTCTCTCACCTATTTGTCATAAAAATATGATTGGTTGTCTAAGGGGTAGACCATTAGAAGTTGGGGGAGGGGGGGTGGCAATATTTTTGTGTAGGTTATTTTTTTTTGCCGCACGAGTTGTGCAAGATTTTTTTTTCGACCAAAGAGGTCTTTGCACGTTTTTTTTTTTTTACAGAACTTTGTTCTCTGAAATTCAAAGCAAAAACAACTGTTTGTGTTTTGGTTAAACTTTTGAAAAGTCCGTTTTTCCGTTTTATTTATTAGTCCGGTGCAACGCGCAGGTACTTCGCGACTACGCTCAGTTAACTTTCGGGCGATTTGTTCACTTTTTGTCGGGAAAACGGAAAACACACCGAGGTCGACTTGGGGCAAGTCTATGTCTTGGTATATTTTGTATACTGATACAAAGAGCGTAAGTAATTTTCGTGTTTTTGATGTCTCAAAGTCTCGGATTTCCGTGAAGTTTCGGATTTTCGTGTTTTTGATGCCTCAAAGTCTCGAATTTTTCGTGTTTTTGATGCCTCAAAGTCTCGAATTTTTCAGTGTTTTTGATGTCTCAAAGTCTCGAATTTTCGTGTTTTTGATGTCTCGGAGTCTATATTTCAAGAATCTCAGGCTCGGATTTTAAAATTTTAGCATTCGCTACCCCTCAAGGTTCTGCACGTTTTTTTTTGTTTAACTTTGCTTTGTGTAGGATTTTTTTTTTGGGCACATTGGCCTTTTTTATTTACGTTTTTTATTTTGGGAATTGCCACCCCCCCTCCCCCAACTTCTAATGGTCCACCCCTAAACGTTGAATATACAATCTTTGTCAAAAGTAGTTCGCACGATTCAGGAAAAGCCCGAGTCTAAACATGCAAACGGTTCTTTTTTTTCCGTCGTAGTCGTTGTCTTGGTCTTCAAATTAGAGGGTCAAGTCCCAGGCATTCCTAGGAAATGACATCATGTTGGTGTGAAATCATAGCCCAATGATAGATCAACCACATAAGCACCAAACAATGACTCCCTCCTCAACACATTCTGGGTGTAAAGTTTCAGCAGTGCTATATATTAAAAACCCTACTCTATTCTGGAGATACATACGTTGTTGTTACTATCCCATACATTTTTTTATCCAGTACGTGATTTAATTAAAAACTTTTGATTTTTGTTTTGTTTTGTTATTTTAGATAAAAATCAAAGATTTCCTATTGTGTCGTAATGCAGATAAAACTTTAAATAACTCGGGTGAATAAAATCATCGAAAATGACGATGGGGATAGCCATTGTAGTGGTAATTGGTATATGGTAGTTGTGATAATGGTATAATTTTGATGGTTATGGCGATAGTGGTTGTGATGGTAATAGTTATGTTAACGATTGTGGTGGTAACGTTGATATTGGTAATTTTTATAGTAATTGATATGGTAATGGTAATTATGATTATGGTAATTTTGATGGTGATGGTGATGATGGTGATGGTAATAGTGATGTTAACGATGGTGGTGGTAACTGGATGATATTGGTGATTTTTTTATAGTAATTGTTATATGTAATGGTAATTATGATTATGGTAATTTTGATGGTTATGGTGATGGCGGTGATTGTGATTGTGATGGTTATAGTGATGTTAACAATGGTGGTGGTCACGTTAATATTTTGGTAATTATATATGGTTCTAATAATCTGGCAAACTTTTGCTTTGAATTCCTCCAAGAATGTTTAATGGTTTAAGGAGCCAAAATCAAGCACTTGAAAAAGTGTTTCCTCCTCTATCCAAACATTTTGAAGTTGGTTAAAAAACTCGGCTGCGCCTCGTTTTTACACCTAACTTAATTATATTTTTTCTTTATTCCTAGATGGAGAAGCTCCAGCATTATAACAATAGTTACCATGGCAGCAACAACCGGCCAGTCAGATCAATAGCATTTACATTTTTACGTAGGATAGTTTCGTAGAGCTATCCACGAAAGTGTCTATCCAAGTAGACCACTACAACTTCGTTTGCGTCAATTCTTTTATTTTCCCTTTGTCACTGGTACATTTGCGTCTCTTACAATTCGCACTCCAACAGTTTAGCTGCCTATGCATCGGTTTTCAACCTATATTTATATCAAAACTCTAACAGGAACAACATACCTAAGTTTACAGTCATTTCTCTTGCGTACGAGAAGTCTATTCACTATTCATTATGTATCCTGTTTTTACATGCTTGTTGTGTGACTAATAGTTATATACTCTTTCGATATACGTGCTGATCCCTTAGATTGTTATCTCTAATCTTGCATGTTATTGAATGTCCCATAAGGCAATGGCCGATTCGAGGACAAAATCTCAGGAATCTCAGGAATCTCAGGAATTTCAGGAATGTTGATAATTTAACCTTTACTTTATTGTCACACAATATTTAGTAACACAATATTAAAGAAATACCTATCAGTCAAATTCTGGGAAATACCTGTCAATCAAATTCTGGGAATTAATATTATGATTATATTTTTGTAACTATAATGTTTTTATAAAAGTGGTGCGTTTATTCTGTGGTATCATGCGAAGTGTCTTTATTCTTTAAAATCAAATTTTCACCATAGGGGGTTTAAAGAGATATTTATATAGTATATTATATAAAATATTATGTCTTCGAAAAATATATATAAGAGTAACATACGTTATAATAATATGTCAAATATTATTATGGATGATCAACCGATCCCAGAAATTAATGTACCAATTTTAAAGCCTGTGAAAGCAATAAAAACGGTAAATAAAATACAAAATACAATTGATGCTGTTCAGCAACAATTAAATAAATTCGCAGATTGGATTCTGTCGTATATTCCACCAAAGATCAAAGGGCCTATCAATGAACGTGTTGAGGCTTTGAAGAATAAGGTCAACAATATTTACAATAACCTTAGAACGGATGTCAAGGTTAATAAAACAACAAAACCTCACAAAGCAAACACTAATATAGAAATGAAGGAGTCTGCGTTGAAAGGATTTGTTACATCATATAGAATAAAAGGAACTGATATGACAGATCCAAAAACGTTTCTAGCGAATAATAAACAGAATGTAATAAACATGTTAAAACAACAAGAAAAACCAATCAAGATGAAGCTTTTATTAGAGATTGTATTTTACAAGATGAATTAGAAAGAGAAGGTGTATACATACGGTTATTTTCACAGTAAAATAGAAATTATCACAGAAGCAACTAATATAGAAGAGGTTTACAATAGACTAACCGAGAATATTTTAGAAAAGGTAGACAACTTTCAAAATAAAGGTTCAGGATGGATATTCAACAATATAGTAAATTTGGATATTCATGTTGATAAATACAATCCTATAGCAGCAAAATCGTATATTCCATTACCTGAAGAACTAAAACGAAAAGAAGCTATTGTTAACATCAAAAATGATGATAATCACTGTTTCAAATGGGCAGTCACATCATGCGTATTTCCTATTAAAGTACATCCTGAAAGAATATCAAAAACTATGAAAGCAAACAGTGAAAAACTAAACTGGGATGGACTTGAGTTTCCAGTACAGGTTGATAAGATTGGAATCTTTGAAAAGAATAATCCTAAATATGCGATTAATGTTTATTCTTATGATAAGGAGGTTAAACCAATTAGAATTAGTGAAAACAATAATCGTGAAAAAACGATTAACATTCTTCTGATATCAGATGATAAAACAAATCATTACTGCTGGATCAAAAGTATGTCTCGATTAATTAATTCACAAACCAATAAAAACGGACATAGTAGATTCTATTGCGAACGTTGCTTATTATCATTTAAAACACAGCAATCATTAGACAAGCATTCAGATTATTGTAAGAATCATGAGGCTGTGAAAATCAAATTACCAGCAAAAGGTACAATGCTAGCTTTCAAAAATTACAACAATAGTATGCGAGTGCCATTTATAATATACGCAGATTTCGAATCATTAACAGAAACCATATCATCATGCCAACCAGATAGTGATAAATCGTACACAGAGCAATATCAGAAACATACACCAAGTGGATATTGTTATATGATAAAATCCTATGATGATAATCTTTTTCAACCAGAAATTCACACATATACGAAGAAGTCATCTGATGTGGATATTTCACAAAAATTCGTTGAATCGATAGAAAAATCAGTAAGAAACCTGTATCAAACGTTTAAATATAACAAAAAGGTTAAGATGACAATCCTTGATAATGAAAATTATAAAAACGCAACACACTGCCATATATGTGAGAAAGAATTAAATAGTGATAAGGTTTTGGATCATGATCATCTTTCTGGTAGATATCGTGGAGCAGCACACAATGATTGTAATCTAAATTATAAAATTCCTAAACATATTCCAGTTGTATTTCATAATCTCGCTGGATATGATGCTCATCTGTTTATTAAAAATCTCGGAGTGACAGAGGGTAAGGTTGATTGTATTCCTAATAATGAAGAGAAATACATTTCATTCAAAAAAGAGATAGTTGTGGATACATTCACCAACAAGGATGGAAAAAATTGTAGTGTAAAACGTGAGATTAGATTTATTGATAGTTTCAAATTTATGAGTGCAAGCTTAGATTCATTAGTAAGTAATCTTACAAAAGAACAATTGAGAAATATGTCTATGTTCTACAAGGGTACGAAGCTAGATTTGTTATTGAGAAAAGGAGTATATCCATATGATTATGTTAATTCGTTAGCCAGATTAAAAGAAACTTCCTTACCACCGATAGAAGCATTTTATTCTAAGCTAAATGATACAAATATTTCAGAAGATAATTATAAACACGCACAAGAAGTATGGAAAACATTCAATATCAAAACAATGAGAGAATACCACAATCTATATCTCAAGAGTGATGTTATTCTGCTTGCAGATGTGTTTGAGACATTCCGAGATGTATGTATTATGAACTATAAGCTAGATCCAGCATGGTATTATACAGCTCCGGGATTATCATGGGATGGAATGTTGAGAATGACAAAGATTGATCTAGAGTTGTTGAGCGATCCAGATATGATCCTTATGATAGAGCAAGGTATTAGGGGAGGAATATCAATGATAAGCAAGCGTTATGCTAAAGCGAATAATAAATATATGAATAATTATAACCCCAACAAAAAATCAAAATTCATAAAATACCTTGACGCTAACAACCTTTATGGTTGGGCAATGTCTGAACCACTACCTACACACGGATTCAAATGGATGAACAAAACAGAATTAGCGAGGTGGAAAAAAATTCCTTGTATTTTAGAAGTTGATCTAGAATATCCAATCGAATTACATGACCTGCATAATGACTATCCTTTAGCACCTCAGAGACTAATAGTGGACAAGGTTGAGAAACGGATACCAAATCTAGGTGATAAGACGAATTATGTGATTCATCATGAGACCTTGAAACTATATTTGAGTCTTGGAATGAAGGTTACTAAAATCCATAGAGGTATCTTATTCAAGGAATCGAATTGGTTGGCACAATATATTAGTCTTAACACAGAACTAAGAACTAAAGCCAAAAATGATTTCGAGAAGGATTTCTTCAAACTGATGAATAATTCTGTCTTCGGGAAAACAATGGAAAATATTCGTAATAGACAGGATATTAGACTAGCAACAAATGAATCACAAGCAGCAAAATTAATAAATAAGCCAAACTATAAGAAAAGAACAATATTCTCAGAAAATCTAACAGCTATCCATATGGGTACGACAGAGCTGGTTTTCAATAAACCAATCTATCTAGGAATGTCAATCTTAGATCTATCAAAAGCGCTTATGTATGACTTCCATTATAATTACATCAAACCAAAATATGAAAACAGAGCACAACTACTATTCACAGACACTGACTCGTTAATGTATGAGATTGAAACAGATGATTTTTATAAAGACATTGAGAAAGATATCAAATCAAAATTCGACACCAGCAATTATCCAGATAATCATAAAGGAATCAAACAGAGGGTTAACAAAAAGGTTATAGGCATGATGAAAGACGAGACCGCAGGAGAAGAAATAGACGAATTCGTAGGTCTGCGATCTAAGCTATACGCATATAAGATAGATGAAAAAGTAGGGAAACGTTGCAAGGGAGTAAAAAAATCAGTAGTAGACAAAACCATTTCATTTGATGATTATAAGAATTGTTTATTCACAGGAACAAAAGCTATGAGGAAAATGAATGTCATTCGATCTCATAAACATGAAATATATACAGAAACAGTAAACAAAATTGCATTATCCAGAGATGATGACAAAAGAAATATTCAAGCAGACAATATACACACACTAGCTATCGGTTATAAAACTATTAATGAAAAAGTAATAAGTTCAAAAGATGAAAACAAAAAATTGTAAACAAAAATTTATTTCAAAACACTATCAGGTGGTAACTGTGTATCTTCTGGAACAGATTGTAATTCCTCCCTAACAAAAGAACGTTTAGGAGCTCCTTCAGAAAGGAAATATAATACAGGTTGATCAGATGATACTATAGATCGAGATATATCATACATCTCCAACGACCAAATTGGATCAGTAGCACGATGTTTATCACCACCTTCCTCTTCACCAGGAGCGTATAAATATCTAACTTTCACACCGGTTGGTAATCTTTTTTCTTTCATACCAACAGGCCTCTTATATTTGAAATCTTTATGCGGAAGTTCTTTCATTTTTATCGATTCTGCAGGCTTTTTTCCAGTAATTCTTTTCACTTCACTATTAATAGATTTTACCACACCAGGTAGTCTATTAACCCATTCACGAGATCTTTCATCTTCCATAAGCATTTCTTGAGCCTACTGATGACTAAAAAGCTTTTCAGCAATAGTTCTATTAGCACGCTCTACCAAAGATTGAGCTTTATGATTTCCAGCTTCTCCTCGTTGAATTTTTATATTTTTATTTTTTAATACTTTTGTTAATTCACCCATAAATTCTGTACCTGGATCAACCATCATTGTTTTCGGCCAATTCAATCGACGGGAATAGATCCTTGTGAATGATTTAGCAACTTCTGTTGAGTACTTAGACGTCAAAGGCTCAGCATCAATATATCTAGAAGCTATATCAACAAACACCAAAGCATATTTGTAGGTTTTTCTTTTCACAATATCATGTGGTAAGAATAATAGATCTGCTTGATGAATCTCGTTTGGAGTGAAAATATCCCAATGAGGTTTAGGAATATATTCGGGTTTTGATAGATATATCTGCCATAATGCTTGTTTTTCAAGCCATTTTTTTACAACATCTTCTTTGATATCTGTTGCATTTGATAGTTTGGAAACAGCAGAATAGCCTTTCCAATAACCTTGTGGGCTGTAATAATGGTTTGATAATGTTTTGTTCATAATAGGTATAAATATATATTCTTTTATAAGATTATAATGACACAATCAATTTCAGATAAGTTAGATGTAAATCGCGTTTACAAACAACCTTTTGGATTAAAAGCTGAGAAAACAATTAATCGGGTAACGTTTAATCCAAGCCAAGCGAATCCTGGTGAAACATTGTACGTTCATATACCAAAGCTATCGGATAATGTTGTAATAGTTCCAGGTAGTGTAGGTCTTATTTTTAAACTAAACAAAGGCGCTGGAGCTCATGTTAACAATACAGTTGCAAATAATCTAGGACGAGCTCTTATATCGAGGATGAGGGTTTTATATGGAGGTGAGACTTTACAAGATACACAGCGTATTGATCTATATAACACATATTCTGATATGTTTTTATTGAAAAGCGAGCGTGAAAATATGTTAAGAGAAGGTGTATCATCGTCTAATATGCGAAAATTACGAACAGCTGCTGGTGATAAGGTAACGACAGATGCAGCTGAAGTAGCATTAGCAGCAGTTTATAGTGATAAATATAGAATACCTATTAATCATCCAATTCTTGATTCACATGGTGTGTTTTACCCAAAATCGCTAAGAAATACCCTATCCTTTGAAATTACGCTCCCTGGAAGTTCGGAGATTGCTGTTACCAGTGATTCATCAAAATCATACACGTATAGTCTATCAAATATTGAGCTTGAATATGAGTGTATTGTTAGTGATTTTCTAGCACGTGAAGCTCAAGCAGCTTATCAAGTTGGTAGAGGTTTCTATTATGAAAATATTCAAAAGGCATGTTACAAACTGATTTTTGGAATTCTATCAGAGGAAGATTTGGTGAAACTGATAATGTATCCCAAAAAGATTTCTATTCTAATAAATTTGCTCTATGGATTGATTTGAGAACGTATCCTACTAATGATATTCATGGTAATGGTCTGCTTTTAAATTCCACAAAGGATGGTGTTAAACTAGAAATGAAGAGAACAGCATCAGGTGCTGGCAATATAACATGTTACATGTACGTTGTTGCTGATGCACTTATGGAACTTGAAAATAGTGATTTAAAATCAATTATGTATTAAACATTTGTTAATTAAATATTACTATTACATGGACGAGTTAAAAGATAAAACACCGTTTCACTGTATCATAACAGGACCAACCAAACTGTGGAAAAACTAAATATTTGGTTGATTTATTAAGAAGTTCATATCAGTATGTGTTTGAATATTTAATTTTAATATGCCCAACGTATTCAAGAAACTCAACTTACAAAGGCTTTGCGTTCAACGATCCAAGATTTATTGTTTTATCACCTGATGCTGATAGTGTTGATGTGATTAACGAATTATTATCATGTTGTAAGGAATTGTTTTCAGGTCAGAACACATTAATAATTCTAGATGACTGTGCTTTTTCAAAGGAATTAAAACAACGGTCTAATAAGTTTATAAATTTAGCATTTTCAGGCAGGCATGATAAAATATCAGTATGGGTATTAACACAACAGTTAACAGCAGTAGCAAAACCGTTTCGTGATAATGTTAGTTGTATAGTTTCGTTTTATAACCCAAATAAAATATCCAATCAGATTCTTTTTGATGAGTATGGTGGAGATTTAGGTTTAGAAAATAAAAAGCATTTTTTAGAAATACTAAAATCGGAAAAATATTCTAGAGTCTGCTTTTGTTTACGACATCCATATAGATCATATGTGGAAATCCCAGGAATGGTATAAATAAATAAATATATATATTAGTATATGACATCAATTCTTGATCAATATATGGATGATAATAACAAAATAGAAACTATAAAAGAGGAAAATGATGAGATAATAGAAAAGAAACCAAAAAAGAAGCAGGCTGTTAAGAAAACCGATAATTCAGAAATTGAAGAAAAAAGAGAACAATTATCTATTCTTGCTGTTCTTGGAACTATTAAAACATATACTGGGGTAAATATGAACTTGGGAGATGTTAAGAAGTTACTACCAAAAGATGTTGAAAAATATTACAATAGGTATCAAATTTTAATGGGTAACAAGGTAACAAACGGATTAGTTGATACTGCTATAGAAACAGCTGCTGAATTAGTTTCATATGTAATAACTATTGATGATAAGAAGGAACTTTGTAAGGATTTACAAAAAAATGAATTGGTAAAACAAGAGCTGAATAACATTGCTGGATTTGTTATTTTGAAAGGTGGAAGAATGGTTGCTTTAGCAAGTGGTCTACTTCAAATAGCAAAACATGTTAAAATTAGTAATAATAATAATTTTGAGGAGAATATTCATAAAACTGTTGAGAAATCTCTTGAGCAGACTGTTAAAACTGTTGAGCAGACTCTTGAGCACTCTTGAGCAGACTCTTGAGCACAAATAATAATATATCAAATATTAATAAATCGTATAAGAATTTATTAATATACTTGTATTATAAGATGTCAAATATTGAAAATGAAGAATCAAATATAAAAGAAGATATTATAACTAAGGAACCTGAAAAAGTTCAAAAACAAAAAGATCCAAAAAAGGTGGCTGCTGGTAGAAAATTGGCTGAATATCATAAGAAAGCTAAAAAAGCTCTTGAACTAGAGAATAATCCTGATGATGATGAACAATCTAGTTCAAACTGGATGCCTGAGATATCACTAACAACAGGATTGTCATTAGTAGGAATAACATTGACAGCTGTAGATTTATATTTCAGATGGAAGAAAAATAACAATAGAAATATTACTCCAAGAAAACCTAAACCTGATAATCATGAAGAAAACGAAGTAAAACCAGTTGTTAAATCAAAAATCCCTGTTCCAATAATAGGTATGGAATAAAATGGTATAAATAATAAATACTTATAATTTATTATAACAATGTCTACAACAGAAAACAAATTAGTTAAAACAGCAACAGATGCCAGCGTTGTCGTTGGAATAGCAGCTGCTATTGGG